>OY744523.1:101286793-101356793 GCA_963556195.1 Sepiola atlantica
AATATATATATATATATATATATATATATATATATATATATATATATATATATATATATATATATATATGTATGCTGTCTTTGTATAACGTTACACATTTCCAGGTTTATAGCTCTGTGAATATTAATACCAGTATGTACATTTTAACGCTGAATGAAAATAGAATGACATTTCAGAATCACCCAAGAAATGGCATGTTCCACAGAAATATTATCCAACATGTGTTGTTCAGTTATGAAGCTTACTATTATATATTATATGTTTGCAGGCCAGATCAACATCAAGAACTCTCGGTCATGAGGATCTCACGCACCAGTTTAAGTCTATCACAGTCCTCTGCACACTATGGAGTGCTCGGTATGGGTCACTATCTCGGAAAATGGACTTATCGGACCGTGTTAGTTAGATAATGATGTTGGTTAGACAGTGACGATCAATAAAGACCATTGCATTGTGGTGCTGAACAAATTCTTGAGGGAAATATTGCACGTCGTGGCTTGCGACGACAAAAGCAATTCTTCTAACACGACAGAACAACTCTCCACACAGCTAACACCAGCATGGAGTGTCGTTATTGTCGCTTCTCAGGTTGACTGATCAGTAGACACTCTTTCCCAGAATGGTCACCGCATTCACCGGATTTCTATCATTGTTTCTTTGGTGGAAGTATCATGTATACCACAACAATCCACTAACAATTAGAGAATTCAAGGTAGTCATCAGTCACCAAATCCGTGGTATTACAATGTAAGAATGTATCAGATTAATCGACAACTTCGCTCAACGGCTCCCAATATGCCATCAGCGCTGTGGCAAACATTTATAACATGTCCCGTAGAATTTTAATTTCATAATAAGAGAGGCCGAATGAATGTCTTGTTTTTCTTGTCTGGTTCATAATTTATCAGTGTGTAAATGGGGAAACGTAGATTAGACGCACACATACACACACCTTTATCTTTATAAAGTCAGGTATGTTTATAATTTTATATATCCGTATGTACATGATTCACTCCTAAACTAATTTTCCGGTTATTATGAAGTTTTGAACACAGCTCCTTCATTCAAGGGGTGCAAATGTTGGTCATATCTAGTTAAACTTTGTTGTTTTCTATATCACGTTTAATTTTGTTTTTGTTAAAGCGGGTAAAAAAGGTAAAAAGATAAAGTGGGATGGACATCCTTCGTAGAAAATTCGGATACTTCAGATTTTTGTGAAATTTGAACTTTAGTTATTAGATTTCATTTTAATAAGTATTTACCAGGTGTTCAGGTGGGACATAACATGGACCGCAACCATTTGAAAAAATAAAATATGTCAGATTGTAATTTAATTTGATTTATAGAAATAAGGCACCAATCAAGCCAGATTCCCTGAATTGCATGTACATTGAAAGTCCATACAGCTTTAGTCTTGAATTTAAGAATGAAAATAGTGTGATATATTTTTTATCAAGATTGAAATAAAGATTCTAGAAATAAGGTTTAGTAGCATTATATGTGGATTGTAATCTTCGTAAGAGGACATAAGTTGTGCTAACTTGTTCTGTCCAGTGAATTACTTTTATCTGTCCTGGCAGAGATATTCTTGTAGTATATATATATATAATTATAACTCAGTAATATACGAATATTATGAGATAATCAATATTACGTAATCATCTTCCAAGAATTAAATATCAACAACAATGTATGCGTACATGTGTTTCAGAAATTTATAATAAACATTACTTTTATATATATATATATATATATATATATATATATATATAGTCATCCACAGACAGACTGATTCGCTCTATCATTGATGTTTAGTGTTGCATAACACACAAATGTCTCATGCCCAGCCCGGGACTCGCCCGTCTAAACAATAGTTGGATGACGATATAAACAATTTTGACTTCTTTTATTATATATATATATATATATATATATAAAATATATATATATATATATATATATATATGTGTGTGTGTGTTCTTAATAAAGATTGTATAGTAACGTTAGTAAAATTAGAAATATATATATATGTATAAATATTTTTAACAACATAGTTTGATGTTTTAATTTTTTTATAATAAATGATAAATTGTATTTTATCATCAGATTTGGTGGGGGATATATAGCGATGCATTATATTTTTAAGAGCTTTGTAATCCAATTTAAAGTTTGGATGCATTTGGTTACAATAGAATAGATTTATGTAGTGGGAATTATTTAGCTTATTATTAGTAGGATTATCTAAATTTCTAATCATTAATTTTATTTTTTCATCAACCATATAATATAGAACAAATAAATAAAATAAATGAGTAGAAATTTAGATAATCCTACTAATAATAAGCTAAATAATTCCCACTACATAAATCTATTCTATTGTAACTAAATGCATCCAAACTTAAAATTGGATGAAAAAGCTCTTAAAAATATAATACATCGCTATATATCCCCCACCAATTCTGATGATAAAATACGATTTATCATTTATTATAAAAAAATGTATATATATGTATATATATATATATATATATATATATATACATACATATATATGTGTTCTTTATTTACCTAATAAAGATTGTATCGTAACCTTAGTAAAATTAGAAATATATGTATATATATATAAATATATATATATATATATATATATATATATATATATTTATATATATATATATATATATATATATATAAGTAGACTTCGTGTACAACAAAATGGCAGGATAACTTTCAGAGGAAACATTATAATATAACGGTAACAGGCGGGTGGGAAAAAAGAGAAAATTGTTAAAATTGTCCTTAAGCCCTTATCGTCTTACCCTCTAAGAGGAAACGTAAAGAAGATAAAATAAATACTTAGAAAATCGAATTTGCCCCTTCATATCTCATTCGATTTACTTAGTTTTTAATATATCATTCTGACGTTTCCTCTTAGAGGGTGAGATGATAAGGACCTTATGAAAATGTTTGCAATTTTCTTTTTTTCCACCCGCCCGTTTCTTTTATTATGATAATGTTTCATCTAATTATATATATATATATATATATATATATATATATATATATATATATATATATATATATATATATATATCCGAACAACGCTAATAGTATTAACAGCATGGTATTAACATTCAAAGTGTCCTGTTTTTTTCTTTAAATTGATCAAACTTTTCCGAACATTTTAACACGTTTGTTAGGTATTCATCATTTAATGTAAAGTCGTTTATTTCTTATTTCAGCTTCAACAGTTATGTATGGACCATTAACTCCTTTTGAAATTTTAGCAGAAAATGGACAATGATAAGAAATAAAATACGCTAAAGCAATTTCATTTTCATACGTTATCAACCTCCAAATCATTTTTTAAAGTCCGGTCGCCGAAGAAGCAATGCAAAATAAAAAAAAAATGTTTAACTCACATCTGATGCTGCTGTTGTGTCCTACGTTAAACTAAAATATACTTTTTTAGTCTCCAGGCTAGGATCAAAGTGTAGTATCTGTTCTGTCAAACGAGTGTACAATACTATTGTGGGGTCTGTGTTAACGCCGTGCGTCCGTAGAATGGAAAATATCCCAAACTCCTACAAAGGCTTCGAAGGTAGATACATATAAATATATATTCTGAAACTATGTTAACAAAGTACTTAAATAAGTATGTTTCTGCTTGAACGAAAGTGTTAAAATAATATCGTGCGGTTTTTGTTCAGACGGTACGTCCATAGTATGGAAAAATGTCACTAACTATCACAGGATATAACTGTGAAATTTCCACGGATCTTGCTAATAATACATATTAAGCATAGCTTGAGTATTTATGTAAGATTAAATCTCCATGATTATATAATATTCATTGTAAAGTGTTATTGTTTGGCAGCATAACATGAGTTTGACTGGTTAATGCAAACAGGATTTTAGTAATCGAATCTATTCTATATGAATATATATATATTTATACATATATATATATATGAATATATATATATATGAATATATATATATTAATATATATATATACATATATATTTATACATATATATACATACATATATATACATATATATATACATATACATATATATACATATATATATATATACATATATACATATATATACATATATATATATATATACATATATATACATATATATATATATATATAAACATATACATATATATATATATATACATATATATACATATATATATATATATATATATATATATATATATATACATATATACATATATATATATATATATATATATATATATATATATATATATATATATATATATGTATGTTGTCCAAGCTCGTTGAAAACTACGTCAATAAGTCTCTGTTTTCTTTTGAAAGCCATAATTTTCTGCGCAATCATTGCCGCTTATTTTTATTATTATACTTATTATCGACATTTTCGTATCCACCTTCTTCGATGTTAACTCATTCATCGATCTTCCAACAAGAATTACACTAATTGTAATTACTATTATTTTCTGCCTTTATTTCCCATGCGTCTCTAATCGACAGAACACCCAATGAATATGGCTTTCTATCTAATTATCTGCTTTGCTTTGCATTTTTTTCGTAAGCACAGATTAATATGTCGCCACATAATTCTACATCTATAAAAGTTGAAAAATATCTTTTCGCCTATTTATATGTCCGCTGTTCCTGTTTTTCCTATCGAAAAGACATGTGATATCCATAGTAATTATGAATTATTATACCTGGAAAATTGTGCTACGTCGAGAAACTTCATATAATCCATGTATAGAAATAAAAGCGGAAATTAAAAATGTTTAATACTAAATAAATCTTTTGCTTTAATTAAAGTTCACAGTTTAAACGTCAACTATTATCGTTCATGTGTGCTCCGAAATCAAATAAAAACAAAATTATTCCAGTTCTTTTTTAAACAACTGTTCTAACCATTGAACTATGGAGGCAACCGACAAATCTAACTAAAAAATAACCCATGTTGTTCATAATTTTAAATTAAAATCATTCTGGCAAAAATTTAGTGTATGAATTTTTTAAACCTGATTTTTTATACGTTTAAATGAATGTAAGTCAAAAATGTAAAATGCCTTTCTTCTTAAATCAGCCATTTATTTTAAATGCGCACCATAATTTTTTTCAATGCGCATGTGTAGCTGATACGGCAGTCGGCCATTTTTTTTCTTGTTCGAACTAACGACGTTTATTTTGAAAACTTCGATTTGATTTCAACTTTATTTTATATTTTGGTAAAGCAGGACATTAAATTGGTATAGGTCTCAGAGATACCTTTTTTAAAACTTAATAACATATTTTGCAATTCCCAATTATATGTAAATTATGTGTAGCAACAGTTATTATATTAGAATTTTTAACTTATAATATATAATAGATATACTATAACACATTTAATAATATTTGTTGTTAATATATTATTGGTTAAAACACTGACTTATAAAATTACATGTATTAAGTAAATTTATGAATACACAATTACTAAAAATATGCCAACTAATATCATATGTTGTGACCACTTATCTAAAATACATTTTAGTGTTTTTACTAGTTTTTTATATGATTAAGAAAAATGTCCTCAAATAATGGAGTATCAAATGACATAACAAGCATACAAATACATAAACATAACTATTATAATGCAATGAAATTCAAGAAAGTATTTATTACTTTTTTTACGGTTGTAAATAACGAAACATCTATTTTTCTATCATTTTTATTATTTGAATTTAGTGATGAACGGTGAATCGGCAAAATAAGTCTCAATATCTTCCAGGTTTATTTTGAATAACATGAGAAGAGCTTTGAATATGGGAGGGTAAGTTCCACACCTTCTCTATAATTATACCAATCAAAAATAAAATATCGATCGGATTAAATATTAAACCGTTTAATTCGATCCCAAATACATTTTAATTTGTTAAGAACATGAACCAATATTTGCCATAAATAAGCGACGAAACAGATTTAAGTATATATTATCTATTAACAAGATATTTACATCAAGGAAACAGCAAACAGACTGTCCCATCTTTATATATAACATAAATATAAAAATAGTAAATCGATAGAAAATTTTTCAAAATATTATCAAAAACACCGACAAATATTTTCCGTAAAAGAATGACGGAACATATTTACGAATGTACCTTGTATTATTTTAATACAAGCTACATTCGTAAAACTATATCAGTTAAAGAAACCGAGAAGACATTTTCTTCCTTTTTACACACACACACACACACACACACACACACATATATATATATATATATATATATATATATTAATTTCCTATGTAAATTTAAGTAATTTATGGACACGTGTTTCTAACTCACAGCCGTCATCAGCATGGCTAACTTAGACAGAGATCGAAACTTCGATATTGATGTATATTGGCTAACGTTTTACCACTGGACTACGACGCCTTGTCTAGTTATATGTTTGTTTTTATCAGCTAAATATTGATGGTATTTTTTATGTAATTGTTGTAATTAGTGAGTGTAGCGTTCAGCTTGTCTTTCTGTAGTTCACTTTCTAAGTGATGCATGTATTAATGCAGAAAATGTATTATTAGTCGTCCTTTATAGGAAATATTTTTCGTTAATATATATATATTTTTTGAATTGATATAGACATCAATATCGAAGGTTCGATCCTTGTCCAAGTAAGCCATGCTGCTGACGGCCATGAGCCAGAAACACGTGCCCATGCATTACTTTTATGTACATTTAAAATTAATAAAAAATATCTATATTAACGGAAAATACGTCCTATAATGTTATCCTCTGCATTAATATATGGATCATTTAGGAAGTGTACTGCAAAAAGCCTAGCTGAACGCTACAATCACCAATAAAAACAATTACATAAAAATACATTATATATATAATATATATACATATTATGTCCGATGCTGGTCTATATATTGTATCTGAGAAGTAGATGTACACACATATATATATATATATATATATATATATATATATATATATAGGGTGTGTATACATTTCTACGTTAGAACGTCAGATATAGAAGGATTTGTTTTATAAGCCAGTTACTCAACTGTAAAAAGCTTATCGGTTAAGGTTCATTCGAATGCAGAATACGTCTCAATTCGCGCATATCTTGTTTCCTGTAATCAGTTTCCAAATCCTTTCGAGGTGATGGATTTTTGGTGATCTCAGACCCCTGTCTATAATGACGTCAACACAAACCACTCGTTAAGATCTTTGAATGAGAATTGTTTTTTTTTGCGAAGGCTAATCCAAGTAAGTTGACTCTTATTTCAACACTTTTTTTTCCAAGTAAATTTTGTCTTCATATTCTTTGAAGTTGTTCTTTATTCATTCATATTAAAATGCCTTATTGTTAATTCATGTCAACACTTAAACTTTTTATTTAGTTTATCTGTTTTAATCAATACATACACCGTTGTGATTCATTCGTGCTCGTTAATGTTACATGATATTTAGAAAGCAACAAACAAAAATATAAATTAATTTTTCTTTCAATTAACATTATGTGTGTATAATTCTTTAATTGAACTAACAATTAAATGAAAGGATAACATTTATTTGATTATAGTTCATATATTATAATAAAAACACTATCAGATATTTGTGTAAAGTTGGGCTCCAGTGGGAAGAAGACGAAATTAGAAAAAGCTACGAGGAAGAAACGCATGCACACATATAGGTTTTAACACATATTTTAATCAATTATCTTGCATAAACAGGCAAAGAAAAACCACTACACTCATCATAATATATCACATCAGAAATACAGCATTCACTACACGCTTGCGCGCATACTGATTTTAACAGAGCGGTGTTATTTCACATCAATAAACAAAATGGCAATAACTACTTCAATTATTATTATCATTATTATTACTATTATTATTAGAAGTAGTAGTAGTAGTAGTAGTAGTAGTAGTAGTACTCACTAGGTGTTATCACACAAGTCGGTTGTGTTCCCTGAAGTCTGAGTGGCAACAAGTCTCCCCAGATTTCCAGTAATCTCTACTTTTTTTCGATACCCACCGCAACTGACCTTGTAGTATCGTAACAGTTGCTTACCATTGATTTCTCGCTGGTAACGACCATTGATCTCCTCTGGGATTTGAGTGGCAATAGGCCTTCCCAAGGTTTCAGTACTCTCCGCACTCTTCCAGTGGAGGTCGAATTATTATTATTATTATTTGTACTCACTAAGAGTTCTCACACAGGTCATCGTCAGTGATTTCTCACCGACAACATCAGTGGTATTTCCTGGAGTCTGAGTGACAACAAGCCTCCCCAGATTTCCAGTGTTCTTCACTCTTTTCGATAACTACCACACATAACATTGCGGTATCGCAACATCCGCTTACCATTGATTTCTCGCTGGTAAGAACAATTGGTCTTCTCTGGAATTAGGGTGGCAATAATCCTCCCCAAGGTTCCAGCAGTCTCCGCACTCTTTCAGTGGAGGTCAACTTGTTACTGTCCCTCCTCGGTCTTCTCATCCTCCTCGACCCTCCACAAATATTCAGAATGGAGACCGACATATCGAGGCGCTATGACGCAACCTGTTGTTCTCACATACAACAACAAGAGTTTTGAACAGTTCCTGCCATGGAATTGACGCGAGCAGAAGTAGAAAAAATGTGTTGAAACTTAAAGTTAAGTCTCGGATGAGACAGAGAAGGCAACCCTCACTGTATGTCTGTCTAGTATAACACTGTCCTCAACTTAGCAAGTTAATAAGTAAGCAGTTGATAAGGAGTTAAGAAGTAACTATAAAAAATACGAGAGAAATTGGTTACGGGATCACGGACTTCACTTTGACGTTGTTTAATAGAGTGAAAATCAGTAAAAGTCTATTTGACATTAACGGAACGTGCAGTGCGATGTGTTTGTTAATAGCAACTGCAATTCCGGAATGAGAATAGCTGTAATCTTTATACTCAGCTGTAGCGGCGATCTGTGTATTCGATATGCATTCCGATATCCCTATATTCTGCTTATACAGGCTGGACGAATAGTGGTTAGAAAAGGAAAATGAGGGAGCATTTGTTATTTATATTAAATATGTAGTGTAATATGTAGGCAGTTATTAATGAATAAAGGTGGAACAATAGAGGTGCGTAAATCGTATGTAGCCTATAAAAAAGTTTGAGCTACGCGGGAGGAGATAAATAGGAGTGAGCAAAAAGCTTTGCTACATTCTTTATAGGAGACGTATTTGTGAGATCAGATCTGCCGAATAAAATGTAACAATAATTGAAAGGATGTAATATTAATAGATATTTTCTAGAAACGCTTATGACGACGTATGCTAATAGCTTAGCAAAACAGTGTATCATGTAAAGTACTCTGTTATTTTCCTGTTGAGACTGAATTTAATGGGGGAAACAGATAGAGAGATGTAGTTAACATAATTTAATATATAAAATGTGTCACTTTCTCGATTATTGTCATTCTTCTTGCAAACTCAATATTTGATTCTGGTTCGTCAGTACCTTTGGCAATTATTTTTGCAGAATATTGTTTAGAACAATCGAATATAAGTTGATTCAATTCAATTCACATAATACTTCGACCGAGTAAAAATTATTTTTATATGGACGCTATCTTTGAAAAGAGGACGTAACTTTTTATTTGGCAATACCATAGTTACTTACATTTTGTTGAAACAAAACTAATATTTTGGAAATAAGGATATTGTTTGCAAAGACAAACTCTTTTTTTATTTAAAACAGTAATCAGCAACGCCGGTTACGTAGTTCTTGTTGGTTATATATATATATATATAAAGCGACTTCCTCTGATGATAAGATTTTGATCTTTGAAAAGCCTGGCTTAAGGAAAATTTAACTTGAATAAATTGCCTTTTTGCGGATTATACCTTGCTTTGAACTTTTGAATTGAATTTTGATTTGGCTTTTGCTTTCTCTAATTCCTTTCCACTCTCCTTCATTATATATATATATATATATATATATATATATATATATATATATATATATATATATATATATATATATATATAAATTGAAAAGTCTATATTCGAAAAATTATAATGCTAATAGTCCTTTTTAGCGTTGCATTTTCTTTTGGCTATAATAACGTCAATGTGTTAACATTTTTTAATAGAATAATCTTAATGACTGCCTTTATGTTCTTTGCGTTACATTGTATTAAAATGTATATATTTTGTTATATTAAAATAATTAAATTGATAACATTTTTAAACGTAGCGTTCCATTTCCTTACATAAAAATAAATTTCAGCATTGATTTCATGTATTTATTTAATTGTGCGTAACACTTAGGAATTTAAATAGAAAATCTCCTGTGGATCAATATATAACTCTACCACCAGAATAACTATCGCATGATGAAAATTGAACATATTTCTCTTCAGCTAAAAATTATAGGAAATCAGTTTAAATCGAAATTCTATAATGTATATATATTTTTTTTATTTTGGGATGCTACCGATCAATTTTTTTACCCAACTTTTATAGTTGGCCAACTGTTGAAGTTTAGATATTAAGCGATGATATACGACGTTCTACTGAATATTTGAAAATGCATGCCTAGTTACTGGACGAAAAGATTTTATTTTAATTTCTATTTTTTTAATATTTAAACCTTAGATTTATATTGTCTTATCATTTGTTTGTTTTTTGTGTACATTATAGTGTTAAAATTTACTTCATAGAATAACCTCGGGAAATAACAGTTTTTTATAAAATAGAAAACATGTTTTAAGTTGCATTTTTATTAACTTCGCGTCTCGTTCAATTTGATTATATCGCCTACGAAATGTCGTTTAGACGTTTAACGTTTAGCATTCTACTGGCTATAACTTACTGTTTATTAAACATTAAATATAATGGTGTCATGCAATAGTATTTTTTGTAATTCTGACGAGTGGCATTTTTTAGGATCCCCTTAAAGATAAATTTAAACACTTCTAGTACTGTCTTAATATTAACCCGCTTTAATGGCTTGTATAAAATTGTCTATTAAGACGGGGAAGAACCTGAAGACTAAAACAGGCGACATCTTCATAGTTGTTGCATGTATGACACCGGGAGATTACCCCGATGACCTGTGTTCCACCGGTTCAGAGAATAGCTGAAAGCTAATATTTTACAAAAGTCAGCCCCATTTCGCCACTGGCAGTAAGGTGACCCAGCTTTGCTTCGCTGCTCATTCTTTCCAGCCAATGGACGCCGACTCGGTCATGCGTGATTGCTACTAAACATTGACACGCCCTGAATAAAAATGAAACCGGGTACATGTCCAAATCAAAACAAGTCGATGTGCTTTCGTTAACCAGACTAAAATTATTTGATACTTGTTATTTTTGTTGCTGGGTTTGATAGCATATAAACAATTTAGGTTATTTTATGTCGAAATCGTGCATGTTTGTGTATACGATTGATTTGTAGATTTAACTGAATTTCAGAGGGTTTTTGTAATGTAAAAAACCTGCTCTTCTTAAATGTCACCAATTTAGTATTTGTCAGACTAGACGTAACTTACCTATGTTTATATTATTGGAACTGGTCTGCCAACATGATTATAGTCGTGCAATATAACACTTTATATGTTGCTTTTTTATGCATACATGCACGGCTATACTTTTCATTTGTTAACCTACATCTATTATCATAGTACGATTGTGATACACATAGATTTATTATCTATGGAATGCAATTTAATATTGTGTGATGTAAATGATTCAATGTTAAAAGTAATGCCAAGTAGTATATTAGCGGGCCGCCCAATTAATCTCTGTTCGTTCCATGTAGTTCGCAGATTAGCATTTTTGCAACTTTTGTTTATGCCCATTTTTATATAACACAGTGATAAGCTATTTTCACTATCTTCGTCAACTTGTTCCTCTATACTTTTAATTATTATTCAATAACATGCCTCCAAGTAAGTGACGGATACACTAATCTATATAATAAAGTAATGTCTGTCAGTTTGTCAATTTCTGTCATCGAAACCTTCCTTCATACAAAATCAATATTTCATTCAGAAAATAAAAATACATTCTTCCTGTGGATCGTGGGGTCGTGTTCCTCAAAACAATAAAACGTAATTCAATTTATTAATTTCAGATTCTATTTTATTTGACTAGGAATATTTTATCCATGTCAATTTAACGTACAATGGGAACCCACTTATTGCCCAGTTACCTGTGAATAGAGACATATAATCGAATGGTTAGGTAGTGGCATTTTTTTTAGTCATACAAATTATATTTTTTCTGTTTTAAATGTAATGGGAGGATTTAATTTTTTATAATTTGTCTTTTTCTTGTGGGGCTTTTATTTAAATTCTGTAATTAGCGACCAAAGAAGTCAACCATGATGGAAAATACCCGTGTTTGGCTAAGTAAAAGTGACGATAACGAACGTTACCTAACTTCACTGAAAGATCCACACAATACGATCCGAACTGATTTTGTTACCCTAACCTAACCCTAAATTAACCCTAAATTAACCCTAAACTAACTTTTAGTTTTAGATTGCAATACAAGTTGAGGTAGGATCGTATTGTGTAGAACCATCGGAAAGTCTGAAGTCACGACTGCAAATTTATGAATATCTATTCTTAAAACGCATAAAAATTACCCTGTTCCCCTATCCACATACAGATAAAATTTAGGGGGGGGGCGGAAAGAAATGAACCCTAAAATATTAAATATTGTTTCTGCACTTTATTTTATTGTAGAAAAAAATATCCCCTCTAAAGAAAAAGAAAGAACATAAGAATATAAGCTTTGTCAACACACACATACCGTCATCACATTTTACGTTAGTTTTAGAAGTTGTTCCATGTTATTATTATACATACTTTCAAATATAGGCAACACCATATGTTTGCTGGTTGTAGTAATATTAGTAAACATTTTTAGAAACGTATTACATTAAACCTATATAAGACAGGAATACTCTCTCTTGAATTTAAGGAACCAATTCGATTCGAATAGAAATATTTTCCCAGGAATAAATATACTTGCAAGGTGAAATATTATAGTAAAGCAATGAAAAAATATTGATACATATTTATTTTACTCAATGATTTTATAAATATATAAAAAGTGTATGTTTTAAAGTTTAAAATACTCGAGGGTGTCTGAAGCAACACTACCACAAGCTAATGTCGCAGATCTTCATTGCTCCGAGTGTTTCAAGTCATAGCTTTCCGGTTGCTTTCCGGTGGTTTATTTCCTGCGTGAGCGTACAATTCCATCTCACTTATTATTGCAAAGCTTTCTGCTATATATAAAGTAAAGTCACAATCTCCCTATTTATTTGACCTTTATAGCACCGTAAATAAAATCTACATTTTAAAATCTGCTTCGAATCCAATTTTGCCGAATTATTGGTACGTGTTTATAATTTGTTTATTATATTGAATAATCGATTTTGTATTTGCTTACTAATTTCCTCGCAGGAGTATGGATGACTAAACCCTCACCACCACAGTAATACGCCCTAATCCTTCGGCTCATAACATTCGATAGGAAATACATATAGTATTACACGCTCCGTTCGTTCATTAATCCTTTCAGGAATTAAACGACTTATAAAAATCATTTCTTAAATTTTCAAAAAATACACAATATTTAGTTCAATAACCTTCTTGAGATATACAGATAAAAACCGTATATTTCTTTGTTTTACACTCAAACTTAATAAAATATCACACTGTATTTTTCACTTTTGTGTGTAACGCCTATATATTTAGGTTTTTCGTACACTTAATGTTGCGTTTAAAAGATGTATATTCATCGCAGTAGCAGTTGGGTACAAGTGTTCCTCGCGTGTGTCTTTTCGTTAGCAAATATCAGTCCTCAACAGTCAGTTTCCATAAAAATACAGTCTATTTCAGTTGCGACTTTGCGCAAGTACAGACGACAGTTTCTAGAGAAAACAGGAAGTCGTGTTCTTGGCTTAAATATTTATTTTCTGGTGAATAATACGGATTATTATGAATTTTGGAATACATATTCTATAAAATACGGTGAGTAACATAGGCAGATATTTTTTATAAATGTAAACATTTAAGGAGTGCGTATATATATATATATATATATATATATATATATATATATATATATATATATATATATATATATATATTGTTTAAATTACTTCATAAAACGATCATTATGCATTTTCAAATATACAGGGTGTTTCAAAAGTCTTGGGAACATAACGATTTTTAATAACTCAAAAACTATTAGGAGTTGAAACATGAAATTGGTACCGTTGGAAAGGTTAAAGTTTCAAGTTTTGTGGGGAATCTTCAAAGTTGCTCAATATGAGCACCATTCGTCACACGGCAGACATCTAGTCGATAGTCCATTTCCTGCTAAACGCGTTCCAGCATCTTGACGTCAATGGTTCCCACAACTGCCGTTACTCGAGCCTTTAGTTCGTCAATATCTCTTGGAAGATGCGGCACATAGACTTGTTGCTTGACAAAGCCCCAAAGGAAAAAGTCACACGGGGTAAGATCTGGAGACCTAGGAGGCCAGGGCATGAGAACGTCATCACCTCGCCCAGATCTCCCAATCCATCAACCAGGCAGCCTTGTGTTAAGAAACTGCCTTACTCTAAGACTCCAGTGTGGTGGTGCACCATCTTGTTGAAAAATGAAGTCATCAGATTCTGCTTGTTCCAACTGAGCCATCAACCAGTCTGGAGCAAGCTGAAGTTCCCTGCTGGCTCTTCTCACTGATTTACGGGGGCTCCGCTGAAAGGCTGTCCGAACTTGCTCAACTGCATCTTCTGAAGTTGAAGGGCGAACTGTTCGCTTACTTGGGCACAAACACCCATCTTTCACAAATTTAGCATGCCATCTGACAATGGATTTCCTTTCAGGGGCTTCTTTTTTAAATTTCCTGCGAAATGCACGCTGAACACATGTCTACGATTCAGTCTTTGCAAATTGGAGGACGCAAAATGCCTTGTCTTGTTTAGAGAACGACATTACTGCACCTGGAAAGATAACACGAAAATCATTAGTATGACCAAAAACTTGATTAAGCAAGCTTTAAAATGGCACCAGTTTCATTTTTCTACCTGGAATAGTTCATGAGATATACGCATTTGTAATGTTCCCAAGACTTTTGAAACACCCTGTATATTCCCGATAACTCGATGAGTTACATGTGTACATTATTTTTTGTAAACTTGACAATATATGAGGTGCGCCCACAAAAACACATGCACAAAAAACCTTAAATCTTCTAAAATAATGAATGGATCATTATGAATTTTAGTATATATGTTCTAAAAAATACTGGTACTAATATGGGCACATTATATTTTGTAAATATTAACATTTAGTAGGCGCACATGTATAAAAGTTTTATCGGATTTTCATTATTTTTATAGACCTATCATTATGAATGTTTGAATATATATATATATATATATATATATATATATATATATATATATATATATATATATATATATATATATACTCGGCAACCTAGTGAGAAACATTGGCACATTAATTTTGTGTAAACATTTTAATTTCGGTGATGCGCACATCCAAACTCAAACCGCCATTAAAAACTTCATAAATAACATAGATACAACAGACAGAAATAATAGCTCTACATCCAATTTTGAGTTATATTAAGTAATACATATTATAAGACTCAGTTCGCACACGTGTAAGTAAATAATATTATGTACTTCTTAAAATCATTAAGTATGAACTTATCATTATAAATTATTGAATATGTCTTCTAGTCAACAAGGTATATAACGTGGGCATATTATTTATATTTATATACTATACCATTGAGGGTGTGTCACTGAAACCGTACCATACCTCCAGAGAATAAAATAACACAGAATTAAAAACTAATGCTATATTGTATGTTCATAACCGCCCTCGGATGGCTACCTTACTAGTATATATATATATATATATATATATATATATATATATATATATATATATATATATATATATATATTATATATATATATATATAAACTCTATTCTACCGGCTCCCCATATTGCGGATAATGAGACGGCCTTTTAATCTAATAGTTTCCCGTGCATATTGAATAAGCAGTGTCGGACAAAATCTGGGTTGCCATTTTGCAAAGCTTAGTACCTGGAAGCCACCCTGCCATGGATACAGTGAAGACTTCTTGTACAACCCCATGATCTTGCGGCTAGTATTGGCTTACCTCTGTGGCGTGCGTAAAGTATATTTATATATATATATATATATATATATATATATGTGTATATATATGTATATAGATATATGTATATATATGTATATATATATATGTATATATATGTATATATATGTATATATGTATATATATATATATGTACATACATGTATATATATGTATATATATGTATATATGTATATATATGTGTGTATATATATGTATATATATGTATATATGTTTATATATGTATATGTATATATATGTATATGTATATATGTATATGTATATGCATATGCATATATATATATATTTATGTATATATATATATATATATATATATATAAGAATGAAAATTATGAAAACTATAACTAAAAGGTAAACTTTTAGAGAGTTGGACCTATTGTGAAATAAGGAAAGCTCTATATATTGGATAGAGCAAAAATATGGTAAGTCAATGAAAATTGATTAGACCTGCAAATTGAAGCAAATCAGTATCTTCAGTTGTTCAAAACAAGGAGCAGTTTAGTCAATAAAAAACATTTATTTTACTTCTCTTTCATTCCTTAAACCAGGCTTTTCACAGATTAAAATCTTATCATCAGAGGAAAATTATGATTGATAAGTTGACAGAAGAGGACTGTCAAAGTTCTAAATTTGAAAGAGTTTTTTACAAAATTTTAAAGTTCAGCATGTGTATATATATGTAGTTGCCTGAGGTCTCAAGTACATGTATCAGTGCTGCGCTTGTGTGTGTAAGCGGTGTTTGCTGTGCAAGTGTACGGACGACGCTTAGGTGCTTGTGTGTTTTGTGCATATGTGTGTATATATATATATATGTATATATGTATATCTATATGTATGTATGTATGCATGTGTGTGGTTTTTCTATTGTGCATTTGTGTTTGTATGTGCGGCTTTGTTCACGTGGCTGTTTATATGTGCTTCATTCACAATTCATGTCAGATTACGGTGGATGTTCAATGATGTTAGGAGCAGTAGTTCACTACCGCGAGCGGGTGGAGGCAGCATTGCAACTATATACCTATCAACCCCATATTTAAATTCTATTATCTATTCTTTGTTTTTCACTATTTATTTTTTATTCATTATTCATTAGTCTAAGCTGTTTTGCATCTGGTTAACACCCCCATCCTTTCCCTATTTTTAACCACCTACATTGTCGATTTATTTATAGATTGACAATTGATACAAAATCCCTTAGCACCCCTTTTACCTCATAAAGAAATTTACTCAGACCTTAAGAATTATAATAAGACTGACATTTCCCATTTCTTGTTTTAATTAACCTTATTAGCGAAAACAGTTCTTCTTCCTTCCTTTTCATTTTTCACACCCCCATAAAAAACCCCTGTCCCTATATTCTTTCCCCATCCAGAATTATCTCAGCCAAATCCTCCTTAAAAGCCAGTTGTTGTTTCTTATCTGCATTTAATCTACTTACATTCCCCACGGGAACATAATTTCACTGTACTGACCAGACATTTTGGTTTCGGCCACTTTGGAATTTATTTTTATCATTTTTTATCTTTACTTTTATCTTCCGCTCCCTTTTTTCTGCCTAAATATCATTTTGATTTGAATCCCTTAACCCCTCCCCCCACTTGCCGAATTGCACTCTTTTTTCACTCGCTTTTCTTTTTCTCTTTTTTCTTTTTTTTCTTTTCTTCTTTGGTTCCTACCCTTTCCTCTGCCTCTATATTTTGTCTAGCGTTTTTTTTTCTCTTCCCTTCCCTTTTCTCTTCCCTTACTTTATGCTATCTCACAATTCCTAAGTAATTTTTATACATTGCAACAGTTCGCTTTGACTCCATTGAGATTTTGTCGTTGTTTATTGCCTTGGAATACGCTTAACTGAAGACAGGAAGAATATTGTTTTCCTTAACATGGCCAATCTTATTTGATCCCTTCTCCGAGGACAACAGACCTAGGTGGAATCGTCGGTGTTGGATTTTTATACAGATTCCTCTGGATTTACCAGTATTTCTGAGCCCCACGCTTTTTTGGATTTCGTTATTGGTGATTTTCATACCCGTTTGAACTTTAAAAAAATTTTTTAAACTCTTTCAAATTTAGAACTTTGACAGTCCTCTTCTGTCAATTCATCAGTCATAATTTTCCTCTGATGATAAGCCTGGTTTAAGGAATGAAAGAGAAGAAAAATAAATGTTTTATTAACTAAACTGCTCCTTGTTTTGAACAACTGAAGATATTGATTTGCTTCCATTTGCAGGTCTAATAAATTTTCATTGACTTACCATATATATATATATATATATATATATATATATATATATATATATATATATATATATATATATATATATACTGACGAGGCCCGGCCGACGTTTCTAACCTTCGCAGTGAGTTTCGTGTTGTTTCGATTTTTGGTAGTGTCTCGAGAAACATTTACCCCGGGCCTTCGCATTTACAACTATTAAAATATATAGAAACAGATTTGTAAAGTAGCGTTACAATATTTATGAAGGAAAAAAATCACGATAATGTCACATAAACCTTGCAAATGACTGCGTTATATCAATAGCCGTAATCAACTCTAGCAACGACCCTTGGTCTTCGTTGGAATTGTAATAGCAATCAGTCTCCCTAGGGATTTAGTATTCCCTGCACCCTCCTAATGGAGGTCTGATTTTTGCTCTTTCTTCCTTCGGTTTTTGCATCCTCCTTGACCCGTAAGGGCAATTTTTGTGTCATCACATGCATTTGTGTATGTATGTTAAGTTGTGTGTGGGGTGTCAGATTTCCGGCAGTTTTACCTTCTATTGGAGATCGTGTGACGTTCTTTAATATGGTTAGTTTCTCTTTTATTTAGAATCATCGATGTGAGGTTAGCAGCCGTTGGTTAACCTTCCGCAATCTTATCATTTCGGCTGTTTTTATTATTGCTGTTTGCTGTATGTTTCACTCTTATCTATTGTTCCAATCTATTATTATTATTATTATTTTTATTATTATTATTATTATTATTATTATTATTATTATTATTATTATTATTATTATTATTATTATTATTATTATTATTTGTTGTAGTAGTCGTATTAGTCATAGTAGTAGTAGTATGTTAATTGGTACTGATGTAACATTATGGTGAAGACAAACCACATGAGCTATAAAGAAAATTGGTCAGACACAAACAGTGAAGACAGGAAAAAATTGAAACTACAAAATTTGGAAAACGAATTTTAGGTGAATTTCAAAGTTGTAGGTGACGCCTTATTAGGAACTTATGGTTAGTAAAGTATTTTGTTAAAAAGAATAATGGCCGCAATTATCATTTTAAAATGGCAGTGAATTTGATGGATATAGGAGGAAAATATTCATTTATTATTGATATAAAGATTTACATGTTGATGAATATAATTCATAATAAACTTTTCGTGAACAAAGAATAACAAATGCAATATTTATTCAGGAATATTCATGAAATAAACCGATACGCAGACAAAGAACTGGTTATATTAAATAGAATTTGGAGAAGAGCAGGGGCGAGTAAGGCAGGAATAAGCGAAAACACCAAAGTTGAAGAAGGGACGAGTTGCATAACGCCACCCGTACACATATTCACCTACACACTAGAGGCCAACGTATGTCACAACATATAGATCAAGTAAGAGAAAAAACGAGGGAAAACGATACTCACACACGTTCTCGTGAAATGATGTTAGAACAGCAGGAAGATGCGAAGGACAATTGCACAGTGATTGTTTGAATGCTAATAACAATAATAAATACAAGTAAAAATATTCGAATGCGTTTCTTTTGTTTCTATAATTAATAACCCCTGAAGCAACTAATGAGACAAGAGCCACAGCCATAACACCCACAATAATAAAAAAAATAATGGTTGACCATGTGATTGTGTAGCACTAACGCTGAGTAGTTATATACTTCGAGCGTTGGAATCATTACGCTTGTTTTCAGGATATTAAGTTTGTTATATTATTATTATTTACTCACTAGGAGTTATCACACTGGTGATCGTCAGTGATCGCCCACTGCCAACAACCTGTGGTATTCCCTGGAGTCTGAGTGACAACAAGTCTCCTCAGACGTCCAGTATGCTCCACCTCTTTTCGTTCATCACCGCTGGGTACCTTGCGGTATCGCAACAGCCACCTACCACCGATTTCCCGCTGGTAAGGGCCATTGGTCCCCTCTGGGGCCCGAGTGGCAACAAGCCTCCCCAAGGTCCCAGAGCTGTCCGCGCTCTTCCAGTGGAGGTCTGGTTTGCGCTTTTTCTCCTCGACCCTCTGTCCATAATTTTCGTGGCGTCAGCCTATGCTTGCGCCTCTCTCGTGCGGTTGTATTTTCCCCGGTTCTGTTGTTTTGTGCTTCCATGTGTTTGTTCTCCATTCGTTGCTTATGTGGTTTGGTTTCCGCATTCGAGGACATTTCTCAGGATTGTAGCTGTTTTGATCATTACTGTCCTTTGTATGGTCTCAGTTATCCCTTTGATTCCTATTTATCCTAGTCTTTTCTCCATGTTTTTGGGGACTGTTCCTAGTGCTCCTATGATTATTGGTGTTATACTGACTTTCTTCATGTTCCATATTCCTTTCAATTCTCTGGCAGGTTCAGTATATTTGCTTCTTTTTTCCGTCTCTTTGGTCTTCACTCTGTGGTCTGCTGGAACAACAAAGTCTACGATTTTGCAGGTTTTTTCTTTCTTGTTGATTATTATCATATCCGGTCTCCTTGCTGTTATGGGTTTGTCTGTTTGTACGTTCATATCCCATATGAGTTTGTGTTTTTCGTTTTCTAGTACAGTTTCTGGTTTGTGTTTGTACCGTTTTTTTTGCATATTCGAAATTCAGTTGTTTGCACATTTCCCGGTGTACTTCTTTCCCCATGCTATCATGTCTGTTCTTGTATTCCTTTTGTGCTAGCTTGCTGCATTCACTTATTATATGATTTATCGTTTCGTCTCTTTGTCCACACAGTCGGCATTTGCTGTTTTCCTGGGTTTTATCTATCTTTGCTTTAATAAAGTTTGTCCTAATCGCGTTGTTCTGTGCGGCCGTCAGCAGAGATTCCGTTTCTCTGTTCAGGTGTCCTTTTCTTAGCCATGCCCAGCTGTTTTCATTGGCTTCATCGCTTGTGAGTCTTATGAAGCGTCCATGTAGTTGTTTTTCTTCCCACTTTTCCTTTCTTGTCTTTTTGTTTCTGGGTTCAGTACTTCCGGGGTTGTTTGTTGGGCTGGTGTCTCTTGCTGTGGTGATCAGTCTTTCCGTGTTCTGGGTTACATATTTCTCCAGCTCTTTTTTGGTGTCTTCCACACAGTCTTCTATACTTACCAGTCCTCTACCTCCTTCATTTCTTTTCACGTAGAGTCTGTCCGTGTCGTCTTTTGGGTGCAAAGCATTGTGCATAGTCATTAGTTTTCTTGTTCTTTAGTCAAGGTGCCTGAGTTCTTCTTTGGTCCAGCCTATGAATGGTCCAGAGTATCTTATTAGTGATACAGCCCATGTGTTTATCCCTTTTACTAGGTTTCTGCTATATAGTTTAGTTTCTAAGAGTTTCCTTGTTCTTCGTAGATATTCTTTTCCAATCTTCTCTTTCATTTCTGTATATTTGATTGTGTCTGCTTCCAGAACTCCCAGGTATTTGTAGCTATCATGTGCTCCTAGCGCCCTCATCTCCTCTTGGTTGGGGAGTTCTATACCTTCTGTCGTCTCCAGTTTTCCTTTTTTGATCTCAAGCAGTGCACATTTTTCTATTCCAAACTCCATTTGGATATCCTGGCTGGATATCCTGGTTGTGTTTATCAGCTTTTCCAGTTCTTTTTTGTTTTTTGCAAACAGTTTAAGGTCTTCTATGTACATCAGGTGGTTTATTCTTTGTTCTGTATCCGTAAACCTGTATCCGGCATCACACTTTCTGAGTATGTAGTTGAGTGGCATCATGGCTATTATAAACAGTAGTGGTGATAGAGAGTCTCCTTGAAAAATGCCTCTCTGTATTTTTATCTCAGACAGGTATTGTCCTCCGGCTGTCAGTTTTAGTCTCCATGTTTCCATTGCTTTCTGGATGAGATTAATAATCCTTTCTGGTATCTTGTATATCTTTAAGCATTCAATTATCCATGTTTGGGGGATTCTGTCGTAGGCTTTCTTGTAGTCAATCCATGCCATGGTTATGTTCTTTTGTCTTCTCTTCACCTCCTTCAGGGTCTTTTGATCAATGTATAGTAGATCATGTGCCCCTCTTTGTCCGTTCCGGTATCCTTTTTGTTCCTCGGGGAGCAGTCCACGATTGTCCAGGGATTGGTAGATTTGTTCTCTCAGTTGTGCTGTGAGAATTTTCCACATTATTGGTAGACATGTTATCGGTCTGTAGTTGCCGGGGGTCGTTCCCTTTTTGGGGTCTTTTTGTATTAGTGTTGTTCTTCCTTCCGTCATCCATTCTGGTACGTCTGTTTTATAGAGACATCCGCCCAGTTCCTGCGCTATTTTTTCATGCAGGGTCGTGAATTTTTTAAACCAGTATGCATGTATTCCATCGTGGCCTGGTGCTTTCCAGTTTGCCATTTTTTTTAGGGTTTTCTTGATCGTTTCTTTGTTGATTTCTGTTTCGGTTCCTTCTTCGATTTCCTGCAGTTCATCTCTCATGTTTTTCAACCATTGGGCATTCTTGTTGTGTTTTTTTGGTTCTTCCCATATCTTGCTCCAGAATTGTTTTGTTTCTGTTGGGTTCGGTAACTCTGTTGTTGTTTTTTCTCCATTTACGTTTTTGTAGAACTGGCTTTCATTGTTTTCAAAGGTCCTGTTCTGTTTGCTCTGTTCTGATTTGTACCTGTATCGTCTCAGTCTTCCTTCTATTGCTGCTATCCTTTGTTTTATTTCTTCATGTTTCTCATGTAGTTTTTCCTTGCGTTTCTGATTTTTGCTTCTTAATCGTTTCATGTCCTCCTTCCTTCTGTTCACGGTTTTAGCTTCTTTCCGAAGTTTGGTGATCTGGGTTTCCAGTCTGATTTCCCATCCAGGTTTTGTCGGTCCTCTCTTTTGTCCATTCTCTTCGTTTCTTAGTTTCATACTTACCGATTTTGCCGATTATTATTATTATTATTATTATTATTATTATTATTATTATTATTATTATTATTATTATTATTATTATTATTAGAAGTAGTAGTAAGAGGAAGATGTTGTTGCGGTTGTTTTAGACTGATTTTGATCCCTTGTGTCCTACTGAGTCTAACATGGGTTCTTTGTTAAATTTTATATAATTCTGTTTAATAGTTTCGAAGCCTAACCCTATATCACTAACGGTGTAGCAAGAATGCAAAAATGTCGTGCAATTCTCGCTTGTAGGTTTGGAGCGTATATGTGACCGACAGACAAATCCCGATTATATTGATATTATGCGTTTCAAACGTCTCAGCACCATTTCAAGGATGTATTGCTCAAATAAAATAAATAAATTTGCTTTCATAACCTGGAGATGATTCTATCAGGCGCTTTTTAAAAAATCGATTAGGGAAATATTTCTGATGAATTAAACAAATTAAAAGGAAAGAAATCGTGCATTTGACGTCGGATCTTTCCAAATTGAATTACACGTGCCAGGTTTCATCTTCCACCACATCAGCATTGGAATAATATTTTCAAAATGTCATACGTCTAAATAAATAAAAGAAAACGGTGCGTATTGGCGTGTCGGGTACTGAGTGTGTGCTAGTCAGAGAGAGAGAGAGAGAGAGAGAGAGAGAGAGAGAGAGAGAGAGAGAGAGAAAGGAAGAGAGAGAGAGAGAGAGTGAGAATTTGTCCTAGGGAAATATACACGTGCCTTGAGGCGAAAAAAACAACAGCATAGACACACAAACATACATGCACAGACATAAATGCGCACAATATGAGAATAAATTATAATTTCGATGTAGACATGCGGAAAACTAATCAACTTTACAAATTGCAGGTTTTCATTTTGTTGAATTTGATTTCTCAAAGTTATAAAAGTTTTTATTGAGACATTTATATTTTGGATGAAGTAAAGCCTTTTTAACAATACTCCATTTCTTCTCTCTCTCTCTCTCTCTCTCTCTCTCTCTCTCTCTCTCTATATATATATATATATATATATATATATATATATATATATATATATATGTGTGTGTGTGTGTGTGTGTGTGTGTGTGTCTATTAAGAAAATCAGAACAACATCGGTACCGTCAGTTTCAAATGCAAACACAGGAGGCTTACAATTGGTCCCCTATGTAGGACTCTCTTCAGCCTAGGGTTATCTGTGTCTCTCTGCAAAATGGAGGCTCGCGCGTTGTGTGAATTTTTTACGATATTTAAATCTTCTACTCTATTTTCATGTTTTGATATTTTTTTTACTAATTCGGATTTTCTACCGGCAAATTTTACCTATATATACGTTGCTGTCACGTAAAATAAAGAAGTATATCTCTTTTTACTTTGATCTGTGAATCTTGGTAGCGC
Source organism: Sepiola atlantica (assembly GCA_963556195.1). NCBI lineage: Eukaryota > Metazoa > Mollusca > Cephalopoda > Sepiida > Sepiolidae > Sepiola > Sepiola atlantica. The sequence goes on from OY744523.1 coordinate 101,311,517, forward strand.
TCATGGTGACCTCCTCTTTATTTCCGGCTTCGGAGAAATTAGAAATTAAACTCTAAGAATTTTAAAAGTGAAATATTCCAAGAATTACAAATTATCCTCTCCGCCCGAAAGGGGAAAAGGGGAAAACCCCGAATTGAGAATAAATAATGGGTGTCAATAACCTACGATAAATCATGGAAAGACTTCTTCGCCATAAGTAAACAATAAACCCGCCCGGCTTATATTCTCTGTTTAAAAATAAATTGTACGGTGTAACGGGGATAAATCTTCCAAGAACTGTAGGGTTTTGAATTCAAAATAAAAATATTTATTTTATTAATTCGAAAAGTATAGTAAACACATATATATTTGCCTGTAGAAATGGCGAATTAGTACAAAAATAGAAATAGAGCAAGATATTGAAATAGCGTAAAAAGTTACACAAGTCGCATACCGCAATTTTTCGCGGAGATAGACATACGAAAAGAGGCTGGAGAGATTCCGGCATATAATTTGAAACCGACGGTACTGGTATTATTCCTATCTACTGTAATACATATAAAAATATATTACGTTCATATTTGTTAATTTTCGTAATAATCGAGCATTCTGCTGGAGTTCTTTCCCGCTACCCTTACACACAGACACACACATATAGTGTTGTCCGTGAAAGCTAGATACAATTTTGTAGGTAATATTGAGTTGGAGAGCTCAATTAAATACAGAGCAAGAATGAATGTTGAAAAGAAAGAAAAAAATCTACAAAACTTTACAAATCACCAGCCACTGTACCACATCTGATTATTCCCGTCTGTCTGGCTTCAATGTAATGTTGCTCTGAGTTTTTTTTATCTTAATCTCATATATATATATATATATATATATATATATATATGAGAAATTGAATTGAGATAACGGACAACCAATTATAAGATTAAAATCGCAAGTATTTAATCAGGAATATGCTTCCAATAAATGAGAAACGAAATATTGCTCGTTGTGAAGTTTTGGCCTATATTCGATCTTCGTCTATCCATTGTTTTATGTTGTTATCCCGCCAATGAGATTATGTTTTCCACCGAGTTTGTTTATTGGTTTGTCACTGTTTGTGTATAGTCTAGCGCCGACAGAGCTTCACCAATCGTCACTAAACTTAGTCAAAATATTTGTCATTGTCTACATTAGAACTGATTTTATTTTAAAATATCTAGGCAACAAATCAATATCAAAGATTACGGAAAAAATCGAAACCATACATTTGTTGACGACTTCAATTCTCTTTAACGTTTAGACTCGTTATTTGGCCCATATGGTTGCCAATTAAAACCTGCAGTTTATACTATCTTCGCTTTTGACCTTGACTTTGAACAGGTCGGTCAAGTTTCCGATATTTTCAATTGTATATATGGATTTGATTCTTTGATAACTGTAGCCACCATGAAAATGTAAATTGTATTTTAATTATAAACGTTTCCATTGCATAACTTCGGAAATACTTCATACAACATGGCAAATGTTATTTCTAAATAAAATTATTATTATTATTTTTATTGTTATTATCATTATTATTAATATGATTATTTTTATTATTATTATGATTATTATTATTATTAATAATAATAATAATAATAATAATAATAATAATAATAATAATAATAATAATAATAATATCGAGAGACAAAAAAGTTAGGAAAATATATTTATGGCAATGAAGCTACATAGAGGTTACCGCGTTTCATCCTTGCATGGAGTTTGTGTTTAATTATACACGGGCTGTTTATTATAGTTAGTTAACCAATCAGATATGTTGTTATCTCCTCCCACGAGCTGTTTCCATTAAACAATAGTAGGACTTCTTACAAATAAAGGTTTGGTACATTTTACTTCCTATTCTTGTGTTCTGGGGTGAATCATCGTTGTTTCTTTGCTGTGTCGAATTAATAGATGACCGTATTTTTTACACATGCGTGCTTGTATTTCTGTTTTTTTACGTGTTTGTTTAGTTTTATTTTTTATTTATTTATTTATTTATTTATTTATTATGTATCGTTATCTTAATGTATTTTTCTGTGTAAGCAGTTGTTTGCTATTTAACTTCTACAGTTTAATAGGTTTGGGATGATTACAAATTCTCATACAGACATAATTCACACGTGTCGTCTAAATTTCTACATGTACTGGCCTGTCGTACTACTTTCCATTCGATTATTGTGAGCGTCCGCTTTCTTTGAGCTCCTAGTAATTGTTCGCTAGTGCTGTTTTTATTCCGTGTTTTTGCTTTTAAATGTGCTATTTCGGTCGTTATATCTGGTTTTCATCTAGGGAAGTCATCCCACGTCGTACTTCTTGTTATTCGATCTTAATTTTTAAACTATGGTGACTTAATAAACAATACTTTTTGTTATGCATTAATTTTGTAGTAGACAAAGTGTACGAGTTATGCAGTCACATCTTTCCTCCTCATTTCTTACTTTTTTTCATTTCTACTTGGGTGATTTTAATTAGGGGTTTGGGTTATTACTATTTGTAGTAGTTATATTTGTATTCTTTTTAGTGTTTTACTGGCTATTTGAAACATTAACCAGTGGGTTGGAATAACAAAGAATCTCATTAGTTAACTCGCTAGACAAAACGAGGAGGAAACGCGGAAGCTTCTGTGTAGTTTGATTGCCATGAATATATTTTCATAACCTATTATTTAGCGTTACTCACGTATTGAGACCCGTTTAAGTAAATATTGAACACCGATACATATATATACGTATATCTGATTATACTATGTTATGCAGATACATAAAATAATATATATATATATATATATATATATATATATATATATATATATATATATATATATATGGCATAACCTCGAAAATACTTCATACGACTTAGAGAATGTTATTTCCAAATAAAATTATAATTATAATTCTTATTACTAACAATATATATATATATATATATATGATAATTAAATACTACATGGTCGTATATATCGTTTCAGTGGTGATACCTGGCTTGTTTAGTGTTTCGAGGTTCTCTATAGTATAACTTTCGAAATAGTTTCATTAACAAAGGTCTCATAAAAGCTGTTTTGTCAGCGATGTATGCAAATTATTGTTTTATGTTAGAAAATATTTTTATTCAAATTTATCGACTTTCATATATGTTATCTTGAAGTCCGATAATAGATAAGACAATACGGTGATATATTCCAAAGAGTGTGTATTATGAGACGTACAGAATAGTATGTTACAGAAAGACTGCTTAGAGACTGCGTCGATACTTCGCCGAAATCTCCTGTATACATAATATTCGGAAGAGTCCGTATATTTGCGAAATAGAGTAGATTACCACTACACCATAACACGTCCTCTTTTTAGCTTTCCTGCATATAAAGTCAATACTTTTTTTCCTATAGAGTTTATTTTAATGAAGTCCGTTCTGCCTGACCATTGCTTTTCGCCACATACGGCGCGATCGTGATATGCTTTAATACAAATGTTTAACAGATTATTTTCAATTCGCTAGACGAGAATTGCGTTCCATTACAGTACATGCCAACTATTTTTTCAATCGGCATCTTATTAACTATTTAATATTCAGCAACCAATAATAATGATAATAATAATAATTTTTCCTTAATCGACAAAACGAGATATAACTTGTCATACCTTAAAAATGAAACTACGCTTGATTTTTCAACAATCAACAATCATCTCTAGATGAGGACAAAAACTAAAAATAGTCCCAGTCATGGAATACTTTTACTTAACAGAGCTATCCATATTTATTTCGTTAATACTAAATAGTTATTTATGCTTAAATTATATTTTTCCTTGATACTCTTATTAAATATTTGACAAATATTGACTGAGCTTTCTCAAATCAAAACTCCGCTCAAAATAAAGTGGTTTTAGACAGGGACAAAATGAAAATTGCCTAAGTTGTGATGGACTTCTATAACCTAACGCAACTTAATGCAAACTAGTTATGTTACAATAATTATTTTTAATACTTTTTAAGAGTAAGAATATTATTTATTAACTGAAAATCGGGGAGACAATTAAAAAGAATTCTAAAAAAATTATGAGCTCTAATATTTCAAAACACATTATTAAGTTTTTTTGTGGCAATTTTCACAAGTTGTCATCATTTGATTTCCTCATCACGAAGGCAACATTTTATACAAGGGGGATATACTTAGTGTTGAGAACGTACAGTTTCCCCCCAAAAAAGGCTCTTTGGCTTGAGACAAACAATAAACCTCGATCTTAGCCCGAGTGACGGATGTCCTCAGGTTTAATTAACTTTTGGAAAAATCTAAAAAATGCCGCTCCCAATACACATTTTGGAATAAAACAAAACATTGTTTTTATAACATGTGTCTGCACCCGGGTAATGCCGGGTAGAGACAGCTAGTTAGATACATTTTATTATTGGATTAAACTATTAAATGCAAATATCTACCACAAAAAATGTCCATATTTGATTACTTACATAATGTTCTCCTTTATTTCATCACCCTCTTTCGGCTTCAATTTTTAGCGTCGCAATGTCGGCATTATATAGACAGCATCGGTTTTATCTTAAAACAACAATGATAGTAAATACATTAAATGTAAATGTAAAAGCTATGGATCTCAAATTTCCGCCGATAAAAGAATGAGTGTTAAGTACATCGAAATATAATCCATCTACAATAAGGCATTCATTATATAAAGATAACTATTATTATTGCATGCGTTTCGATAAAGACAATGGTGGCTCGAGTGCTCCCTTATTGCTCTTATGTTGAGATTGTCTTTTCAGTCAAAAAGTATAACTATGCTGAGCCACACACGAAAAAAAGGAGACGGCGACCACAATTAAGATTAAGTTATATATGTTTGCTAACTATTACATAAATTTCAGTAAAATGTTGCTTCTGGCTATCTTTTTCGGAGTCGTAATACTAATCACTCAGTTGGCATACCGGATAGAGTATACGCTAAAGAACCAGGAAACTAGGGGTTCATCCTAGAGCAAGGCATACCAAATACTAAAATATTAGCATTATAAAGTAAGGATCAAAGTTAAGTTGAGGAATCCATTGAAAAAAGTGGAGCCCTCCCATAAATATCGGTGTTGTAGCCAATGAATCGGGAGCCTTCAGGTAACCCTAGACTAAGGTTGATCTATTTATATTTTTTATATAATTATCTCTCCATCTATTCCGAGTCTACATGACTATACCCACCCTCTTGTTTTTAGAACAGATTCTTCCAACTATTTCAAATGTATATACTCAGCTAGTCAACTGACGAGATTGACCAGCGTTCGTATATCTTCGGGTCAACATCTAGCTATTCACCTCGCTTACATTCTACATTAACTCAAAAATCATATTCCGCTAACTGCATATGTATCGCTATTCTTCATAGTATTAATTCTTATTAAACAATTATGACAACCAAGTTCAGTTAATCACTATTTGATTTCCTACTGATTTCTTTAGATATAAATTAATCACAAAAATACATGTTAAATAGTCCGTCGTTCAAGGACTCAGTTGCAATTAACAAGATAATATACATTACTATCAACACTGTACTCACTGTATGGTATCCGACACCTGCTCTTATTTTATCTCGTTTCTATAACTCTTACTTCCATCTATCTCACTGTTTATTAAAACCAATAGTAATAAACCTAATTATAAAAAATAAGACTAGGATACTAAATTATAATCAATACGAAATATTACCAGGGTATTAATACATCGCTGAAGAGAAAAATAGAGATAAAGAAGGAGAGAGAATGAAAGAGAAAAAGGGTGGTAGATATAGTGATTCGAATGAGTAATTTTTTGAAGTAAAAATTATGTAACTAGCTTTGCTTAATTCTCTTATTACTGATTCAAAAAGCTTACCCGAGCTCAGAGGGTTAACAAACAGGTCCCATTTTATCTGCTTATTAATAAATGTTAACCTTCAAGTAACTACTCACAAAACCTTGTTGGAAGTAAATAATAGTGCAATTACTATTGTATCACTAGAATAGAAGAACAATGAATTACATGTAAATGGGAAATCTATAAGCTTGGCAATCTCGGCTCGTCTATACTTCTACAAGATATTTATATTTATATAAAAAAACATACACATGATTCATATTATTCATCACTGCACACGTTCTTGTGATACAACTAATGCTAAAAGTGTGCTAATTGTGCTTGCTTGTTGGCTTGCACATTTAATGTTTTAGATAAAACGAAGGAAGGACGGCTGAGAGGTTAAGTGATGGCAGGAGGTTATCGGGTGAGATTTAAGTAGTAGAAATGTAAGAACAATGTGAAAACATTACATAAATAAATGACGTAAATAAAGTAGAAACGGTAAAAACCGGGTCTTAGTATCAGGAGTAGCGTAAATGAACAATATTTATCTTGTTCTTCGTTTTCATCTTTATTTATGTCATTTATTTATTTAAGCCATTACTAACTACGTAATGTATACACTGTTGTACAATGTGCCAACGTTGATGAAACGGGTCACGGGTTGTTTATAAACTCTGAGAACTAATTTAATCGTATGACAACACCCTCTCTAAGGTTTGCTTATTAATATTTGTTAACGTTCTCTTTCTACTATTACAATGTAGTAATTTTATTAGTAAAACATTAAAACGTATGATATACAGATTGTTTATATAATCTAAAAATTTATATTTATGAAGAAAGAAAAATATAGCTGGCCAATATGACTGACATTTGGAAATCACTTTTAAATCTAAGTTCGGAAAATAATGGTACTTACAGATTGCCAACACAGAGAAAGTGACGTTATAAACTTCACAGTTCTAGAAAACAAGTGCGAGTCGTCAATTCACGACGGTATCCATTTTACCCCGACTCATTCCTAAAATAGTAACTACATATTTTTATACTAATTAATTTTGTTTCTCGTGAGATTAATGCCTTAATTGTTCAAATAAAATTTATAAAAGAAAACAAAGAACCCCCCCCCCCAAAAAAAAATGTTTATAAATTAATATATCCACTCAATATTAAAACACATTATGGCTACTTTAATAGGAGGATATAAAATACTAAAACAAAATAAATACCGTATCATTACTATTACTATAGTTAATTTAGCTTTAAGATGATAACTTTAGCTGAATAATTATATAATCAAATTATGATAGTAATAATTAACATTTTCTGCGTAACTATTCTTTATTATCTGCTGTATTTTTGTCAACAGTTGATTCCAGCAGTCCATCTCGGTTTTCGACCATTCGGTCTTTAATTTTTGGTCTTTTGATGATGAAAGTTTTTCTTTCGAAAATTTAAGATTACATTATTCTGGAACGTTTAATTGCCTTACAGTAACCTTTTTACTGTTTTGGTGTTTAATCTGTTTTACATGAAATATTAATAAATTGATGTGAGATTTCATTCTTGTTTTCTCTTCTCGTTTGTTTTTGTTCACCTTTTCACCTTCTGGTCCTATATCACATTGCCCCAGCCTCGGATTACAAACCTACACTTATATTTACCAGCAATGCTTCAAGCAAACTACAACCTCCTTTTATATATATATATATATATATATATATATATATATATATATATATATATATATATATATATATATATATATATATATATATATATATATATATTGTTTGAAATTTGTGTAATTAGGCAGCATTCCTTCTCTTTTACATGTTTGGTAAAACATTTTTCATACTCATTCATCCGCCCAAAGATGATCGTTCGCGAAAATATTGCGATGTTTTATACAACATGGACTACAATACCAAATCGGTCGTGCGACGAATCGAAAAAAACGAATAAAAAAATAAATAAACAGAAACTGGCGCTTCTGTTTGACTAAACACACACACACACACACACACATATATATATATATATATATATATATATATATATATATATATAAATAAATATAGATATATTGTATGTGTATTTAGGCAGCATTTATTTATTTAAACAAACATAGTAAAAAATAAAATAATTATTTGCTTGATTATATTTTTTTTCATTAATAAATATAAAAAATGGTATAATAAAGCTGGGAATTCTGTTCTGTTTAACGACGTCTTCTTAAATATATATATATATATATATATATATATATATATATATAAAAGATAATTGAAAGAAGCGAGATAAAGATGTACAAATGAGAAATCTATTTCAAATTCGATTGTTCAATGCAAGGTGTACTCGGTAAAAACATGGTTAGTTTTCTTTCCTTAAGCCAAGGCTTTTCAAAGATAAAAATTTTATTATCAGAGGAATTACATAGATGGATAAGTTGGAAGTGGAAAAGCCAAAATTAAAAATTTGAAAACATATTAAGTAATTGAGAGTATATTATTATTATTATTATTATTATTATTATTATTATTATTATTATTATTATTAGGGTCCGTGTATGCAGTATTTACTCTGTAGAGCAGTCACGCGTAAAATTGCAGATAGGGTTAACAAAGTCTGTTAACCCGAAGAACATATGGCTATATTAAATTAAAATAAAACACGAAAGTGCCTATCTAATTGAGAAAAGTTTGGATAATTAAAGGGGTGGAGGTTTCTGAAACTGACAACTTGTTGAAAAATAGTTGTAGGTAAATCTGCCAGAATAGACAATTCAGAAACCTGTGCAGATATACCGATTCACCCATGAAAGTTGACCGGTAGGATAATTTTAAAGATTTTTTTCAGTAAAGGCATGCCTTGAAAGCCTTCGCCATTTAATTCAAATAATTATTTATTGGTGTTAAGACCGTTTGTAAAATTCTCAGTTTCCTGGGTTTAATGTATTATGGTGATAGAAGTTTGATGCTTCAGTATAATATATTTTTAATTTGATGCTAAATGTGGTGTTTGGCCATTTCAAGCTCGTGATTTGCTTGGCCGTAACCGAACGTATTTGTAAATTTCGAAACAAGCATCCGGGTGCAGGGAGCATTTATTTTAATTTACTGGAAGTCATTCCTGCATTTGCATATACCCGGCAGAAATATTCTCTAGAAGATTAATTCTATTATATCTGTGCCAATAACATAGTGAGGAAAAGCTAGCCCGAATAAAACAGCGATATGTCAGACATATTGTTATTTGAGAGAGTCTATTAGAATGATAATAAAACTCAAAATGAAATATCTTCTTCCGAGCAAATAATTATTATTTCATGTATACACGTATACTATTATAAGGTGATATAATATATTGTGTATATATTTTTAGCATTTAATTCAATAGTGCTTAATACGTGAGTAAAGCTTAGTAGTAAATTATGAACATATATTTATAAAAAAATAAGGCTACACAGAAGCGTTCGCGTTTCGACCCCGTTGATATACCTTTGGGTCCATGTCAAAAAGCTGTTGACTACATCCTGAACTTCCTTTAGAACAAGAACTCGCCTAGCTACAACAATAACAAATAACTTTACTTTCTCCCCCCTTTTATTTCTCACATTCTCGGTCTCTCTCTCTCTCTCTCTCTCTCACTCTCTCTCTCTCTCTACCCAAACAAACGGAACAGATATTTCGTTATTTCGCCTATTTCCTCTTCTCCCGTACTCCACTGCTCTGTGCATAGTTTTCAGTTTTCTAATTATGTTTCGTATTTCCGCAAGAGGTTGATGTTCTTTTTCAACGATTATTTTGTTCGTTCATCTGATTAGCTCTACTGTTATTAATGTAATACATCATATTCTGTTTCGCTTCTTTGTTTCCAAATCTTTATGTGGTATTATAATGACTAATGATATAATTGTTTTCAACAGTCTCTCGACATTATAGCTTATAGCTGATTGCCGTAATTCGCAGATGTCAATAGCAAAATTATGCCATTGACGCCATTGTTAATTTGGGTCCACTTAATCTGCTTTTGGAATTATGTGTATTTTGTACACTTTTTTTCCCTGCCATAGTGTGTATATATATATATATATATATATATATATATATATATACAGACACATATTTCGCTTTTTCAAGATGCATCAGTATGCATAGACACAGACGCGCTTACCCCGAAAATTGAACCCCGGATATTAGTCACTACCTATAATGACAGTTCGCCTCCCTACCCCGTGAGCTTACTTGCCTGCTGATAATAGAAGATATTTACATCGCTTATGACCACTTATGGTTTTTAGATTCATTTGTTTACTTAATTTATTTACGATGTTTTTAACAGAGATTAGTAATTTTTTTAAATCTCGCTTTTCGCTTAGGTGGACATCATGAATTACTCCGTCAGAGTTGTTTACCCATAGAGGAGCAGATATAAATACTCAATATATATATATACTCTAAAGTCACATTTTACAAGGAATCCCATGCTGGCAATGTGTATATTATAAGTTTTTACAATAAAACGTAGATAGCGGTTTCGCCGTACATCAGTAAACAACAAAGACGATGTTCCTGAATTTATGGGATGAGGATTGATTATTTCTATAATTTGGATATTCGGACTACTGTTCTCATCTTGAGTGTTATTCTAACGGCGCGGATTAAATAATAGGGTTCCATTTGAAGTTCCGCCCAAATTCCCGAGTTCGACAGAAATATTCCCGAGTTCGAATAGATACACCTGAAGAAGGTCGGAGGTTACAGCGACTGAAACGTTGTGAGATGAGAACAGTAGTCCGAATAATAAAAATTATACAATACAGACGATGTCTTACTTTATTTTAGAAGTTATAAGAATATGATATGAATCGAAATATTGAGTTCAGTACACATGGTTCGCATTACTTCACAGACAACGCCAGTGTGTGACAGCTATCATACATAAAAATGATAAACTTATTTGTATAGGTATTTGAGTGTTTTTTTAGCTTTTATAAAATCGATATTTTAACAGTTAGAAAAATTCAGTTTAGTTTTAATAAGGGTGAAATGTTTCATGAAATTTCATGACACGATTTAATTTTGTTCTCTGTTTCCGTTTGCTGTTTCTATGTTACGAATTAATACAAGTATAAGTGATTCAAAAACAAAAGGGTTTCAAATAGTAAGACGTACAGGATGATGGACAGCAATGATGCTCGCCAAAGTTTTACCCTTCCTCAGCATGGTAGGGAGTGGTAACGTAGTCACGTCACAGCTATGCCATTTGAAACTCCAGTTCCTGGCAGAGCCACATTTGACGTACAGGTTTTGCATCAAGTGGTACAGCACTGCATCCCGCCTATGTGGGCCCTGCTAGAAAATCCAGGAGGAATTGGCTTCAGGATCTGTCGTTTTCTGATCGTATCTGCTCTTTCGTCTAGCAAGCAAAGTCGTGTCAGGCGCTGAACCGCAAGTAAATGGAGTGAGAATGGCCACATTGCTTCTGTTCCATTCATTAGTGTGTTCTGGGAGTAACCTTCTCAGACTCAACATGAAATTGCTGAGCCTTGCTGCAATCTTGCGTGTTAATTCATAAGTGCGATCATCGAGAGGAACCATGCAGGCTAGGCTGTCCTGAAGCAGAATATTGGTGAGCTCTATACAGAAGTCTAACTTGCCTATGAATCACAACAACAGCAACGATGACACTATACATTCTATAAAATTTAGTAGGTACGATTTTCCGATAAATCTATTTAGAGTAATATAGATTGACAGATAGACATTTCTAGAGAAAGATATATATATATATGTATATATATATATATATATATATATATATATATATATATATATATATATATGTATATATCTTATGAGAGTAATATAGATTGACAGAAAGACATTTCTAGAGAAACTTGTATATATCAAGACAGATTTTTTTTCTCATTTTAAATATCATATATTTGTATTTAGGTTTTGCTAAACCTAAATATGATTATATGATATTTAAATTGATAAAAAAATATGTCTTAATTTTCTTTTTTTATTGTATTCTGCATCTTCTGTGCTTTTAAGCGTATGTCTATATTTTATGCTAAATTTCTTAAAACATGCTTTAAAATAATATAAAAATACCAATCTTTTATATATATATATATATATATATATATATATATATATATATATTAGAACATCCGGCGCGGATTAGCCTGCGTTCGATGTTAATACAACTCTTTTAATTCTAATGTTATATATATATATATATATATATATATATATATATATATATATATATATATATATATATATAGTATTGGAAGTTTTTCAACCATTAAAACTATATGGAAAAAAGTTTTGCTTACTTATTTTGTTATTAAAAAATGTCCTCCTCCCTGTGTTGTTCGTCCGTGTCTTAGAAAAGGTATCCGTTATTTACAAAAAATTGCTGTATTTTATAGTGTTCTGACGACTCCATTACACTACTTATTTGGTTATTTATAGTTTTATGTATTTATATTATTATATTATATTTAGTTTTATTTTAAAATAATGAAACATCTAAATATATATATATATATTTATATATATATATATATATAAATATATATATATATATATATATATATATATATACATATTTGTATAATATATATACTTTATGTGTTATATACTTCTACTGAATTTTTTGATTATTTTGTATTTGTTCTATCAACTACTCTGATTAATTTGATATGACTTGAAGGCGTCAGGATGGCGAGTAATTGCCTCATAAAATTGTCTAAATATTTTATTTTGATTGCCACCTTGTTAAGTCAGTTTTATTATTAAGGCAGATATTGGGGGTATAACATCTATTAATTTTACGGTAACACAAGAAATTCTCAGAAATTCGGACATAATTCAGCCGTAGAAAATATACTATGGGCAATTATTATTTTTGCTGCGGCATACGAACGATATGAAAAGGGAACTATTTTTTTATAAAACATTTAATAGATATACATTTTATTTTCAATTTTATTATTCAAACCAAGAAATGTAACTTGTGCACACGTGTGTTCACATTTAAGTTTAATTCCTTGGGATACATTAAATAGTTAGTACTTTCAAACTCTTCGTTATAATTAATGCATACAAGGTCGTCAATAAATCACCTGCAACCATGATAATTATGCGCTCTTGATACATCTTTTTTTATTAATGATAACATATGTATATATATATATATATATATATATATATATGAATAAATGTTTTGAGGTACAAAACTTATAAATGCATTTAAACAGGATGCGCGGAAATCTCTCAAAGACCCTTTCGACTATCATCTCGTCAGGGGAAAATCGATAGTTTTTTAAAGAAGTGAATTTAATACTTGTAGGAACGAGATCTAGATGCAGTAGCGGCTTCTTTCTTTATTTAAAAAGTTTTAATTCGAAGGAGGTCTATGATAGGATCAGACCCTCTGGGTCATTGCGACCTAGATTATATGGTCTTCCTAAAATACACAAGGAAAGGGTGCCACTGAGACCTATATTATCTATGATAGGGTCCGCCCAACATTCTTTGGCTCAGTGGCTCCTAGGAATACTGCAACCTGTGCGTGATCAATACACTACGCACTGCATCCTTGATTCCGATCGGTTTATTGAAGGTCTACGTGGGTTAGATCCGGATTCTGAGACATCATTTATGTGCTATTTTGATGTCTCTAGTCTCTTTACTAATGTACCTTTAGATGAGACTATAAGTATTTGTGCCGACGCTCATCTATGAAGGTTGTCTGCATCTTGTTTCCCTAGGGAGATCTTCATAGAATTAATACTTCCATGCACTAAATCAGTCGAGTTCAGCTTCGAGAATATAATGTATAGTCAGGTCGACGGGGTCTCAATGGGTAGTCCATTGGTCCCTACTTTAGCTGATATCTTCGTCGGATATTACGAATCCGTTTTATTTAGGTCTGTAAAGATGCCCACTACTTATGTTAGATATGTGGATGACACTTTTGCGATGTTTTCTTCGCAGAGTGAAGCACTTGCATTCTTTTATGAGTTAAATTCTATTCATGACGCCTTAAAGTTTACGATGTAAAGTGAGAAGGATAATTGTCTTCCCTTCTTAGATGTTCTTGTTGAACGTTCAAGGGGTGGCTTTCTTACTTCCATCTACAGAAAGCCTACTTTTACTGGCCTGTATGTAAACTGGTCTTCTTTTGTGCCAAAGTCTAGAAATGTCGGCTTAATTTACACTTCGGTACATAGAGCCCTCGTGATTTTTTCTCCAGGTAGATTAGAGTGTGAACTTAATAGGATCAGAGATATATTCATGGATAATGGGTATACTGAGAACCTTACCAATGATTGCATTATCAAAAGTTTGTTGACTTTAAATCACCCCCTAAATATTGTGGCTTGTAAAAGGCCCCATTTATTTGAAATTACCTTGGATAGGGGGAAATAGTAATCAACTAGGTAAACAGATTGTTTATAGCATCAGTAATTGTTTCTACTATGTTTCATTACGATTAGTTTATGCTACTAGACCTGCTTTTCCTTCCTTTCGTAAGGATAGTGTGCCCTATACACATTATAGTAATATTGTACATCAATTTAAATGCCAATGTGATGCTGGCTATATAGGGCGCCCTTCCTTGCATTTGCAGACCCGCATAAACCAGCACGTTCCATCAAAAATACGTCCGGGAAGGGTAGGATTCTTGTGTTACCCCTCCTCTAATTCTTTGGACTCTGCTATTGGCCAGCATTTGGTTGAAAACCCAAGTTGTGCCAGTAGCTATAAAATAGACCGTTTTTAGGTCTTGCATAGAGCAGATTCCAAAAACCATTTGAAAATATTGGAATCTGTCTCTATCGCTATTCGCAAACCTTCCTTGTGCCGGCAGAAGAAATTTGTCAGATCGCTAAATCTCTTTGGGGCACATTGAAGCCCCTCCCTTTTCTTTTCCCCCCTAACGTAGTGCCTTTTAATCGTGTTTTTTAACGAAATCATGAAATTCCCTTCTTTTAATCGCTCCATCGTTAATTTTGGCACATTCAATTCCCCGTCTGCTATTTTTATCGACGATATTATTGATTAAAAAAACTATCGATTTTCCCCTGACGAGATGATAGTCGAAAGGGCCTTTGAGAGATTTTCCCGCATCCTTTTTAATATATATATATATATACACACACACACACATATATATATATATATATATATATATATATATATATATATATATATATATATATATATATATTCAAGTCTATGAAGATAGAGATTAACCCAACATGGCGTGGAATCCAAACCCATTGGAATGCCTATACTGTGGGGTAGTACCTTATTTCCAATTTGAAAGTAAGTCTCATTAATGAGGTGAATAATAAGCATTTTCAGACCAGTTTTAAAATACTAGTCTTACCATTTTTAGTTTTACACGAAAAAGCTTTAGATTTTGAAAAGTCAATGTATTTACCTTTCCCTCCAGTTGAAGCTAAATCTATAGTATTATCTAATTCTTTAATAAGTTCTGGATGTGGTATTTTTATATATGAAGTATTGAAATCATATATTTAGATTGATTTAGCATTTGTACGAGAATTTATACGATCTAATTTTTCTTTTACTAGATCTGAATTATTTACCACCCAACATAGCGTTATATTACGATATAATTATTTTCAAGGAAATTGTTTATTTTATTTATAAATAATTTTAAAACTTTAGATATGGCTTTACTTAAGAGGCAACAATATATATATATATATAAATATATATATGAAGAAGAATGGAAAGGAATTAGAGAAGCAAAAGCCAAATAAAAATTCAATTCAATTGCTCAGAGCAAAGTATATTCCGCAAAAAGGCAATTTATTCAAGTTAAATTTTCCTTAAGCCAGGCTTTTCAAAGATCAAAATCTTATCATTAGAGGAAGTCGCTGGGATAGATAAGTTGACAAAGGCCAAGATTTAAAATTTGAAAAAATAAAATAAAAGTTGTAGGGAAAGAAACACAGGGCAAAACCCGAATGCAAGCAAATGTCCGATTGCTAAAAAGTCCGGTGTCGAAAAGTCCAGCGGAGAGAAAGAGATGTAGATAGGTAGGTCGTTAAAGGCACGAGATGTTATGAGAGAGGATTCAAAGTTAAATTCCAAGAAGCCACAACTTCACGTGCGGCGAAAATAGAAAATCCAAAGGGTAAAAAGTTCAATAAGAGGTACGCTCGTGGATGCAGGCAGGCTCAGAGAAGAGTGAGGTGGAAAATATTCGCCATTAAAAATCACTTCGCTTTTAGTACAGAACTTTATAAATATATATATATATATATATATATATATATATATATATATATATATATATATATACCCAGTTAGCAGAGAAAATTCTCCGTGGATCCATTTCTACAGTCAAGCTAACTCCTTTGAATTAAAAATACGTACAGAAAGATAGAAATGGAGAAGGACAGAAACCACGTGAGAGAGACACAAATGACACCAGAAAGACCTGGAAAAATAAGACCTGGAAACACGGGGATTGTTTTGCCCTACGACTCGTATTGGTACCTATGAAACCTTAGGTATGTCTGATAGAATTATTGTATAGTATGATTTGCAATAAAAATACATTATGCTCTTTCAAACGTAATTGAACACTCTAGTTTTATATCTTTTATATCTAATGATATATATATATATATATATATATATATATATATATATATATATAATGTGCGTATATATATATATGTGTGCGTATATATATATATATATATATATATATATATATATATATATATATATATATGCGTGTGTGTGTCTGTTTATGTAACTGTTTTTGTAGGCGATTGCAGCGTTTGTTATTTTGCTTTACATTAGTGATTATTTGTTGACTTCCTATATGATACAGATTAATGCAGAAGATTGCTTTTCTAGCCGCCATTAACTTTATAGCGTGTGTTTCCCGTTAATATATGTATATATATATATATATATATATATATATATATATATATATATATATATATATATATATATATGAATTTATATATATATATATATATATATTTATATATATATATATATATATATATATATATATATAGTTATGCAAACATTGTTAAAAATAACATAATTCGTCTGTCTAATTATAGCTTTTTTATTCTTTCAAATATTCTGATGGTCATTTTGTATTAAAATCAAAAGAATAAATAAATATTCCCTAGGTTTCTCAGGTTTCACGAACATTTTCGATTCTTCGTCGTATCATCCTTAGGTGTCAAAAGCAAATGAACAAAATAGCTGGAAAAAGAAGAGAATTTAAAATAGACGGCGGAGAAATATGCAGAGGACGTTTTCGCACTGTTTCAGGATGTCGTTGACAATTGAAATTCTGCAAGGCTAGACTGCATCACAGAACAACATCGCATTATGTTAAGCATTTTAAAATGTTACCACTGGTTTCATATGTGATGTTTTTAATGTTAGGTTGTAGTGTTTTTATGTAGATAGCTTCTAATATTTTGTATTTTTTAAAATTGGTTTCGGAATGTATCATTTTAGTGTTATTAACTATAATTGGTGTCATATCAGAGGGAGGGTAGTTATGTTTTGTTTAGATGTTGGTAAATTGAGCTAGAGTTTACAAGATGCATGGTGAGGTGGCGTAATAGGGTAGTGCTTGTTAAACCAATGTAGCTATTAGCTGTATTATTATTATGACAGTTACATTCTACCAAAGGGTATTTAAACGTGCATAAATTAGAAAATGCTGTCTTAATACACACACTATATATATATATATATATATATATATATATATATATATATATATATATATATATATATACATGGAGAGAACGAATATGAGAGCGAGAGAAGCGAGAGAGAGAAAAATATGAAATATATATGTAAATACATAGAGACAATTTGAAAGAAAGATAGAGAGAGAGAAATAAAGAGGATTAACATGAGAGAACTAGGGGGAGAGAGAGAGAGAGAGAGAGAGAGAGAAGAGAGAGAGAAGAAGGGAGAGAAATTCTGGCGCAATTTCAGACTCGATGTTTGAAATTTTGGCCAACCTGTTGAGTGGCTTATCCACGCTCCAACAATTTACGTGAAAGAAGAGGAAACCAAACTTTAATAAAAATTGGCATTCGTTTCTTTTTCAAAGTTCAACGTTGTGTTCAGTGGACACATACGATTTGGCAGCGAGCATTTCGGAATACGTTTCGTTCTATATAGAATTGCGGTCTAAATTTAGCTTTTGTTTGTGTCGTAAATTCATCAGGTGATAAGAGCGATATCGGGAGGTTCAATTTCTTTTTATATTTTTGAAATTACCTCGGTTTTTGGATGGCTGATCGAATCTGCTAGAAAGTCTATGTTCATCAGTTTTAAATAGCATTTTCATTGTAAAACGCGCAAATCGAATAGACGTATTGAAGCTACGTCAGATCATTTATGTATGTTATGTCCGTCAGGTAAACATTTAAAATAGCATGTTAATATGTCTATAATGCGTTAGTTTCAAATAGTATTATGTTGGTGTGTCACTCTAATTTTTTAATCTCTATAAAAGGATAAGTCACCTGGTTTGTTCGTTTTTTTTAAAGTGCAGATGTAATCTATTAAGAACAGTAACATGCCAGTCGTGATATTGCATATCCATCAACCTGACAACCAAAGGATTGGGCAAAGTCTTATCTGAGAGTTACTTCACTATGTTGTATGAATTATTCTCGAATCCATGCCATAGAAATGTTCATCACTCAAAAACAATCTGAGCAGGCTGAACATATGCATAGTGGTAACTGTTATCAAAAAGCATCACATCCATACTTCTAATTTTGAATAAGCGGAACTTTAAATTCCGTATAATTTACGATCTTGACAGAAGATTTGATGGTCAAAAGTTAAGGTCAAGGTAATATAAGTTGTTGAATATAATTTGTAAAAATATGAGCTGCTAAGTAGCGAATCTCAACAATTACCAGAATCAACGTAACCGACTTTTTTATTTAGATACTGCAAAATTGAATCACTTCTAAGTTAAACTATGAGCGACATTTTGACCAAGTTTGGTGTCGATTTGTCAAGTGCTGTGAAAAAAACATAGTGAAAAACAAACTCAGCCGAAAAGTTAACATCATAATGCATGTCTATCAATTTCTTTTAGTCATTATTGATGCTGAATTATTCCCGGGGATCTTTTCTATCTATAAACTAAGGGAAATTGTTTTCTCAGGGAAAGTGCGTAATATCTCTCTTCTGTTATTGTATGTGTTTGCTTGCTTGAAAATTATTCTTTGTATGGCCTCTATCCACTTCACTCAGCGGACACATTTACAATTAAAAGTTTATAAATATATACGAACAAACTCATATATATATATATATATATATATATATATATATATATATATATATATATATATATATATATATGTTTATGCAAACATTGTTAAAAATAACAGAATTCGATTCGGCTGTTTAATTATACCTTATTTATTGTTTTCTATTTTTCTGATGGTACTTTTCGTATCAAAATCAAAAGAATTAATAAATGTTGCATCGTTTTCGATTCTTCGTCGAATCATCCTCAGGTATCGAAAGCAAATGAGCAAAAAAGCTGGAGAAATGAGATACTTTTTAAAAAGACGACGGAGAAACGCGCATAGAACGTTTTTCACATTGTTCCAGGAAGTCGTTGACGATTTAAATTTAACCACGCTGGATGGCAGCACAGAAGAAAATCGCATTGCGTTAAAAATTTTAAAATGTTACCATATGTGATGTGGTTAATTTTAGGTTGTTGTTTTTATGTAGAGCTTCCAGTATTTTTAATTTTATAAATTGAGTTCAGAATCTATCATTTCAGTGTTATTAACTATAAGTCAAAAGGAAGGCCGTTATGTTTTTGTAAATGTTGGTAAATTGAGCTAGAGTTTATAAGATGTATGGTGAGGCGGCGGGATAGGGTAGTACTTGTAACACCAATGTAGCTATTAGTTTTATCATTATTATGGCTGCGAACAGATCTTTTTAAAAATATATTACTTCATATACCGAAAATTTAATACATAGCAATTATTCTCTGTATTGTTTTTTATGTACCTTATAAATATTTATTTGGGGGCAGGTGCGATGTAAGATAAGCACACCCTCAACATGATAGCTTACAATTAATGTACACATGCTGGCAATATATATATATATATATATATATATATATATATATATATATATAGAAAATTCATAATAATCGGTTCATTAGGTTGGGAGTTTATCCTGTACAATGAAATATATAAACTAACTGTATATGTATGCATCATGTTAAAGTTTAATAAAATGTAATATGCTCATGTTATAACCGTGTTGCCTAGAATATATATTCTAAAATTCATAGTGATTCATTAATTAGTTGTGGAGATTATCTGATTAACTTATATATATATATATATATATATGTATATATATATATATATATATATATATATATATATATATATATATATATATATATATATACAGTAGAATATCCATACCAAGACGATTATAAGCAATACATATAGTATTAGTTTCAAATGTTAATGTGTTTTTCTCTCTTTGATGGGATATGGTATGGTTTTGATTGCACCCTTTAAACACTTTAGTTTAAAAAATATGTGCCTAGAATACATTTTCTATCATCCATAGTAATAGTTAAATAGTCGGACAGGTAAAAGTGATTAGGAGGAGTTTATTAACCTCACGATGCTATAGAGATAGATGTGCAGTGTTATGGGTCGGAGTTAGGGTAAATAGAAGTAAGTACATAAATGGAAATTGTTAGCTGACAATTAAATAATCTTAACTAAATTAGAGTGTTTAAATAATAAAAGAAAAATAACGAAGAATAGAGATCAACAATTGACGGTTGGTTACAAGTATAAAAGCTGCAAAATCTGTTGAGAAAAAAATAAGAATAACATTTAATAGTAAGGTAAAAGTATATAGACTTCAAAAACAAATAATATAAGGAAAAAGAATTAAAGATAGTAGTAAAGTTTAAGATCATGAAGGAGGGTCTACTTAAAGGGTAGATATTTGTTAAATTTACAAAATCGGGGTGCCTAATTTGAAATGCATTAAAAGGGAGGTAAGTTAGGATCTTAGATTAAAACTAAAAGTTTAAAAAATAAGTTAAAAAGTTCAGGATTGAATGTTAAAATCAATGGTGGAGGAATATCCTTTTAGTTTAAAACTAGTATCAAGTTGAATTGGTTGAAAACCCATCATGCAAAATTCAAAAAGGGTTACTAAAGTTTAGTGTATAAGAGATACGTGTGGTCTTCAGAAGGTAGTAACATAGATTCGAAGAAGACTGAGATGAGAAGCTGTTTTAGGTCATTTTAATATAAGGCAACTGAAGTGAGTTGTAGTACTGGTCTTTTATTAGCTGAGAATGTCGTGGTTATAGGATCGAAGGGGGGTGTCAGTTGGGTTTATGAAGTTGATATATTTCAATTTTCGTTTATGCACATAATTTGCAAAACCTAGATCCTGTGGTATAGGACCTAGATTTTTTCAATATCGACTCATGTGGGGAGTACGGGATATTGTTAACTTTAATATTTGTTATTATATAACTAAGGGGAGTCTCTGCAATTTGGTTTGTATTACTTTTGGAAAAGGATATGCGGTTGGATATGCGTTTTTCTTATTTGGTAAGCACTGACTCATATATAAGTATTTATTTTATGTTCAGCAGTTATTTCTATCGGTGTGTTATATATAGTAAACTATGCGGCAGGAGTCTGCATGCTTAAGTTCTGATTAGATGTTAAGTTAAATTATTTGATGGGAAAACTAAATGGGGTAGAGGAGTTTGAGCTATATTGTTATTAACTGGATCAGAAAAGTGGTTGATGTTTGGAGAAATATTTTACCTATCGTGATACGGTATGAGTTGAGAATGTGTTGGGTTACCGGCTAAGGGCGGTATACGTGTACTAGTGCTACTTTTAAATTCCACTTTTTTACTTTTAGTTATAACCTATGAACTTTACGTATCTTCCATTTAATAGACTGCAACTTAGGTACCACCATATCTGCAATTCAACAAATGTATACCATTTAAGAAGGCCATCCTTAATAATCTTAATAATCATTTTTACTACTCTTGTACGGTTTTTCTATCCTTTATTCATTGTTCTTATTTTTTCTTTTTGGAGTCTATGTACTTTACTCTTACTATTAATTTTTACTCCTATCTGTTTTCTCAAAGCATACTCTACACATTTTGCAGCTTTAATATTTGTAACAAACATCAATTTTTGATATCTATTCTCTGTTTTATTTTATTTTATCATTTACTCACTCTAGTTAAGTTCAATTTATGTAATTGTCAGCTAATCATTTCCATGGGTGTACCTACTTATAATTATCTTTACCACGATCTACAACCTTTTACATCTATCTTCCAAGCATCGTGAGGTTAATAAACTTTCCCTAAATATTTAAATAGTTTAACCTGCCAAGTTCCTTAGAACGGTTCTTTCCCAATACAGATATTATTTTCTTTCCTCTTTTTCAATTTTTTAAAAACGTTCGACAATATTTTAATTTATACTTCGTATTTTAAACTTTAATCTTGTAACTTTAATTTGTTAACTTAATTTTATTCTCCTTTTTAACCCCTTTTACCCTAACCTCTGAACCCAGTCTTAGATAATGTGAATTGAATGATAAGAATATGAATCTTACATGCACGCATTTTGTTGAGGATCAAATTGATGAGCGACAGTATCATGGTGAAACTTAAAGTAGGCACATAATTCAGTGGTCAAAACGTAATATGGAAACCTGACTGGACAAATCGCTTTCATTTATACTGACCACTTTTCATAAGTGTCACATATATAGTTATACAAAACTGCCGATGCGTATTGCTACAACTCACTGACATCCCTCAGTATCGTATCAGAAAATCGAGGCTGACTGATAGTATTTAGAAACATAAATAATGGAGTCAAACGCCATCGCGAATTTTCTCTCAAAATCTCTTCTAAATATGAAGGGTTAATATTTTCGTGGTTCTTGCTCGTCGTATGACAAATTGCATGATGGGTAACAGTTTATCTAGATAGTTGGGATATCTTGCTTTGTTGGCTGCTCAGATCTGGAACTTAATATTGTTAGCTCAAAAAATAAAACACAGCTTCATATAAGTATGCTTATTCTGTCAATCCACACGGATCAGTTCCACTCAAGTCATTTCAACTGCCCTCTGAATCTTTAAACTTCTCAAGTAAAATTTGAAGGATCATAGGGACATATTTCGATTCAGTCATCATGAGGTTTGCTGCTAAAATTTACACGACAAAATAGTAAACCTTTTAGGTCGGCATAATGATGATTGTGTTCGAAAGTTAGAGCTAAAGAATTCTACAAATGTAACAGTTCAAATACGAAATGCGTAAGGCAGAATTCTAATTTTTAGTGTATTATATTTTAACTTGACATCAGCAGTATTCGTTCCCTCGCTATCATTTCGCAATTTAATTTGTATTTAATATTTGGAATTATTAAAACGAAATTACTCGATGAGAAAAAGAACACAAAATGTCGTCTCTCCCTCTCTCTATCTCCCTCTCAATCAGAAAAGAAGACAAAACTAATCGATAAAAAGAAGACACAACTACTCGATTAATGAAAACAAGTCTCGCTTTCTCCCTTCATCCTATCTCTTCACGATCTATCTTTTAATTATATATATATAATTCATTTGTAATCTTCGGTATTCCAAAGTACATTAATTCTATCTTATGATTAGAATATCTGAAACAGTTACAAATTACGAGCATGAAAAAGCTTAATTTTTACCGTTCACAATGATATTAGTACAGTTTATGATAGATGCAGCTACAGATAGAGATAGAAAGAGAGACACAAAAACGCCATACACCATCGTTGAACACCTCCACTACAATACAGCTACCAACTTAAATACCTCCAAATAAAAAGATTCCCTAGACCGAAATGCAAAAGAAAACTATTCACCCAATCCCGGTTATTGTAACCCGGAAGCTTTTCTAATTTTCGTAAGACGTGAATGATTAAACCTGTATATTTCCAACGGGCGAAGTAATGTATTGTATTAAAATAGAAAATTTGCTATTGTATGACTTACGATCGAGCAAACAAGAGACACATACTATATATATATATATATATATATATATATATATATATATATATATATATATATATATATATATTATATCTGAAATATGTATATATATATATAATTAATATGTATATATATACACACAGTATAAATTATTTTCTTTATAGAAAAACTATTGGCTACATATGTGCATACGTGTGTCGGCTGCCATTTATTTTTAATTAAATTAGAACTGAAATATGTATGCACATATGTAGCCAATAATGTTTGTACAAATAAAATAATTTATACGAGAATACAGTTCTACTTTCAATTTAACACTATTGTATAAACACCGGAGTTTCAGTGGATTAACATATTGACAACATCAATAAAATTAATATCTATCTATCTATCTATCCATCTATCTATCTATATATAAATATATATATATATATATATATATATGAATGCAGCTGTTTGTCCGACTAGCGATAGATGTAATAGTTTTGTAGATATAACTCTCGACTTCAAGTAGAACAACACAAATTCTCCCCAAAACATAAGTCGTTTTCTTTTTATTGGCGTTGCGAAATTCATTTAAATCACTTTATTGTAATCAGCAGAACTAACACGTCTTTGTAGGAATGTACAAGTTACATGAGACGTACTTTAGTAGCACGGACGTACTCGGAATACGTGTCTATTTTTGAAAATGACGAGGTAATAGCTATCATATATATATATATATATATTTATATATATATATATATATATATATATATATATATATATATTAGATGATTGTGTTTATACGCGAATAAAAGTCAAATTCGTGTGCGCATACGTTACAGCGCGTCTGTATCTCTCTCTCTCTCTCTCTCTCTATATATATATATATATATATATATATATATATATATATAGAGAGAGAGAGAGAGAGAGAGAGAGAGAGAGAGATAGAAGAAAAAAGAGTGATAAATATGCGACAATTGTCCAAATTTATTTCAAATTTCAATTGTTCAATGCAAGGTGCATTCAGTAATAAACTAGTGTTTATTATTCTTTCCTTAAGCCAAGGCTTTTCAAAGATCGAAATCTTATCATCAGAGGAGAAATACAGATGGATAAGTTGGCTTTCGAAAAAAACAAAGTTCAAATATTTGAAAAATATGAAAATTATAATAAAAAATTATTAAAATAATCTTTGTTAAAAAAAGGTATTGAATGAAAAGAAAGGAAAGTTCCGTGAAAAAGATATGCAAAATGTCCGGGTGGTAAATTTCCGTTTAATTCCGGTGAAATTGTAGAATGTGAAGAAAAACTCTTTGCGTGGAAGCAGATTGGAGAAAGTGCTCAAAAAGTAGGTAAGTCCAGATGCACTTAAAGGAGATTGAGAAGAGGAAAACAGGCCATTTTTTTATGTACTTCCAGGGCCAAGTAAAACAGAAGAATCTCTTTCAAGGCTTAAATCCGAATGAGACAAAAAGGCAAAATTGTAAAGATTTGGGGTTATGGGGGGGTTTATGAGGTACGGGATAGTTTAAAAAGTCGCTTTGTGAATTGGGGGGAAAAGGAAAAGGAGGAAGGGTTGGTATGGGGATGTAGTTAAAGTGACAGGTAGGTTAAGGGTGTGGCGAGGTGTAGGATGTAGGTTTTATGGGGTGGGATGAATCTTAAGTGGGAAGTGGGTATAGAAATTGTTGATTCTAAAAATAGAAATCAAATGGGTGAGCTTCTAACATTTCAGGCAGCTAAGAGCAAATGTAATTGTAGTTACCAGTTATGGTTTCTGGAGATTTAAAAAGGTTAAAGTAGAATTAGTTAAAAGTATGGTAACATAAATGGAGGAATGTGAGAGAGTGGATGATTAAAATTAAAAAATTAAAAATTAAAATTTAAAAGAAGCTAGGGAATAGTTTATTAAAAAAAAAGTTTATTTATTTATTTTTAATTTAAAAACCAAATTAAGGGCTAGATGAATAATTTGGAGAGACATTAAATGACCAAAGAGACAAGAGGGGGAAATAAATTAATGGGAAAAGAGTTAGTGAAATTTAAGATCAAGTCTGTTCTACTCGGTTATATTGAAATTTAGGAGAGGGAAACAGTGTAAGGGATAAGGATAGATTGTTTGAAACAATTTGTTTCGATTACTAGTAATAGGGGGTGGAATTGTGTTGGTTCAATCAAAAACTTGAGTGCAGTGTCAATTTTATAATCTATGGTTTAAATGGTGAGTGAGTCGCAACAGGGTAACAATTAACAATTACAGTTTAAATTTAATTAGATATATAAGGGAAACTTGCAAGGGGTTTCCAAGTAGTATGAAAATATGATTAGTCAAAGATAAGATAAGTTGAACAAAGAGAGAATAGACCGATAGAAAATGGCTCGCGAGTATTTAGAGGGATTAGGATTATTAAAAAATAGACCAAAATAAGTAGTTATGTAACTAGCTTGAATCAATCAATTAGTTAAAAATATTTCTCAAAGGGGGTTATGGAGGCTATTAAGGAGATAGGACAGAAATGCTAGTAACAGTTGAAATAATATAAGTGTTATGGGCCAGGGTTAGATTGAAAAATTAAGCAGACTTGCGTTTTGAAGCTAGTGTGTTAGAGAACTGATAAGAATTACAGGGGGGTATTAATGGACCCAATTGGAGGGGAATTCAAAGGTCGTAGTTAAAAGGAGAACAAAAGGAAGTTACAGGGGAGTATGTTGCAAATAGGAAGAGTCCAAATATAAGGACGAAATAGTGGAAGTGTGGGAGATAATAAAGGGGTGAGAATAAGAGGCGAAGAAGGAGTTTGTAGGTAGGATTATATATATATATTTAAAATCTATATTCATTGAAAAGAATACCTTTTACTCGAACATGCTTTATACATAAATATATATATATATATATATATATATATATATAAATATTACCATATATTTACATATATTTTTTGGTATTATGCATATGAGTTATATATATATATATATATATATATATATATATATATATATATATATATATATATATATATATATATATATGTAGGTATATATATATACATATATACGATTCAGGAATAATTGTTTGTATGTTTTGTATTTACAGAAGTTTATAATTCTGTGCACACTTTTACTTTCCACTCTTTTCCGTTAGCATCAATTATGGTTCGACCAATCGTTACACGAAAGCTACTAAGCTGGTTGTGAGATGTATAAAAAAAAACTTGGAAGGTATTGCTGGTCGTCTCATGGGATTCTAGTTTATCCGTGCCAAAAAACTATTGTATTAAGGTGGGGGATGGAGATGAAAAGCCAATTAAGGCTCCATTGAAGCGGTCTATTTAGAGAATTATGAGCCAGCTGTGTTGATAGGTTTATTCGGAAAAGAAGTGTCAGCTCTTAGCTGGCAAGGGTTGGATTGGAGAAGCACAGAAGGGTTTTTAGTTTGTCGGGAAGGAGTCCAGAATTTCGTAGACGTTCAGTAACGCGAGAGCTGGGACGGAGTCGGAGAACGAGCCAGAATACCACTGGAGAAATAAATCAGAAGAGATATTTTTGGAGGCTTGTTGCTGGTATCTTTGTCCAAAATTTATGTTTTAAGTGTTTTACAAAAAAAGAGAAAAAATATATTTTGAATATTTGAACATCCGAGTATTTTGGTTACATTTCCTGAAAGGAAAGCGTTATTCTTTTTCTGAATTTGATCGTGAAAAGAACTCTTCAACGGTTCGCGGGTCATAAAGGTAAGTTGCTGATCGTATTATATATATTTTTTAAATGCATCCTAGCATTAATATAAGAAACATTGTATGTTGATAGATCAGTTTGTCTGTCACGCTTCAGTTTCAGATACTATTTTTTTATATTCTGTCACGTTTACGTTTGAAATAACATTTTGTTTGATTGTCACACCTCAGTTTTAAGTTACATATTCATTGCGTTTCGGTAAAATTAAACATAGCATTTTTTTTGTCTATAACGCTTCATATTTAAATAATATTTACGTTTGTCTGTCACGCTTCAGTTGATTTACTCTGTTCTGCATGTTTTTGAAATAGTATTTTGTTTTGGTCTCTCACACTTTAGTTTCAAGGCGCGCTTTTAGTTGCCTCCACTCATCTGTATACGTGGCTTGCTCCCCATTCTGTCTGTCTGTCACGCTTTAATTTGAAATCGTATGTCATTGCTTGTCAAGATTACGTCTAAAAGAGTGTTGTCTTCAGTCTATTACGCATACGATTGAAATAAAACATTTTCTCGGTCTTACTTTAGTTCAAAATATAATTACTTCCGTCATGCTTCGGTGTAAAACAGGAATATCTTACGTTTTCCACTCTAAAAGTTGCATTTTCATTCGTTTGTCACGCTTAAGTTTGATGTGACCAAAAATGTTTTACGAGATTCTCTTCGAACCTCAGTCGATCTATCGGTCTTTATCGATCAACTTTCCAATAGACTTTTATTTGGTCTGTCACGGTTACGTTAACATTAGCATTTTAGTTAGTTTGCCACTTTACGTTGTTAATAACATTTCGTTTGTCTGTCACGATTCAGTTCGACACGGAATGTTAACTGGTCTATAACGCTTGGGTTTGAAACAAAATATTATTTGATATGTCATGGTTCAGTTAAAAAACATCATATTATTTGATCTAACTGATTTAGTTTCAAACAGCAGCTTATTTTGTCTGTCATGATTCAGTTTGAAACAGCATATTATTTTGTCTGTAACGATCAGTTTGAAACAGAATATTATTTTGTCTGTCACGCTTTAGTTTGAAACACCATATTATTTGGTATGTCACGCCTTGATTTGAAACAGCATATTATTACGTCTGTCATTCTTTAGTTTGAAACAGCTGATTATTTGGTATGTAATGATTCAGTTTGAAACATAATATTATTTAGTCTATAACGCATCAGTATGAAACAGTATATTAATTGGTCTGTCACATTTTACTTTGAAACAACTTATCATTTAGTATGTCACGCCTTTGTTTGAAACAGCTTATTATTTGCTCTATAATGATTCGGATTAGAGCAGAATATTATTTAGTCTGTCACGCTCTAGTTTGAAACAGCATATTATTTGGTTTGTAACGCTTTAGTTTGAAACAGCTGATTATTTTGTCTTTAACGATTCCGTTTTAAACAGAATATTATTCAGAATGTCACGCTTTAATTTGAGACAACTAATTTTTTGATCTGTCATGATTCAGTTTGAAACAATATTTTTCGTCTGCCACGCTTAAGTTTGAAACAGCAGCTTATTTGATCTATCACGCTTATGTTTGAAACAGCATATTATTTTATCTGTCCTGATTCAGTTTGAAACAGAATATTATTTTATCTGTCCTGATTCAGTTTGAAACAGAATATTATATGATCTGCACCGCTTTTGTTTCAAACAGCAGATGATTTGGTATGTAACGCTTTAATTTAAAACAAAATATTACATCCTTCATGGTTCAGTTAGACACAGAATATTATTTGGTCTGTAACGATTCCATTAGAAAAATAATGTTATTTGTTCTGTCATGATACATTTTGAAACAGCTTATTATTTGGTCTGCCATTCCTCAATTCGAAACAGCATATTATTTGGTTTGTGAACGGTTCAGTTTTAAACAGAATATTATTTTGTCTGTGAACACTTCAGTTTGAAATAGTATATTATTGGGTCTGTCAAGATTTAGTTTAAAATTGCATATTATTGGGTCTGACAAGATTTAGTTTAAAATTGCATATTATTGGGTCTGTCAAGATTTAGTTTAAAATTGCATATTATTGGGTCTGTCACGCTAAGGTTT
Source organism: Sepiola atlantica (assembly GCA_963556195.1). Lineage (NCBI taxonomy): Eukaryota > Metazoa > Mollusca > Cephalopoda > Sepiida > Sepiolidae > Sepiola > Sepiola atlantica. The sequence continues at coordinate 101,341,325 of OY744523.1, forward strand.
GAAGTAAAATTTGCTTTACCTTGTACACTCTGAAGTTTGAAATATTTTCTTCGGCTTTTACTCACTTTCGTTTAAATAAGACTTGTCTGTTATATGTCACGCTTAAGATTAACATAAGAGAATACGATACAAATGAATATCATATTTAAAATCAACACCTGTAATTAGTGTATAACACTTCATTGTTATGCTAACTTTAAGATTTTATTGGCAAACATTTAATAATTTTTAGATTATTTCGCTCTTTTACAAACATGTGCCTTGAAAATCAATTATTTTCACTTTTATAATGTTTAATATAAGCCAGGGCATCAATTAAATACATTATTTTCTAAAATATTCTTTCAACAAACTTTCATCAGACTAGTTTCGTTCAAATGTACATGCAATTCAACGTAAAGATAACATTAAACATTTGGTAAAATTCATATAATACTCGTAAAATGATTAAGGAATTTATTTCTATTCGCCAAACGTTGTCAAAAAGTAATGTCAATAAATTCTAAAACTTGTAAATGTAAAAATGATCAAGTATAAGGATTTTGTTGAATTAATAATTACACGAGAATAATACGCGTCTCAGAAAACGTAAAACGAATTTCCCAAACAGAATAGTGTTCCACCACTTTTATATTCCCGTTCAAATATTAGAATCAATATATAATGATACAAAATCTTATGACTATAATCATTATTCCAATGTTGATCATAATCCATTATATGATTTTCTTTCTCGAAAATATCTAAAATTTAAGGCATAAGCTGAAGGAGTATTAATAAAGAAATTGAAATTCATGGAATCGAATTTTATGAGTGTCTCATGAATATAAATCAAATGTAATGCAAATCTGAATGTATTGGATTTTTTAAATAAGTGCTTGTACACATATTATGCACCCTAAAACATTTAAAATGTATTTATTGATATCTAATACCGAGTGTTAACATTTCATAAAAATCAGAGGTATTTGAATTTTCACAAAGAGATTCTTTCTTCCTTGTGCTCCCTTTTTATAAAACGATACTGAACTAAATATAATCCTTGTAATCCACCTTTACGCCTAACAACAATGTTCCATAATTCTATAATTATCTTTATTTGTAAGAGTTAATCCTGTACATACAATTATATAAACATATATACGTACCTAAATTTATATACATGCACCCCACTAATGTGTACATCCACCCAAATTATGTGTCTGTGTTACTTACAGTGTTTCCTATAATATATATGCTAAAATGTATGATGAGCCGTCCATTAATTTTGGAGATTATCCTGTACATATATAAACATACGCACACATACTTAACTTCTTTTTATCTGTATGGATTACCATGTTTAATTGCACAAATATTCTGACGTTACTCATCTGATGAATGTCAATCAAAAGAAAAGCACATTCCGAACTCAATTATTATAATAAAGATGAGTGAAACAACCTTTCTCTTACATACTTTAATGACATTCTCATCGCCGGAAAACCTTGCCACATGATTACTTCAATGTGGGCTACAACATGGGCATCTTCAAATCAAACGTCAATAAACACTTGTGCTCAAAAGTTAGTAATCTTCATCCACGAGCAAGTCTTAGCCTTAATAAGTTGTAACTCATCAGTAAAAAATGGCACACCTGCTTCAATATTGCTTAGTTCTTGGATTGAGTCATGTTCGAAAAAAATCCTTTTTACTTTTTTTAATTTGTAAACTAATGAACAAGTCATCCGTCTCTCAGTTTACTATCTCAGTATTTTTCCGGCCGATTCCACCAATATCTACTCTATATTAATGGCCCTGTGAGTATTTAGAGAAAAGGGTAATTTCTTCTAAGCGTTGTTTTTAAGAATTTTATTTCATTATCTTATTTACATAGTGTGTTCTGTGTACACCGTCAATAGGTATGTAAATTAGATAGAAACATTATAAGTAATTTACTTTGTTTATAATTCAAAAATATAATATAGAAGTAAGATGGTTTATGACTTTTAGTTATGCGAGCAGAATATCTTAACAGATACGTTCCAGTTTATGGACTTTCGAATTGTATCAAAGTAGAATAAATAGTTCTGATGATTATGACTCAACGGGTCACATCGACGTCTACTCATTTTTTACTAAATGAACCTGCACTTTTACGTAATTTTATATATGTTTACCCATAAAAATAACTTTTCTAAATCCTTTATGTATATTATAAGGAGCTCATCGAGTATTAGTGTACTATAATTTTCAATTGTAATTTAATGCTAACGATATAGATTGGCTATATGTTTGTTATATTTCCTAGATAATAATTTAAACAAGTAAAATCTTAGTCTTTAGGAATTTTAACGATTTAGTTTACTTTTATACATATTTTCCGACATCCATTGATTAAAGTTAAGATCAGATTTTTCGACTGGATTTCTCATCTTTTGAGCGTTAATCAAAATTATATATATATATATATATATATATATATATATATATATATATATTCCATTTTCCATATATATATATATATATATAAATATATGTATATATAGATATAAAATCACGCTGACACACCGTATATATGCACACACACACACACACACACACACACACACACACACACATATATATATATATATATATATATATATATATATATATATATATATATGAAAATTAACAACACTTTTGAAGCACACATGAAAATGTATAAGTGAAATTTTGAAAAAAACAACATATGAGTCAATTTAAATCATAATTTTTGTGTTGCAAGTTTTCGTTGTAAAACAACTTTGTCAGGCGAGACTGTCTCATAGTTTTTTTTATATTCTTTTTCTTTGTTTAGATTGGAATAACCCCAAGGGGTCGAATTACGGTAGAGGCAGAAATGCACGTAAAGTTGTGAGGGACGTTAGAATAAGTAGAGTCAGGTTGAATTAATATACGAATTAAATTCAAAATTATTTAGTGATATTTGAAGTAGAGAAAGCCATAGAGTAAATATGGTATAACACGCACTGCATAAATAGAAGTGCTGAACACATGGTAGAAATGAATAAGAAGAACGATGCTAAAGCGAATGGCTCAAAATGCATGTAAGTAGGATAGACACAGTATCATCATCACCATGCACCCAGTTTTATTCAGTTAACATGCATTTGTTTTAAACTTAAACTTTCGAAAATAGAAAAGTCAATAGTAATTAAATTCTTTGAATAGGTTTTAGCTTTTCTTGTATAAGAATTTTTAAAAGTAATCATAATAAATTACATTTATTTGTATATTCTATTGGTATATCTTGACTGACGTATACGATGCAATCGCCTCTCTAATACTTGAATAAAAAAATATTAAATACTATCAATTGAGCACGAAATGGTCAGATTATGAACATTTGCTTGTTTTAAACATATATGTTAAATATTTAAATAAGTTGTTTGTTACACAGCTTAATTTAACGTAACAAGGATGGCCTTTGAAATTTTCCATTTCACAGTCTGTAACTTGAACATTGTAAAAGAAAATAGTTTATCCTCTTCTTTCACAAAACTACGATATAAATATTAAAATGTCAACGAGGTCTGATTTACTTTCGATTAACGTTAAAAACGAATCCCTCAGTTCAACATTAAACAGTTAGAGTTATATATATATATATATATATATATATATATATATATATATATATATATATATATTACTCTAACTGTATATATATATATATATATATATATATATATATATATAATCTGCTTAATAGATAGTATTTCGAGGAATTAACAACGATTAATATTAAATCCATCTCAATATCCAGATTAGTTTTTCGAGTAGAATTAATATTTACAACCGATAAATGAAATATTATAACTGTTAATAATACTTCACTTAAGTGTATTTATATAGCGTTACTTGACAGATTAATAACCTTCATGTACACGTCCGTCGAATTTTATTGATATAATTTAAACTAAATTTAATACATTCATAAAAGAGAAAATTAAAAAAGTGTATATTTATAATTAGCCGACTGTACCTGTTCGCTATCGATTCACAATTTAATTCTTATTCATTATTTAAAATCATGGAAACGAAACTAATCGATAAAGTAAATAAAACAACATCCCCATCTCTCTTTAAATCCTGATCGATAATAAAAATGAACACAACTAACCGATGAGAAAAAGACAATGCTCTATCTTTCTATCTTCGTTTTGTTTTAATAATACTAATAATGATGATGATGATGATGATGATGATGATGATGATGATGATGATGATGATGAAATATTTTGTGTCTATATTAAAAGCTAAATAAATTGTTAACTTTCCTTTTACTATTATCAGGTATTCTTAAGAGTAAAACTCTTTTTCTTTAATCATAAAATTACATTTTCATACGTAATTATGGGCGCGAGCTGGACACACGTACGTTCACTCCTATGAAATAAATAAATGCATTTTTTCGTATTGAGATTTAAAATGTTATAGAATAAATGCTAACTTATAACATAGATATTCTTAAATCTATATTATATTAGGGACTAATTGTCAAAATTGTTATACTAAAATGTATAGATTTACCACAATGACTCAAGTACAAACGGACAGACAAGGTTAAAATAACAATAGATTTTGATACCTAAGGAACTGTCCAAAATATTTAACTCATTGAAGGTAAGCAACATTGAACTTGGTAAGTAGTTTTAATGGGTGACTGCTTTGAAACACCAGTTTCTTAAAGTTTTCGAATTGTTTGATTTGTATAAGGTGACACACTGGTTCTCATCAGATCATCGGAGTTAAGCAACGTTTAATCTGATTCGTACTTAGATGAGTGACCATTTTGGAATCGCATATAATATATACGGACACTCCATCTAATGTTATGAATGAATAAGAACCTTGCTGGGAATCATGACACGTGACAGAATAGCGTCATGTCACAGATATTGTTCAATCGATTTATCCTGGTCATCACTACAAAACTAGTTAATCAATTGTTCTATGATAATTTAAGGATCAGGACAGAGCTTTACTCTTACTAGCGTTTATTTATCAAAGTAAAGTAATGTAGGTATTATATGGGTAGAGATACGATATTGATACACAGATGATCTTCATAATTGTAGATCTTTCTTTGCATATAAGAGACTTGACTCAAAGAACGAATATATTTTATACCTATATGTTTACTTTTAGCTGCAATGTTAAAGTAACTCTGTTAGTTTTCTTCACAGTGCGTAGATTGTTAGTTAAAATAGCCTAAACATATGTGGCGCAATCACATAGATGCCACACTACCCTTAAATAAGAATCACGTTACAGAGATATATTACATATATCCTTCATTTTGATAGACATAAGGTATATAAAGTGTTTAAATTTATGAGTTGAGCAGCAAAAAAGAGGGCGCAATATCCTTCATTAAGACAAATACGCGAAATCCTTTACTTGACAAATAAAGATGGGTATCATTTGTTTATTGACTAGATATACCATTGGCCTAATTATCTCTGATATATAATAGGTTCGAGCAAGGAATCATCTTGACAAACATTTGGCAGCTAATATAAGAAAATATGTCTAACACATGATTAGCTTTAGTATAAGTATGTGTCAATAATTCTATCAGCGACAGCTCTTGGCCAGATGTCAAAGGAATTATCATTCATACATATACCTGTGTTGCTACTTTCTCTATATTTTCAGATAGATGTGTTGATATTAGGCGCAACTTACTCTGCCGAGGGTCCATGAAAGAATTTTGTCATTAGATAAACATAATACATATTTCAGTTGCTTAACGTTGTTTATACAATTTTAGTAGATCATACAAACGGAATCTAATATTTCTCCCTAGTCCGTTCGCCTTTTTGTTTGTAAGTTAGCTTATAAAACTGGGTATATTTCCACAAAATATGGCAGTATTGTGGGATAGGTTCCAAAATAGAATCCATTATATAGCTGTTTTTTATGGAAAATACGTGGATCTTATTAAAAAATGTCCGGTTATATCTAGGATGGTAATATGTTGCATATATATATATAGGGGTGAATTAAAAATGAATGCACATCTTATGGATTAGAATCTATCATTTTTATAGTTCCAACTCTGAGACAGGCATGTGATTTGTATAATGGATACTGTTATGGACTATGAAATCGGCTACACTAAGTTGCAATCCTCGCGAATCTATTTTAGTTTATAAAGAATGTATACTATTGAGTAAGGTATGACCCCTATTTTTCCTATAATCCTTATGATAGCAGCATTTGTTCGATTGATCATATATGATGAATAATTGATCATATGTTTATGTTTCAGAATGAAATAAGCACATTTTCATATGCTGTGAAAGCAGACAAAGACATTCACACGAATAAATTCAACTGTTTTTTGTCTGTGAACTGTAGTTACACGATTATGAGTGATGTTCAATTGATATTGCCTCAATTAAAATGGATTGACGAGCCATGGCGCATGGCTGGGCTCTACATAGTGGAATTCTAGTTCATTTTTTCAGTAAATCAATATCTCAAATTTGGTTCGAGTAAGCTTAATCGATATCCTATCTTATATTCCTTTTCAATTTCCTTTCATTTAAAACTGATCAAATTCAAAATATGCCCATTGATTTCGTCAGTGCATATTCTATTCATAGATTCCAAGGATTTTAACATCTTTCAATAAAATTCTTACAAACAAGAATCCATTCGCATAATCCATTTCTAACTTCATAATTCACATATAAAACTCTTTAATTCTATTTAATCAACAAAAACATGTACTGCCTAGTGCTTGTGATGTAGTTGTGTATCTTTTAGCAAAATTCAACTGTAATGAAATCGACCCTATAGTAAAAAAAAACTTAAAATAGATACAATTGTAATTGAATTCGAAATTACTAAATCAAGTATACTGTTACGCTTCTTTTGCGAACCATACCCTAAAATACGAATGTGTCAAAGATTTCTCGGTTTATTTGAGAAGAAAATATGTCTACCTTCTGTGTTATAGTTACTTAATTTGACTGTAGATTAAAATGGGAGAAAGTGAAAAGGAGAGAGATAAACAAAAGTCATAGAAAATAAGAGTGATGAGGTCAAATAATATACAGTGAGAGACGCCGAAAGAACTAAATATAATCTTAATAAGAAATTAGTGTATTTATAAGTAGAATACACATTACAGTTAATTAGAACAAATTGGTCGATATTATTTTCAATAATATTTACACTAGTTATATTCTTAATATGTCCCAACAACTTGTTTCAGTAAATAATCACAGATTATCAAGGACCAAAGGCCACTTGAGGATAATGGTTTATTTGTTTGTCAGGTAGTCGGTGAAGTAACACCGTAAATGTTAGTAACGATGCTTGAAACTTGGCTGGACTATTTTTTTAAATGACGACAATAATTTGTTAACATTAGACTTAAAAACGACCATTTTGTAGTCAGCTGAGAAGCAGCTTGGTGGTATTTTGTTCCATATACGGGTGGTTCATGGAAAGAAACTTTTCTCATGGAAGTTCAGTTTAGTTTCAGATAAACATAAGAAGAAAGGAAAATTATTTACAGTGGTTATAGCTAAGTGAGTTTTTGTTCTGAATGTTTTACAAGGTGGACCATAGATAAGGGCGAAGTCGAGCACCTACCATACATATAATGATAGAGTAGAGAAAGACTAGACTCATTTCTTCTGTGTGAAAGAGACTGAAGGTAATTCCTCACTAGATTTCGAAGTCGTTTTATTTTTTGCAATTTATTTATAATTCAAATAACAATGCATATTTACCATCGTGTGTACGTACCTTTCACACTCATTAAAAAATCTTGTCGTCAGATCGGCAAGAGTTAATTGCAACGTACTGACGGACTATGGGGCATAACTGAGTATCAAATATTAATTTCTTATTTTTAAATTAATTATTTCACAAATCGAATGCGACATCAAAAATAGAATGTTGTTGTCTTCGTCGATCTAAAAGTATCATTCGTTTAATTTATTCAAAGAATATTTATCTAAGAATTATGTTTACGGTAAGAATAAAGATAAGATAGTATTTAATGCACCGTGGAATTTCTACGGGGTCTTTGTAGTTTTTAATAATTCTATTTTGCGTTCTAAAATTCTAAAGATTTTTTAATACGCACTTTTTCAAGTCTCTCTTTATAACTCAAATTGTCAAACATCTCAATGATCCCTAATGCATTTCTCTATACTGAGCCCTTCTACATCCATGTTCATGTTTCAATTTCCGTGACTAGCCTGTTAAATACAAAGCAGACGACTAGTTGGTCAGCTTCACGAAAAGATACACGGCGTGTAGTTTCTAATGGCGCAACACTTGCGTAATTCCAGATCTTTCTTCGATAACACAGGTATTACTTAAATCAGCTTGTTTATAACTCGGCACTCCTAATAAAACTTTATGCTTGATCGTTGAACACATTAGCCCTTTCCGTGTTTACCCCATTTACGACTGGTCACTCCTTACAAAAACCGTGTTGAACACCTTAACCCGTACGACAGAAACGGACACACTTTCCTTCTGTGCATATCATAACTCAAACCTACTATTCAGATCTAAAAAAAAAAGTGTATGTAAATTACAACGGCTTTTCCTCAACTAATACCACTAAAATCTAGCAGCAGCAGCTTTTTCACGTTTTATAGCTTGTCAACATTGACTGTCTGTCATCATCATCAACAACATCATCATCACTATCGTCACGGTAACTACAGTAACCGATCCGTGTATCATAATAATAAACACCTGCTGATTGCATCCCCGGCATTTGCAAAGGTCTACAGCAGCTATACTTAAAAAAAAAACAGCACCCAGGGACCCGATTGCCAGAATTCATTATCATAGCAGCTATCAACTTATCTATGCACGACAATCATCATCGATTCTTCGGTCAACATACCGATTATCATCATCATCCTACGGAAACAATCCATCCTTTTCTGTCGACTGAAACATGAATTATTTCCCTTACAATCGCATACTTATTTATTTTAAATAAATGTCACTTTTATATTTGGCCGAGTATATTTTCCCCTCTTTACCGACCACTGTAACCAGTGGTGTGACCTCCCGACGTGATATGACACAGGCGATGGCCGACAAAAAAGATGGCAGATAGTCCAGACCTGGCCTACCACTATTTTGTAACATGTCAAAAACTCAACGATAAACGAGTGAAAAGACCATCGAGCCATTGACTTAATACTGTTTTTAAAAAGTCAGGATAAGCAAAACATCAACATAACATTTAAGGAACTCCTAACACTACCCCACAGCAACGCAATAACCAGTCTTTAACGGACATTCATCCAGTACCAAAATGCCTGGATATCCAATCAACAATGTAACCAATGACATCACTATGGAAGAAGTCGCAACAGTTTAAAACAGGTTTAGCTGCATATGCTTCACTTAATTACTCAACAACTGAACGTTCATTGATCAACTGTGCAACATGTGGATCCATCAACTCGAACTTACGCGCTTAAACAACAGTACATACCCACTTGTATATATCTCTTAAAATTAAAACTCACTTGAAAACCTCGCGCTCAGAAACCTGTGTAGACCTACTTGCACATTTTACTTCGATTATAGTGTACAACCGACCCCGACAGTTGAACGTTCGTTGATTCACTCCGTAACACCTCCACCAGAACGATGCAACCAACTGCGTTGTAGAATCAGTTGCACTCATCACCTTCAGCCGTGCAAATTAGCTTGCCCTAATCACCTTTAACACGACTGACTCACTTGCAATCAGACTGATGTAGTTGCACTCATCACCTCTAGCCTTGCAGACTCACTATAACTCATATATTTGGATGTTCAGACACACTTGCAGACAACCCGCACCAACAATAATGCAGACATACAAACACTCATCATTTTCAACAGTGCACACACATTTGTACTCATATCTTTCAACAGCGTGGACCCACTTGTATTACTGACTTCAAACATGGCAAATACTCACTTGCACCACGAACGTAATTCATAGTGCAGAACTACTTGCACGCAACATTTTCAACAGTGCATACTCACTTTGACTTTTCACTTCCACGGTCTTTGCGGATACACTTTAAATACATGTGCACATCCGTTTTGTTATCAATTATCCAGGGAGAGGCCGTGTCATGAAAAGCGTGTTCATGAAGCGGCACTCCTAATAAAACCGTATGTTTTATCATCGAAAACATTAGTTCTATAACCTCTGTTTAAAACTGTGCCTCCTACAAAAAGTGGATGTAATCTTGAAAACCTAAGCCGTATGACGCAAACGAACACACTTTCTTTCTTTATGTGCATATTGTAGCACTATCCAACTGTGCTGCCATCGTCAAAATGATATTTATCATCTTGCCTAGACAGCCAGTTAACTCGGAATCACACGGAGACAAAGGAAGCAATGAAAAACAAACGAATTCCATTTAAAATAAAAATCCTTTATTCCCTGTAAAACAGGTAAAAAATCTGAAAATAAACAAAAGGTTACTCACTACGACGAAGAAGAAGAAACAAGTATTCATAGATAAACGAAAGGAAAAAAGATGAAGCAAATCAGTACAATAAGATAGATGACTTAATTTAACTATTAGGGGGGGGCAAGGCGAAGACGGGGTCGCCATACTAGGGAGGTAGAAATCTCAGGGGACGCCGTTGTAAGAAACCTGAGCGACGCCGGGAATGAGTTGTAACATTGTTACGACGGGGAGACATTGTTAATGAAAACATGGGAGGCATAATAAGGAGGATTAGCTTAGCAAGGAAAGGAGAGAATTAATTTACATACCAAGTTATGTTAGCGGGGTGTTAGACACTGCGGCGCGAAGCACCCTTGTATTTTGTTTACAAACTGCAGGAAAAATGGCGACGGTTGAAAAAACGCTAAAAGAACAAGTCTCTAGCAAGTCACGCTAACGAGAGTGGGTGATAATTATTATTAGAATAAATAAATCGAAAATGAAGAATTAAAGCAGGATAAAACTAGCTAAAATCCTCATAGGAGAATGCAGAATAAAAAAGGAATGAAGAAAAAGAAAGACGAAAAGAAAGATGTCGTAGCGAGCATGAAATGCAAACTCAAGAAAAAACGGTGAAGGGATGAATCTGTCCCTGATGGAAAGAAGGGGCGGGTACGAAACATGACACTCCCCGTCTGAGATTGTGAAGTCTCAATAAGTACAGCTGAGAGCCTTAGCGCAAAGCAGTTTGTGGTTTTCCAGCATTCCTCACAGGATGCTGAGCTGCCAGATGGGGATCCTTGGCCTGGTGTGTCAAATTAAGAGGGAGTTCCACAACCTTAGGTTTGCTAGAACCTCCCCCACCTGCATCCAATGGCAGCAGATGTGTCACTGGACGGTTAATCACAGGAGATTTATCAGAAAGAAGCGGATCAGTAGGGAGCGAGGTGTAAGCACCACCATCAGTGTTCACCATACTAGACTGAGACTGGCCCCTAGTCGTTGTCACCGGGGGAAGGCCAGAGGCACAGAATTGATTTTGCATTGAGGTTGGAGGGGTCACTTGTCGCTTGCTTGATAGTTGCTGGTTATTTTTTTGTAGTTGTGGTTGGTGCGGAAGAGATGCCGGGGCAGCAAACTGGGCCTGTCCCCCAGAGGGTCCAACTGTGAGAATCATTTGCCGTTGGTGAGGCAATACCTGAGAGACGGGCGTCATTTGCGGCTGTTGTAATTTGTACACGGTGTGCATCTGTTGTTGCATGTATATCGGTTGGTTTTGTAAAGGGTTCATACCAGCCGTATTAGCAGAACTTGGGAGTTGGGGTGTCGATGTGGGCTGTGATAAGGATTGCGGTGGCTGCTGTTGTTGCGGTGGCTGCTGTTGTTGCGGTGGCTGCTGTTGTTGTGGTAGCTGCTGTTGCTGCGGTGGCTGCTGTTGCTGTGGTAGCTGCTGTTGCACTGGTGGTCCTTGGCTTTGGTTATAAGACGAGGAAATTGTCTGTCCAGCTGCATGGAGCTGAGGAACAAACGGATGCACGACCGGCGTGGTTTGCGAGGTTGCTATGGAAGATGGTGTTGGGGGCGCAGCCCCTTGTTGAGGAAATGGTTGCATTGGAGACACAGCATTCGAAGCTGGTGATATCTGCGGCAACTCTGGACGTTTCCTAGATGTGACTGACGTGTGGACAGGCAGACTGAGGGTTACGTACATCCTGAATGCTTGATCTTGGTTTCCTTCAGGATGTACTCTCACCAAACAAATCTTTGAACAAGACTTGTCGAGCAGATTGCTACCACTAACCTGTGTGCAGTGTGTTGCAACACTGTCCCCTTCCCCGCCATGATTTGGCATGGCTCTGACAGGAGGAGCCAGTGGTATGGGTCCAGGGTGATTTTCTGTGAGGTGACTCCTCTGATAGTCATCCGATGAATCGGGTTTGGGACCTTGCACAAGGTGAAAGGAAGCCTCCGTCTCAACAGCCTGATCGGATGGTAAGGCAGGAGGTTGTGGAGCTGCGGGTTGTAAAACGGGACGTGGTGTTGGCTGGGGAGCTCCGGTTTGTAAGGCAGAGGGTTGCGAGTGGCCCTGAGCAGCCAGCCCAGCCACGTACTGATTTGTGCGCTGCATGGGGTCGGCAGGGGCCTGGTCAACATTGATAGCGAAACTTCGTTCACTGCTGATGACACACTCCTCGAAGGCCCTGACTGCAGCTTCTTTAATGGCTATCTCTCTTGCAGCCGTTAGGGTGTTCTCCTCGGACTCCATTTTAGCCCTTGCCTCCCGCAGTTGGTTTTCTTTTCTCAACAAACAGGAGGCTCGCCTTAGACATTTCAAGCTGTGCGCGGGCGGTTAAGGCTTTAGATGAGGCAGATGACGTCCTGGAGTAAGTCCTGCTCGAAGAAGTGGATTTTCCTGCCATGGCGCCGTTGATATGGTCTGAGACAAGCGTCGACGAAGTGGAAAGCGGGGAGGTGCGAGACGAATCTACAGGGTGAGCGTGAGAAAGCGTCAAATGAAATTAAATGCGAGGTGTTGTCACACAGGGAAGCCTCAGGACTGGAACCACAGGAGTCACGGGAAGGGAAAACGATGCTATTGCATTCCTTCACCCCAAGTGGAGACCAAACTTGATTTTTTACTGTGCTGCCATCGTCAAAATGATATTTATCATCTTGCCTAGACAGCCAGTTAACTCGGAATCACACGGAGACAAAGGAAGCAATGAAAAACAAACGAATTCCATTTAAAATAAAAATCCTTTATTCCCTGTAAAACAGGTAAAAAATCTGAAAATAAAAAATAAACAAAAGGTAACTCACTACGACGAAGAAGAAGAAACAAGTATTCATAGATAAACGAAAGGAAAAAAGATGAAGCAAATCAGTACAATAAGATAGATGACTTAATTTAACTATTAGGGGAGCGAAGAATGAGTTGTTACATTGTTACGACGGTGAGACATTGTTAATGAAAACATGGGAGGCATAATAAGGAGGATTAGCTTAGCAAGGAAAGGAGAGAATTAATTTACATACCAAGTTATGTTAGCGGACGTTAGAATCTGCGGCGCGAAGCGCCCTTGTATTTTGTTTACAAACTGCAGGAAAAATGGCGACGGTTGAAAAAACCGCCAAAAGAACAACTCTCTAGCAAGTCACGCTAACGAGAGTGGGTGGTAATTATTATTAGAATAAATAAATCGAAAATGAAGAATTAAAGCAGGATAAAACTAGCTAAAATCCTCATAGGAGAATGCAGAATAAAAAAGGAATGAAGAAAAAGAAAGACGAAAAGAAAGATGTCGTAGCGAGCATGAAATGCAAACTCAAGAAAAAACGGTGAAGGGATGAATCTGTCCCTGATGGAAAGAAGGGCCGGGTACGAAACATGACACCAACCAATCAACTCTCATAAACGCTTTGTACCAGCAGCAGCCGAAAATATAGTATATAATAGGGTCCGTTTCTTAACTCAGCCGCTCATTCGGGGTTTGCCTTTGACCGAGAAGCAAGACTAGACGTCTCCGCCGACCGCACGTTTAACCACAAATCTTTTTCTTCTCGGCGCTTTTTCTCAACTATGACGACAATAATCTAGTAGCCGTCTAAATTCCTTGTATAGCTCGTCAACAATGACTACCTGCCATCACTAACATCATCACTATCGTCACAACAAATACAGCAGCTATCAACCTATGCCTCATCAACATCTGAAACTTTTTCTGCTGACGTCATCCTGCATCTCCTGCACCCGTACCTGCTAATGTCTCTCCGCAGGTCGAGTACCTACAACTACTCGCCTGTCGACGACCAACTTTTTCGAGTACCCGTCGACGTCCAGCGTTTTCTAGTTCCAGTCGCTGCCCGGCCTTTCCAGTTCTCATCAATGCACTGCTTTTCTTGCACCCGCCGACAACCTCATATAGACCCAGCTCTTGTTCACATCTACACGAACCAGACTTACCCGAGACTCATCATTATACCTTAGGGACGTCTACATCAAACACCGTGTGAAGTCATCTCTGCTGTCTAGTTAACAGTGACGTTATTCCTGCTCTTCCAGCTTTTTCATGCTGTCCCGTTTCCAGCGACGTCATATTACTCTTCCAGTTTCCAGAAGGGTAACTCAGTCTATTCCTAGTATCTAGTTCCTAATGACGTCTTCCAGTCTATTCAGTTAGTTTTGTACTTTTTCGGTGGAATAAAAACGATCTCAATGTTTACACTATTTACTAGCCTTTGTCATTTCTTTCTTGCCTTGCCGTTACTTTGTGACTATGTCTTTTTCTTAGTTTTAGAAACGATCATCAGTGACAGACCCATTCAACACGCTGACATATACATCGAAGATGAAGTTCTTATCCCCCGGTGCAGTTGCCATATCACTTCTTAAGTGTGTAGTCTATGCTAATATTTAATATACAGCTTGAAATATATGCATTCCTAAGGGAATTAGTAAAGGCGATTCATTATCCTCAATAAAACGTAAACACACTATGTTGATCAGTAAGTTCACATAAGAAATAGTTCCACCGCTTAAACTTTAGACAAATGAACTAGATTATCTAAAAGAACCTTGAATTTCTGATTTATAAAAGCAGCCCCACTTTGAATGATTTCATTGAGGACAATGAACCCTTCGTTCATTGTTGACTTCTGTTTTTGAAATTAGTCACGGTCTGTATACGTTTTGCTCACACTGTATATTTTCATGAATATGAACAATTCAGCTATAGTTCATTTTGTTGCTCTAGAGATTTTGAACACTAAAAATAATTATAACGAAAGTGTAAGATTTATAAACGAAGACTGTACTATCGAGGTTCCGGATTCCAGTTCTGTCGACAATACTGCAGGAATTTTACTAATATCACTGAAAACGGTAGGACTTATATATATATATATATATATATATATATATATATATATATATATATATATATATATATATATATATATATATATATATATTGTGTGTATTTAGGCAGCATATT
>OY744523.1:101361793-101409293 GCA_963556195.1 Sepiola atlantica
TAATCCGCTCGACTTGAAAATAACTGTCGCTTTTTGATACTTGAATCTTGCATGTCAAACTCCCCCACCCTCTTATTTTCTTTTTTCTCTCTCTTCTCTCTCGGTCTGAATCAACAGACGTTTCTTTTCCTTTTTATTTTCCTTCTTTACCTTTATTTGTCAACCTTTCTATCACTATATAATTATTATATGTTGAGCATATCTATACTCCGTCTGCAAGCATCTATTAATGAGTATATGTTAAGGCAATTGAAAGCAATAAAGACGTTATGATTATGTTTTAAATTGTAAAATATTAGGACACTGTTTATTCTTTTTGTAATAAATGGGTGTCATTGAGGACATGAAAAAGAAATCTTAAACACTTTTCAAACGAATTTTACTGAATTGTATTCCATTTCTAAAATGTCACTAAGTTAAGCTGATACATTTTTATTACTTAAATAGTTTTAATTAAGATGCCAAAACTTAACAATGCTCTATGTCCATAACTGTTTTTCTTATGGGCTCTGTTTTTTACTAGGTGTTTGAGTGATGTGACGTATTTTGAAGTATAACATTTGAGACATGTTAAGGAAAAAAAATATGTACTCAATTGTAGACATCTTCGTTTGAATAGTAAAAACATGTACAGATTGTACAGAAGTTTAACTTTACACAATTAAAATTCATCTCAGTCTTTAAGTAATGGTGTGGAATATATAATTTCATACCACTTTTTCACGATAGTAAAATGATTAGGGTTTTTCATCTTTTATTTAAACTTATAAATTTCACTGTGTCTTTGTTTTACACAAGAGAAAAGATAGATATGCTGTCTGTTTTTTATATATAGAAACTCTCCTTAACAAGGATTGATTGGTATGAAAAATATAACATCTGAGTCTTCGGGAATATCTCTTGCTTTAATTTCAGAATAGATCCTAAACTTTGATCTAAGTGTGAAGGGCAGTAAGTAACGTTCTTGAAGGTTTTCAAGTCAATCCGCAACACAAGGTTTTTAAATATGAATTGTTCGACCAGTATAAAGAACACAACTAGAGTTGTGTCGATGTTTGTTCGTTTCGCTATTGTTTATTAAGAGATACATAAATAAGTTTGAGAAAAAAACACTTTTTTTCTTGCTAAGAAGTAAAGAATTTATCTTCCAGTGAGAAAACTTATAGAAAAATACAGTACAAAGTCGGTGGCCTATATTAATGGACGAAAATGGAGGAATCTAAAAGTGCCATTATAATAATAATAGACACTAAAAAGAACAACGACTCAGACAAGAAAATAAATTTCAAGAAAAACAAATCGAGCAAAAAGAATATCAGAATAAAATGCAAATAGAAAGGCTTCGTCTAGAAGGGAAATTTAAATTATTAAATATGCCCATAATTTCTTTCTATCAAAATAATAAAACTAAAAATAACGAAGCAGAATGAATAAAGAAATAATTAAATAATACCGTTCCGGAAATTATCTCTGGTGGCCTGGGAAGATGATAAAAAATGACTGCCAGGTTTGAGTTAAAACTAGACATTCAACCCGTTTTTTTTTCAGAAAAGAAGTGTTTCCATTCGCGTCATTAAAGTAGATGTGTGAATAATTAAATAGACTCGAAAGTATTGTCGAAAGCAAAATACCGCGAGTGTTCTTCGCCTAAATCTATGATAAAAACTAAAGACATTCCTAACTGTGCAAATTCCTTCACGAGAGTTAACCCAGCCCTAAAGAATCACCACTACTCTTAGCATGGTTCAGAAACGATATTCGCTAAACTCAACGGATGAAAAGTTTTTACTAATGTTGATTAAAGTGATGCTTAGCTACAAATACTTGTGACGACCAGTGCTCAATGCTACTTTGTATAAATACCGATAGGTGTTTGGACTAATTCAAACAATTTCTATTTGGGGTTAAGATAGCACCAGACATTTTTACACAAGTAATAGACACATTATTTAGCGAGTGAATGCCAGAAAATATATGTCGGCTCTCGAAAACGTATCCTGACAACAAAGTTTTGTTGGTTTAACAAATTATTATAATTTGTGTATTTCAAACATGCACAATATGCAGACTCCTCTTAATGAGCTATTTAAAAAAGAAGATTGGGTCTAGACAACATAATGCCAGGTGTTATTTGAAAATCTTTTTAAATATCATCACATCAAAATTATTTTTGACGCACTATATCTCGAAATAATGGCAGCTATTGATGCTAGTTCGTACGGCATATCAGTGTGCACATTAAAAAAATGGAAGACAGATCACTAAAATAGATCGCTCACGCGCCTCGTACGTTACTACATGCAGAAAAAAGTTACTTACAAATCGAGAAGGGAGCATTAGGAATAATTCTTGCAGTTATAAAATGTCATCGCTTTATTCATGGAAGACATGTTATGTTGCAAACCGACTATAAGGTACTGCTTACTATTTATCGTTCAAAACGGGACTATCAACGAATACTGCAAATAGACTGCAGAGATAAGGGGTCATTCTACTCTATAGCAATTATAAAACTGAGTTTCGACTATCGCCAGAATTCTATTCATGCGGACAGATTAACTAAGGTATCCTGAACCTCTTGAAGACACAATAATTGCCCCCTACAAACTGAAGTAGTAGTAACAATTACATTCCATAACGCCATTACGGAGCTTCCGGTAACTCTCAAAGAAATAAAATAAAAGGCGTGGGACGATTGTTTAAAAAAAACATAAAAACACAAAAATAGAAAAGAAAAGTAAAGCACTGACAAATCTCAGAAGTGTATTCAATCTGTGATCAAGTAGTTATGCACGGCGATTGAGTGGTTATGTTCCAACATAACAGAAAAGAATACTAAATATTCCATGTCGGTAAGCCGGGCATTGGCAGAATGAAAAGTCTCCTGAGAAGCTTAGTCTATTGGACACGTATTGACAGAGACATCGGAAATGCGTGGAAACTATGCATGGATTGTTCTTTGGCAGCGACAAAAACTCGAATAAAGTTAACAGCTTGGCCGAAAAATGATCGACCGTGGTTAGGATTAGAGTTATGGTTTTGATCCACATAGATTTTGCTAGCCCACTTGATGATTTCTATTAACTAATAGTTGTGGCAAGTTTCTCAAAATGGCCGGAAATATTAAAATGTAAGAAACCAACAACAAACGTAACCATTAGTTTTTGTACATGAATTGTTCGCATGATTCGTGGTCGTTGTATTTATTGTATTAGACAACGGAACTACATAAACGTCTAGTAAATTAAAAATAGTCTGTCATATTTTATACAAGCATATCGCGATCGCGCTGTACCTTATGAGAAATCATGGTCAGGAACAACGGTTTATGGATACGTACAAAAAATGCGCTTAAAAAGTGTAGGGTACACCTTCGGAAAGGCCATTCAAGAATGTTCGCAGGTATATAGGATAAACCCAAATAGCAATGTTCCATCTTCCATGAAGCCAACAAAAGTAATGTTTGCAACAACATAAAACCAGTGTTTGATAGATCATTGCTAACCCATTCGAAATGAGAAAAAGTTTCACAAAAGCAACGCATCACAGTTGGAGAAAAGTTATTGTTTTATATGTTCCAAAAATAAATTCTACTGGGAACGATATTCAGGTGCTGTCGAGAATAATACTCCAGAAGTCGAATTAATAGATGTTGTGTTTGACACATTTGGGATACTAATCTAGCAAACAGGTTCTGAACAGCGAAGATCAAAAAGGAAACGTAAGATGACGAACTATATTGTAATAAACCCTAATAGAAAAATATTGACTCCATACGGAGCAAAGCTAAAAAGTACGGTATTTTTGTGTGATTGTGATTTACCATATTTCGTGACTATGTGGACTTTTCTAGACACTATGGACAGAGGACCTTACATCAAAAAACGGAATAATCTCGGAGCAGTTTTTCTGTAACATACAATTTTGTAGTTATCGGAATACACACTTTTTAAAATATACCATCTTGTTGTCTTATTTATAATCGGTCTTTTATGGTCATAACAGCTTTTTTTCTGATCACCGTTGCAAATTACTTTGTGTTTTCCAAACACTAATTTGCCATTGGATTCTCGCTGATAACAACTGTAGGTTTTACCTATATGTTGATTGGTTATAAGCCTCTGTCAGTTCTAGTACTCTCTGTGCCATTTGAGTGGGGTCTAACTAGTGATATTTCTCTCTCTTTTCTCTTTCCATTGGTGTAGACCTTTTGAAACTATCTTTACTATACGGTGTTTATGTCACCGCGTGTTATATTTTTTGTTGTTCGGAGGATGTGCTATTTATTTAGATTAACTTCTACTGTATATTAATTTCCACACGGTTAACTATTTATGGACCTGAGATTAAAAAAATGCCAGAATATTATACTGCAGAATTCTGTCACACACACAAATGACAATCGCACATATACAACCTTCACATTTTACATAGAGCAAGTTCTTTTTAGAGTGTGATTTGTTATAGTAAGAAAATATAATTTACATTAACTTAAGTCGTGGATTGCGATGGATATTTTAAATTAGTATATTTATCTCCTACTAAAATCTTCTTAAAATTTTATATACAGTGTTTTTACATTTATAAACCCATTATAGAGACAACAGGAAATGTCTTATCAAGAAGAAGAATTATTTTCCTATATAGGTGCTTTCACAGGGATCGCTCAGTAACAACACGTGGTGTTCTCTTGGAGTGTGTGCGACTACAAGTTTATATAAATGCTAGCACTGTCCACTACTTTCTGTTAGCATTGGAAATCTACTAGCAATCATGCAACAATTGTTTACCATCGTTTCTTACTGATATCTGGCCGTTGGTTTTCTCTGGAAGCTGAGTGGCAATGAGACTTCTCATGATTCCAGTACTACGTGCCATTTCAGTGAAGCTGCGAATAGTGCTCTCCCTCCTTGGTCTTTCCATCATCCCTGACACCTTGTTAATTTACTCAGTGACAACAACTGATGCTAGATACATACGTATTTTTTTAAGGAGAGAAGCTGGGTCAGATTATGATTTTTTTCATCAACTCTGGCATTTAAGTTTCTTTTCGTTTCGTGTAATGTTTGTTTCTACTTGTGTTTACGCAGTGTTATTCTATTTCAATTTACCTCATGACATGAGTTGGTTTTTGCACTCCAAGATTTTTTTTATATTTCAGTTCTTTTCATCAGCGCCTTGCTTAGTATGCTGTCTATTTTCCGTTTTGAGTCTTCTAGTCTGTGTCCATGTTTTTCAGAACCGGTACTTGTGTTCCTATTATTATTGCCATTACAGCAATCTTCAAGTTCCATATTTCTCTCACTCTGACAATCTTCATCCATTTGCGTAGATTTTCTGTTTACTTCGTCTGTGTTTACGAGGTGTCACTTTATTTTCAATTACCTGTGCTTGATTCGTTCAAACTGGTTATTTTGGTTTGCTTTTCGTTATGTGTCAGCTATTCTCTACCCGTGGTTTCAATGCTGCCTATTTTTTCTTTGATTCTAATCTGTTTCAATTTGTTTTATAATTGCTTCGGAACTTTTCCTATTACTCCTAAGAATGTTAGTATTATTGTAGTTTCTTTATGTTCCATAGACTGTTCTGCTGTCTGACAAGTTCCATATGTTTTACATAGTTTGATTGGCTTCTTCCGCCTAACTTCTGGGACAGTCAAATTTCTATGTAGAAGCTGTTGTTTTTGTTGAGTATTATTATGTCTTGATTTTTTCTTGGATGAGTTCTAATGTCTAAAAAGAGATATGTTGTTTTGTTTTACTAATACTGTTTAAGATTGTATTATATTCTTTTAAGGCTAGTTTGCTGAATTCACTCATGATATGGTTTACCTTTTCGTTTTCTTGTCCATAGAGACAACATTTGCTGTTTTTGTGATCTGTTCAATCTAGGCTTGTATGCAGTGTATGTTGTGCGGCTGTCTGTAACGATCTCGTTTCTCATTTTAGGTGTCGTTTCTATAGTCATGTAGATTGTTACACGTGTGCAATATTTGTGTCCGTCTTTTAAATAGTCCATGCAGTACTTTTCTTTAAATTTATTTTTAGTCGTTTTGTTTCTCATGTCTCTGTTCTTCATATTATTTGCCTGTATTTTATGTTATGTATTGTTCTATCTTTCTTTTCGCATTTCTCTATTTTCCTTAAATAATTACCGTCCTATTACTTTTTCTTTTCCCTTTACGTAGAGTTGGTCAGTATCATCATTCAGAAGCAGTGCTCTATTCACATTCATTAGTTACCTGGTTTTTTGATCCAGAGTTCAAAGTTATTTATTTATCATTATTTAAGGGAATGGCGTCTTATGTTGAGTTTAAGTAGAACAATTCTATGGCTATGTTTTATCTGGGGGTTACTTTTTAAAGTATTTCCCCGTAAATATACAACTGCTTATATGCTACTGTGGGTTTAAGATTGTACACATGGTTGATAGACATATTATTGGTCTGTTGTGGCTCGAAATCGTACTCACCTCACTGTATTTTTAGATTAATATGTTTTTCCCTTGGTCATGCACACCAGTATCATTGTTTCTGATGTTGCCTTAAGGGCCGAAAAGAAAGAAGACAAAAATAGGGTAGTCCACGAGAGTGTGTATATACAGAAAATACAGATGTTATCTGTTGCCATCAATTGCTTCTGAATTAATAATAACTACTCTCTATGTTGCCACTAGTCTTCATAGTGTCGCGCAGAGTCCTTGTAGATAAGCATAAGAGTTTCGCATATATACCTCCTTATCTTTTTTTGTTAGTATTTCATAAAAACTAGTGAGAGTCTTGAAACTAATCCATGTAATTCTTCATAGCTAGGATCATTGCAGTTTGCCATATTTTTTAAGATCGTCTTTGAAGTCTATAGTTTAATTTCAGTTTCTTTTCTTTTTATTAATTTCTTTAGGTCTTCCTTCAATTTTACCACCCATTTCGATTGTGATTTTGTGGTTTTTCCTATATATTGCCCCAGAAGTTCTAAGTTTTTTTTTTATCTTAGTCATTTTGTACTGTTATTGTCATCTCTCTGGGTTTTTTTAACCTGTATGTATTTTTCGTAAATGTATCGCCTTGTTTATACTGCTGGGATGGATAGCTCTATCTTCTCAAACTTCCATATTTTGTAAATGTTCTATTATTATTTTTATTATTATTATTATTATTATTATTATTATTATTATTATTATTATTATTATTATTATTATTTGTACTCACTAGGAGTTCTCACACAGGTCATCAGTGATTGCTCACCGACAACCGGCGGTATTCCCTGGAGTCTTAATGACAACAGGTCTCCCTAGATTTCCAGTATTCTCCACCTCTTTTTGATAGCCACCGCAAATAACCGTGTAGTATCGCAACAGCCGTTACCCATTGATTTCTCGCTGGTAAGGACCATTTGTCTTCTCTGGGATTTGGGTGGCAATAAGCCTCCCCAAGGTTCCAGCAGTCTCTGTGCTGTCCCTTCTCGGTCTTCTCATCCTCCTTAACCCTATCCAAATGTTTTGTATGATGTCAGCCTAGGTTGGTACCATTTTTTATTTATTTTTGTAATTTAAAAAAAAAGTTGTTGATTTTTCTTATGGAGTTTCTTGCTATTTCTGTTTATTGGTTCATTTGTGTGTCGTGTCAGCTGAATCCGGTGAAATTTATTGGGGTGGTGAGCTCATAAATTGACGTTTCTTGCATTTTTTGTTCCTTGGTTTTTGATGTGGTGTTCTTTCTGTGGTTTTGTTTTCTCCCTGTTGTACATTCCGTGTGACCTTTCGTAGCTAATGCGGGTTGGTTTCCGCATTCGAGGATTTTTCATAAGATTGCAGCTGTTTTGATCATTGCCGTCTTTTGTATAGTTTCAATGATCCCTTTGATTCAAATTTCTCCTAGCATTTTTTCTAGTTTTTGGGGGATTGTTCCTAGTGCTCCTGCGATTATTAGTATTATACTGACTTTCTTCATGCTCCATATTCATTTCAGTTCTCTGGCTAGTTCCGTGTATTTGCTTCGTTTTTCTGTTTCTTTGGTCTTCACTCTGTGGGCGAAGTCAACGATTTTCCAAGATTATTCCTTCTTGTTGATTATTATAACATCCGGTCTCGTTGCCTGTATGAGTTTG
The DNA here is from genome assembly GCA_963556195.1 of Sepiola atlantica. NCBI lineage: Eukaryota > Metazoa > Mollusca > Cephalopoda > Sepiida > Sepiolidae > Sepiola > Sepiola atlantica. The sequence goes on from OY744523.1 coordinate 101,369,899, forward strand.
TCTGTTTATATATCCATATTCCATATGATTTTATGTTTTTCGTTTTCCAGAACATTTTCTGGTTTATGTTTGTACCACTTGTCTGCGTATTGGACATTCAATTGTTTGCACAGTTCCCGATGTATTGCTTTCCCCACACAGTCATGCCTGTTCTTGTTTCTTTTGGGGCTAGTTTGCAACATTCACTTATTATATGATTTACTGTTTCGTCTCTTTGTCCACATAGTCTGCATTTACTGTTTTCCTGGGTTTTATCTATTTTAGCCTTTATTTAGTTTGTCCTAATTACATTGTTCTATGCAGCCATCAGTAAAGATTGAGTTTCTCTGTTCAAGTGTCCTTTTCTTAACCATGTCCAGCTATTTTCGTTGGTTTCTTTTTTGTCAGTCTTCTGAAGCGTCCATGTAGTTGTTTTTCTTCCCACTTTTCTTTTCTTGTCGTTTTGTTTTTGGTTTCGGTGTTTCCCGAATTGCTCGTTGGAACCGTGTTCTGAGTTATGTATTTCTGAAGCTCTTTTTTTAGTCTCCCACACAATCTTCTATACTTACCGGTCCTCTTCCCCCCCTTCGTTTCTTTTCATGTAGAGTCTGCCCGTATTGTTTGTTTCTTCTTCTTCTTCATCTTCTTCTTCTTCTTCTTCTTCTTTTCTTCTTCTTCTTCTTCTTCTTTTCTTCTTCTTCTTCTTCTTCTTCTTCGTATTATTATTATTATTATTATTATTATTATTATTATTATTATTATTATTATTATTACTATTTTCGTTATTATAATTATGATTGTTGTTGATGTTGTTGTTGTTATTCTTCAGTTTTGGTTTTACAAGCAGGCCAATTTGAAGATGAAGATCCACCTCTTGGTTGTACTATTCACTGGTGTTTTGCTGTTCACCTCGATCACCGCCCAGTATCCGAGTTACCATGACAACAGCTACCCAGCCTCAGCACCGAGTAGTAATTCCAACTACAATTGTAACAATTGTTTCCGGATGAGAAATCTTTGTCGTAATAATTTTCTGCCCTTCTGGTTCTGCCACGAGACGCACTCCAGCTGTTACTACCGTTTCTGTTATCATTACAACGCTCAAAGGTTAGTCATTTGCTTCCTATCTTTATTCCTACTAGCAGATATATACATGTGCGCCAGGGCCCTTTACAGGTATTTAACAGTCATTTTAATAAACAGGGATGTCTGTTCGATATAGGCGCTGAGAAATGAAAATACTATTTCAAACTTAAACGAGAGAGGCCGACAGACGGACAAGACGTAATATAGAGATGCCTGAACGCATTTACAGATTCTGTTTTAAATAAGCGTGACCGATCCATAATAATGCTATGTTAAACCTAAACGTGACAGACCGATAGACGGCCAAAAACCTTCGTATAAAAATGTGTTCACGGATTTAAAAATGCTATTTTAAACTAAAGCGTGACAGACCGTTAAATTTCAATTTCAAACTTAAACATGACAAAGCAGCGGACGGACAGAACCTTATGAATAGATGCGTGAACGCATCTAAAATTGTCATTTAAAACTTAGGTGTATATATGCTATTTCACAATTAAACGTGCTAGACCATCAAAAATACAATTTCAAACTTAAACCTAAAAGACCGACAAACGGATAGAAATCCTTTATAGTGACACTTAGAGACCTCGAAAATGAGATTTCTCCACTCAATCTGTGCGTATAGCGACGAAAAATGTTTTTTCAAATGTAAACATTACAGATGAACGGACAGACAAAAAGACAGAACAACGGACAGACGAATATTATGGACGTGGGTGGACGCATCAAAATGGAAGATATAAAACATTTTGATGAATAAAATAGTTATTGAAATACTTAAATTAATGCTTAATTTCATCGTTTAGATTGAGGATTCCCTTCAAGATTCAGGAAATTAAAAAAATAGTTGACGATAAAAAAAAGATTTAGGCTTGTATAAATTTTATTAAAGTTATGTATTATTTGATAATAGTTTTATCTTTGAAATGTTTCCTGGATTTTTCACCTAAAAATGAGAAAAATAATTGCGAAATATTCATAAAAATACATAGCCAATATTAGTTAATATGCTGTTAATTCCGAGACTATCTATTTATTATTAAAGGGCATTCCTATATTTCTCCATACAGAAACTCTAAAATTGGAATATACGCTTGACAAAAGTTTAAATCATTATACCCTCTCTCTTACTATGGATTAATTAGTACATGTAAACTAGACCCCTAATACGTGGTTGTACAACTAGATTAAGATATGGAAAACTTTGAAATAAAACTTTTCTGTAGTAAAGTCCAATGCTTTGATCCTTGTAGCATTCAACTGGGGAAAAATTAATTCGACACTAGGAACAACAGGAATCACATAAATACCATTATATATCTAAAAATACTGCCGATTTCTAAATCAGCTCAATGGTTGAATCTATATATATCTATTATATTACAATATCGCAATAACTAAATATTATGACTTATATATTAATTTATACTAGTTTTAAGAATCCAACATCAACTCAATTTTAAGCGTACGATCGTTTTCGAGACGAATATTTAAATTGTCTTTTTTATCAGCACAAATTCCACGACACCACTATTAGAAGTTGTCAAAACTCACAAAGACCTTTTTATTATTTAGCAATAACACAGCGCTTAGAGAAAAAGCGGAAGAAAATACGACAATATTCGTATACTCTTTAAGACAACACATGTATAAAATATAACAAAAATAAAAAAGAATAAATATAGAAAATATGCAAAGATAATTATTAAAATAATAACAATAATAAAACAAAATTTAAAAAAGAATGTATACATTAATAGATAAGCAACATTTTTGTATTATTTACTAAATATAGGTGAATAGAAATAGTGGGATATATAAAATTATACATTTACCTTACATATATACATAGTCATACGCATACACATATATACGCAAATATATATATATATATATATATATATATATATATATGTATATATATATATATATATATATATATATATATATATGGGAGATGAAAAAAGAAAAACCAAAAAGGATATGTTTTTATGTATACATCAACGTTTCGTCTTCATTTGTAAGACTTCTTCAGGATGATAATATAAAGAAAAATGTCATGCAAGCACGTCCACATATTGGGTTGATATGGTGGGTTGATGGGAAGAAAGTAGTAGCCACTACTGGAAGCAGTGGGACCGAGGTCCGGGCTAGGTGAGGCTGTAGTGTGGAATGAAATAAATGTGGTTGGTTCTTAGTAGAAAAAGGGGAGGGGTTGGGGGTGAGCAGGGATGATGTGGATGGTTGTAAGTGAGAAAGTGTGGAGGGGTGGGGGTGAGCGGGAAATAATGTGGATGACAGTGATTAAAGAAATGGAGGGGTGGGGAAAGAGGAGGAGGAATCTTTGATCAGCTGACTATGTCAAGAATGTAAGGGGTGAGTAGGTTGGAGGGTTTGGGTTCATGGTGAATGAAGATGTGTGTGGGAGGTGTATGCAGAGAAGTGGAAGATGGGGGGAAGAGCATGGGGGGCCTGTGATTTTGGTGAGTGGGTGTGTCGCGGAGAAGATTTGAAAAAAGTGAGGTGTTTAAGAGTGGGAGGTATGGGTGGGTAAGGGTGCGAGAGAAGGGCTCGAAAGGTTGAAAAGGGTGAGGGGGAGAGGGGAGATTTGTTGGGATTAGGTGTGAAATATTTGACATATTTTTAAAAGTAGGAATGTTTTGACTAGCTGGCATGTTAAGAATGTGAGGGAAGAGTAACTTGGAAGGTTCGGATTCATGTTGGATAAAGATGTGTGTGCGGGGAGGGGGGATTGTGTGTGGGTGTGTATGCGGAGGTATGTGGGTGAGTGTAATTGAGATTTGAGAGAAGAAAAATGGATGTTATCCATTATCTGGAATGAGGTCTTGTTCGGAAAGGATGATTTTGCTTATTAAGGGCGAGAGATTATAGAAGCCATTTCGTTGTTTGATGGTGTTGGAGGCAGTGATTAGTGCAGTTTCCAGTAGTCTTCGCCGAGCTTTGTTGTGAATGTATTTTGTGATTTTGGCTTGTTCAAATTTGAAGGCGTGACCGTGCTCTGGTGCATGGGAGAAAAGTGCACTAAGAGAATTATTGTTTATATATATATATATATATATATATATATATATATATATATATATATATATATATATATATATATATATATATGATCTAATGACAATAGAACAGATAGTACATTATTGCGGAAGAAACAGTAATGCCTAAGGCTTGGTCCCATGAAAACACAATAATTGTAACCCTGTTCCCCCAAAAAGAAGAGGTAATGCATGGGAGGATGATATCATGGTAACCGAACAGAACCTACATCACTACAACCTGCAAAAAGAAGAAGATTAATCCTGAGAGGATTATATTATGACCACAGAACAGATACTAAGCTACCATCTCTGAATTGCGTATTGAAAGATAGTATAGTAATCTAAAAGAGAGAGTTTACAGTACATCTTTACTTTGTATATTACTGGTGTCAATTTCCGTTAAAACTCGGATACTCTTGGGTTGCTTTCCTTGTTTAATATAATGATGCCTTACAGCAAATTCAAATTTAAACACTGAACCAGATCGGATTATTGAAGTTGAATGTCGTTTAATCTGGTCGGTGACAAATTTGCTTCTTCCCTTACGGAAATTGTAAGGGGGTTCAATAAAATAAATTGAATACGTTTTAAATTCAAAAAAAGGTTAACAGCAGCTTTCTCACGATATACAATTTTATTGAGTTCAAGACGAAGATATTTTATTGAAACTAGACTGTTCCAGTGTGGATTCAGCTTAGCAGTAGTTAGTTTAGTGGCAGTAGTTCGATGATTCTCTCTCATAATGTGTGTTAATACCCGTCGGTCTCCGTCAGTAAGTTTAGAACTTCGTTCAGAATTGCACCGGTTGTAAGATTTATTTAACTACTTCTTAAATTCGGTCATAATTGTTGCTATGGTAGGCCCCGAAATAACAAACAATTCAACTGGTTGATTGATCCAGTCCCATGCTATAAGATTGGTCCTTTTTTAACCTCATTTAGACCATAGATGTTTACCTTCGTTTTACTCAAATCTATGATGAAGAGATAATTAAATTGTAAAAAAGGCTCTACAATGGATATTAGCTCCCATAAATAAGTTTTGATTAATTATTTATATACTATTGCATTGAAATATGTGTTTCACATTTTGAATAATTTCAATTATTTTGTCCATTTATTGTTTATGTCACCCATGCGAAAAATGATTAATACATTTCTTACGGTATGTCTTATGAGTATTATGTTTAGCACATCATTCTATAAAGAAATACTGGTCAGTTAAATCTGTTGGGTCACCTATTGGGCTCGGTTTAACTAGTTTGACACATGAAAATATAGGTTTGCAATGTCAGTTAGATATAAAATAAAAGTATTTCTGCAGTTAACGGAAAGTGCTATTTTTTAGATAGGATTTTCAAGTTTAATTCAATTTTTACGGCATCCTTTGTTTATTAAATTGTAAGGAGAAAGTACATAACAAAGTCCCCCTCTTCATGTAATTAATAGGTTTCTAAATTGAGCCGTTATTAATTCAGCACGGTCCATTCACTGCAGAAGTACCATAATAAAAAGCAAAATTTAAGTTAGTTCCTTTCTGCTCGCTACATATATATATATATATATATATATATATATATATATATATATATATATATATATATATATATATATATATATATACTAAAAGAATGCCCTCCAAGGGCGGATAAAATAAAACTCCCGAACAGAACAGTTTTCTTAATTATTTATTTTAAAATCACGATATAATTCTACTATAGCTTATTTTAGAATACTAATTCCAATGTTCATCACAATCCATTGATTTATATTTATTCTAGAACTTCTAAAATGTAAGGCTTAAGCTTAAGGGGTCTTTAAAAGAAATGGAAATTAACAATATCTGAATCGTTCTCCCTAAAACCGATTTTAAGTACTCAAAATAAAGTCAAATAGAAGAAATATTTTGAATTATTTTTCATGGAAATCGTTCCAGACAAAGCTTGAAACAATTTGATGTAAGCAGCTAACAGGAACGAAATAGGATTATCTTCTGTTCTTAGTCTTGAAAAAGCCAAGTATATAGATCGGAGGAAAACAGTTAGAAGGAAGGGAGTTACACACACATGCTTGTAAAGAAACTACTGATGCTAATTGATGTCTAATACTTATTGTTAAAATTTCACAGAAATCTGAATTTTTATAAAGGAGTTGCACTCACTCTTTGATTTTTTTTCCTGAAACTAAAATTAATTTTAATATTGTTATGGTTGAATAAAAGTGGCAAACACTGATCTCCCCGGTAAATTAATTGAGAAAAAGTCCAAATTAGGAGTAAAATAGCGAGAGGTAAGAGCTAGAGAGAGCAGTAGTAGCAGCGTGAGAGAAGGGGAGTAAGAGGATGACGTGAATAAATAAATAACGTAAACTTAGAGGAAAAGTAATAGCAAAGTACCAAAAACTTATTTTTGACGATGACAGGCTGGTGCATTAAAATATGTTCTATCTACCTTCACAATTGCTTAGTGACATTAAATATATACTCCCATGTACGATGGCAAAAAGCTAAATGTCATCACATATAAGTAGAAATATATTAAATGCACACAAAATAAGTTTAACAGTAAGTATTAAAATGACATATGTAAACACAATAATTTCAAAGAAGTCGATACGTATACAAAAAAATATTATATTTTTATATTAATGATTAAGTTTATAATTTGCAATGTATTTACGAATGTATTTTATTTGAAAAGAAATACTCACATATGTTTATGTCATCAGTTAATATTTATATCCAAACTCGATATCAGCCAATGCATAATTAGTTGGACTAATGTCTATTGTTCATATACGTATACTGTATTTTTGTCGCATTTGAATATGATATATATATATATATATATATATATATATATATATATATATATATATATATATATATACATACACATACACATACATATACATACACATACACATACACACACGTATCAGTGGCGATTTGTGATCGGGGTTCGCGCCTACCGACCGTTGAGAATTAGTTCATACACTGAAGATTGCGTTAGCATGAAACATCGATGCCTCTCGAGTAGCTTTAATAACAAGCAGTACAAATAGCTATATGCACGATCTGAACGCCGTTTCGTAGATCACTCTATACTGACTGGTAAATAGCCGCCGATTTTCGCTATTTACATTTAAAAGTTACTCTATATTTACTAACTAATTGGCTATGGGTAAGATCCCCGACTACAAATCAGTGGCGATTTGTGATCGGGGTTCGCGCCTACCGACCGTTGAGAATTAGTTCCTACACTTAAGATTGCGTTAGCATGAAACATCGATGTCTGTAGGTATTTAAATAATTAATATTTATTTATAAAAATATTATTGTTTATCAGCCCCCTCCCACAAAGGCTGGGCACTCTCGAGTAGCTTTAATAACAAACAGTACAACTAGCTATATGCACGATCCGAACGCCGTTTCGTAGACCACTCTATACTGCCTGGTAAATAGCCGCCGATTTTCGCTATTTACATTTAAAAGTTCTTCTATATTTACTAACTTATTGGCTATGGCCGATGGGTAAGATCCCCGACTACGAATCAGTGACTATTTGTGATCGGGGTTCGCGCATACCGACTGTTGAGAATTAGTTCCTACACTTAAGATTGCGTTAGCATGAAACATCGATGTCTGTAGGTATTTAAATAATTAATATTTATTTATGAAAATATTATTGTTTATCAGCCCCCTCCTATTATTCATAAAAAATATTATTGTTTATATATATATGTATATATATATATATATATATATATACGCTGTTTTTTTGTTATTGCTTTTTGGCGAAAAAAAAAAAGGCAAAAATTAATTCATGAATTAATTAAAGAAATCTATATATACGAAAATTAATTCATAAATTAATTAATAAAAAAACTCTCTTCCCCTCTCCCTCTCTTTGTTTCTCTCTCTCTGTATATATATATATATATATATATATATATATATATATATAGAGAGAGAGAGAGAGAGAGAGAGAGAGAGAGAAAGAGAAAGAGAAGGGGACAGATTTAAGATTGTCTTCCAAAATAAATAGTTTACTGTTATGCAAGTTTATAGGTTGGTCTGGTTACCTTAATCGTAACCTTAAAACCATGTACGGTAATTCATTCTGGCACAAACGACAGAATACGCGTATTAAGTGTCTGTATTCTATTTATATTACAGTATATTTTAGAATAGATCATTTTTGATGCATACTAGTAAGTAGTAAACAGTGGTATGCCTTAACAATAATATCTGATATGTTGCCTGAAAAGCATGTCTATTTGTAACTAACCGCATATTTTCTTAGTGTGATTATTGTTCATGTTTGTTAATCTTTTTTTTATTTTATCAATATATGTGAGATTTCTGCTTAAAAAAGTACGTGTCTATTACGATTTGTCAATTTATTTTCCTTACATGTTGCTTTTAAATATTTGTCATTTTCTCAGGCTTTCGTCGGTCTCTCTCTCTATATGTATATCCAAGTCACGGTACTAGGTACATATATGCGTTACATACTCGCTTGATCGCACACTGCAATTTTATTTGTTAGCATAAGGAACATATTCGGAAAATCTGTTTTCAGGTGGATATGTAAGAGAGTGAATTCCTGTAGCGCAATCAGTGGTCGATTCGGATATCTTTATAAACAGGCGCCAACTATAAACAGGTGGGCTAGGGCACTAGTAAATATCTACTGTTCTTGAGGAACATCGTATAGTATTCACCGCTGGATATGTAATAATATAATTTTAACTGTATTTTACTTGTTATTTATTTGCTATAATAAAAAATACTTTAATTGTTTTTCAATTGTTTCACCGTTTGTTTTAAAATATTAATTTGCTTTTAATTTTATTAATTTTGAACCTTTGTTTTAATTGGAAGTTTTAAAATTTAAAAGTTTTACAAATTATACAAATTTGTAAACTTGTGGTTTATGTTTTGCCCTTTAGTCTATCGATTTTTGAATCTATTTTATTTTCTTCGTTATTTTTTCGGAAGCAATGCATTCTGAAACTAATTTCAACGATGCTGATCACAGCGAGAAAACTACAAGCATTCCGAACGGAAGTGAGTTTACCGGGCCAATCGCTTTCTGGTTTCATTTGCTAACATCAATTATTATATTTTTTAAATCATCATGAAATATAAAGGTAAGTCTTTAGATAGAAAGTAACAATGCACCACCATTATCCAATACACAATATTAAACAGCAAACGATAGTACAGCAGCATTAACATTATTCGCAATATCTACGATATTTATAAAAATTAAATGTTCCTATATTAAACAAAACAATGCATAAGCGTTGATCAATTACAATTAGCGTGCCGTGTTGTGCATGGGATTATTTCCGGTGGTAATCCCGAGGAAACAACCCCATAGGTACAGATTCAGATTATAGTCTACTATCGCGCACTTTGTTGTTGACATCAAAGCAACAGACATATTGTCCAGTACCTACTCTATCAAAGCGAACATCAAAATACAAAATAACAGAAAATTATTTAAAAAGTGGCCCACATAAACAACAGTTAACTTTCTACCTTGAGACTCTCTATCTTATATATTTGGGAACTTAAGACTAACTTTGCTGATACTTAATGGTCCCTCCATTAAAATAAACAGATAAACTAACATCATACTAACAAAATCAGACAACTATACACACTTATGGAGTTGATGTATTATGCAACGGAGCGTTGGTTATTTATAGTTTCGTTACTGTCCATTCTCGACCCACAACTGTAACATAATTTACTACGTCTCCAATAGTATCGACACATCACTTTCTTTCGTATATGAGCGTTAAAACACATGCATCTTTCGGACATTAATGTCCGCAACAGTGATTGGCTCGCTTTCCCGAACCCAACAAATTCAGAAGATAATATCACGCGTAGCTTTCGAGTGTCCGTTCCCTTACACAAAACGCCACCATCTCGACACAGCTCTCATATGGTGAGCACAAGCAGACCTTACTTCTCGAAGTACTCCTATCAACACTTCTCGAACCTTGTATAACAAATGCGAATATTCCGCTCACGAATTGCTGATATCATCTCGTGATAATGGATTATATCGTCACAATCCCCGATTCAAAACGGATTGCCGTTTTTAATTTAAAAATACGAATATTACTATCGTGCTTATTGGGAATACCTTCAAGATATCACAGAGGCGGCCTTTGGAGTAAAACTTTGTATTTCCTTCTTGAACATTGCGCAGAGTCAGTAACTGAATTATTCAAGGCACACATAGCAGCTTTCTTCCCCAGGCGGGAATTGCATAGCAAACCTCACTCGCCTAAATGGTTCACTTCAACCTGTGCACTGCGTAAATATAACCTACATCTATTTGTCTTTTCATGAAAATGTATGTAAATGCATTTTAAATCTAACAATCAATTATATATAAGCGGCACCTTATTGTATAATTATATATTAAGCTTCGTTTTCTTTCAGGTTGAAATATAAGTCCTATAGATAGCTCTAAGCGGGATTTTCCGAAACGAGTTTAAATTGAATTATTTAGTACGTGATATAATGTATATATCAATAAATTTGTTCATTTTATTGTATTATATATATGTGTTTAGTTATTCATTTTGGACAACAAGCCAACAAATAAAACGAATAAATAGAGTGCTGCAAAACTAAGAAATATAAAAATATATAAAACAGTGCTCAATGTTTATAAAGAGTTAAAAATAGATAGAACCGATAAGAACACAATTCAATAAGCGTAGGCTTACAAACGAAACCTCAGGAAACACGGATTGCATCCTACCTGTGTGTGTGTGCGCGCGCGCGTGTGTGTATGTGTGTGAGTGTGTTTGTGTGTGTATGTGTGTGTGTTAGCATTGGGGTGCTTATCTCAACAACAGCATATCTTGGAATGCCGGAGACTAAAACAGCGGAAACGTTGCAAATATAACAACCCCTATGAGGATGACTGTCAACAAATAACAGCGCCCATCTCAGACAACTCGTCGGTGAGGATTACATTTATTAAATTACGCATGATGAACGACGTAGTCAGACGTGGTAACTTTCTTCACCTTCAGCAAACGGAGCGTTTTCCAAGATAAATGATATTGATTTTTCGGGTCATCAACTCTAATTGGAAATGAATCTCTCATCTAGGATGCATGAAATCCTTCAGTTCACGCTTTTCCTTCGGAATCCATTAGCAATATTGAATTATCAAAAGAGTGTTTGATTAATCTATCTCGAAATCCGCCTCGTTACATTCGTAACAAATGTCACTTGGTCTATGGAGGGTTTGGCCGATGTATTTCCGACATAAATCCGATTAAGAACAGCAATAGATTAGAACAGTTTAAGAGGCAATTGGAGCTATTCAAAAATACTTGTAGAAACCGAATTAAGAGGAGATTTTTAGAAGTACTGGATAAGATAAGTAATGGTATTTTATCTGTATAAATATTACTAATAGCGATTTTGATATTTCTGTCTGAAGCCGAACTCATACTATTAATTATATTAATATTTTACTACCGTACTATCATCAATGCTCAATTCAGTTCACCATACTATTTCTATTACTAATTTACTATCTTTCACTGCTCAATTCAGGGGCTGGGAAGTGTAGTATTTGTTTTGCTGTCATGAAGCCATCCTAACACCCATTACTTCCTTCATTAGCTGTAATGTAGTTCCTTTTCTGTTGTCAGGAGATCACCCTTCCAGACATTGCCTATTCATTTGGGGCCAGTGTTGTATATGTTCCTTCTGCATGTTACCATTTTTCCAGGATTGTAAAATATGGGACCGGGAAGAGAATATTTTTGCTAATAAATATAAGCAGAGGCCTAACACATATATACTATTTGCAGTACTACTACTACTACTAATATTAATACTACTACTAATAATAATAAAGTAATGATAATAATACTTCTACTACTATAAATAAAAGAAATAGTAAACATAATAATAATAATAATAATAATAATAATAATAATAATAATAATAAAAATAATAATAATAATAATAATTATTATTATTATTATTATTATTATTATTATTATTATTATTATTATTATTATTATTATTATTATTATTATTATTATTATTATTATTATTATTATTATAGAAATGGTATATACACAAACCGGAACTTGTATTGAAAAACCAAAGGCATAATACCTTCTAGGAGATGAAATTACAAGCGGGCAAATTTGTCCAAGCAAGAAGATCTGACATAATAGGAGTCGGCAAAAATCTACCAAATAAAAAATTTCCCCGTCCCAGTAAGTCACAAGGTTAAGCTTAAGTCAGTAGAAAAACTAAGCAAACACATCGAGCTTACTAGAGAGCTGAAATATATGGAACAGGAGAAAAACTATCGTAATACCAAGAATTGTAGGAGCCCTGAGAATAGTTCCGAAAAACAAAATTACACTACGATAAATGTCATAAAAGGCTGGATTGACACTATGCAAAAACAGCAGTGATGATAACATTTGAAATGTAAAGAAAAAAACCCACAGCGAAAAGAACTGGGAGTATTGGAAGAGCGCAGAGAGGTCTGAAATCGTGAGGAGACTTATTCTCAATGAAATTCCAGATAGTGCCAATGGCCGATATCAAATAAAATGCAATGCTAAACACCTGTTGAGAGAAGTAAATTTATTTGCAAAGGTGATCGAAAAAACGGAGACTAGTTGTCGCTCAGTCTGTAAGAAACACTATGTGTTTCATCAGTGAGCTATCACTGGTAATGTCCTGTCGGAAAATGCTTTATCAGTAAATAATGAACACTATTCTGAATGTGAAAATAAGATGAATCAACAGTTTTGCAACGTTTTGCTACAATTCAGCGGCTTTGCTTGAACTGTGAAACGTTGATCTCGAATGATATTCGCCAAGTTCAACTTACTGGATTTGCTTCTATGGCTCGAGTATGGCTTAAGAATCAACTGTTTTAGGTTTAACCGACCTTCAATGATCGCCGATGTCCTTAGAACTCTAGCGAAATTTCCTGAACCAGCTTATTACGCGATAGTGATCAACTACTTTCTTCACCCTTTGCACAGCAACTACTTTTGATTGATTGCTGGAAGCGTTATGACAAGTAGGAACATGGAAATATAGATCCCGAACTAATCTTTGTGAGTTTCAAATCACACACGAAATCAAATAATGCTCAACGTATACGTTAACCAACTTACACGACTTCTATTACTAAAGTCATGTGATATTTTCGACTCACTCTTGTAGAATGGTGATATGCAATTGATTTAACACGAAAGCGGTCTCGTGGCAATGTGTTTCACATGCGGTCTCCAGCTAGCATGTATATCCCGGTAAGGGGAAATTACACGCAACGCCTAGTATTTCCAAATGGACGCCCCCTTTGTACTCGCCAGACTCAACATCGTTTAACTACGATGATATAATGGGGAGCTGTGTAAACGTGAGTATTCTGCAGATTACAGTATGGTGGTCTTCAAATGCCAGTCAACAGATTCCTGTCACAGACCATCCCCACAAGTAGTAGAATTTAGTGTATTCAATTAATCATCTTTCATCCTCCTATGAGTGTCATCGTCATTCAACTAGCGATCATTCTATTTCATTAACATTTACCATGAAGTGGCATTCAGCTTTGATAAGTGGTGGAATATTAGTAAAAAAAATTAATTAAATAACTTGCTATGTTATTCATAAATGAGGTGTTTCAATAATTCCCAAACTGTATCGTTGCATATATGACACAATAGATTCTGAGAGGATTTAAACTCTCATTTCTAATTCCATAGTCCGCGGCGTTATCTTTTATTTTAATAACGTACCACGACATAACCTATCTTATTTCTTTTCTATATATATTAACTACATTTAAGAAATTAGACCTATGGATTTCCAAATAAGTTTAAATAATATCCTGCTTATATTGATAGTAATTACTTTAAGAATCTTGATATTTTTCTTCATCGCGCTCACTTACATTTACTTACCTGTGATTTAAAAATTAGCAACACCCGGCCATATGAGAATGTCCAGCAAGAATTCTCGAGTACCAAAAACAGACGCAGCTCGTTGGAATTTATTGGACACCTTCTGCGTCTAGATAAAGAAACACCAGCCATAAATCTTAAAAGAATGTCTAAAGACTGTGCAGGAACGAACAGTAAGACCCGGAGAAACGTGGTTGTCTTATATTTGTCGGACTCTGAGAAGCAATAGCACAAACATGAACAACAGAAACAATAAATCCATGATAGAAGACTTCGAAAGACTTCTAAGAGTACATCAATCGATTGCCGTACAGTAGTTGTAAAAACACACACATGTTACTGAGCAATTAAACCAAACAACTAGCATAAATATGCCGCCGGAGGGAGCATACATTCGCTAGTATATGTCAAAAACAGTTTTCATAGTTAAACCATAGTTATATGATCGAAATGTAAATTAATCCATCATTTTAAGATTCGCTCATCGCATTAATTCTACAAAATTAAAACATTTCTATGCCATAACTTCAGTCGTATAAAATCTGAAATTATTTTACCAGAAGAGTACTCTCACTTCTTTTTAGTCATTTCCGATAAATATTGTATGCTATTATTTGTATTTTCGAGATTTCATAGGGTAAATAAAAAGGCATGCCTTCTTTTTATTATGTCAACGCATTACTATGATAAAAGTGAGAGATGGGTGTCTTAATTTCAATGCAGATAAGCCACAAATCTACAAATAGACAAAACTGAATTTTATACAGTGAAACACTATTTGCAAATGACAATTATAGAATCCATGCAAATATACAAAGACGTGGGATAGATATTTGCGGAAAACTCCCATTTTTATTAAACTATGAAAAAGTGGTCTGAGAAACTCCAACGAACGATAGCGGGGAAGTTGATCCACGATCAAGTTGTCCGAAAACCTCACCCACTGATGCACTAGTCGATACCATTCACCCTATAGTGTTTGATAAGATACGTGTTACAGTGTAGCAGATAGTTTCCCTTGGGCATTAGTGCTGGTTCGGTCCACGCTATTTGAATTAAGAAGTTCGGGATGTGCAAGCTGTCTCCGAGATGGACTCTAATAATTCTGATGCAATTTCCAAGACATGCCTTACTCGCTTTCATTCTAATAAGTATTTCCACCGGCGACTAGTAAATGAAACAGAAACCTAAATTCACCGTTTAGAAGTGGGTTAACACCGAAATTCATTCGTGAGTTGCTTTTGATATGGTGAATTCAGACCTCGAATTATTGATAGACTACCCGTTAAAAAATAAATACTATGAATCAGAAGTAAGATAGATGAAAGAAGAGACTAGCCGAGACGCAGTCGTAAACCGAATACAGTTCTTTCATACTCTAACTTCAATATAATGGTCCGTTTATTTTGCTTGATTATAGCAACTTAAGCAGTCAATGTGGATTTGAATTGTTAAACCATCGCTATTACTCACTTAGCTCCAGTTGATTTCTTCCTGTTTGCTAAACTCAAGTCCCACCTACGTGCCCGCACGTTTGGAAACAAATATGAGATCATATAGACTATGAAAAACAGTTTGGCGAACAATATGCCAAATTTTTCCGTTATGAGATTCAATTATTAGAGCATCGGGAAATAAAGTGTTTAGTTCCAAGGGGTATATTAGAAAATAGGGAAATATTGTCTTGTTCCTCTTTCTGAATGAAACTAGAGATTAACGAGTTTCCGATGGAAGAAAGGTATAGCATGAGGCCATTTAATGTGGATAAAGACCAGCACTCCTGGCAGGTGCAAAAGAGAGAACGGACCCTTCGGTATTCCTTGGTGATAGGCCTTTAAGTGATCGGCAATTACCCCCCCCCCTTACCGAAGGAAGAAGTATTGCCTAAGAGGATAGTTCTCTACGACTAAACTGAACCTTATCCAATTCCGAGACACAATTTCTGATGAAACTCAGGAAAAGTTTGTAGAAATGATGCCATTATATGATGGTATGAAAAAATGATGACGCTTTAGATTTATGTTCTTCCCAGAGCAACACGATGAGGCTCAAAGCCGAACGGTAGGGAAAACCAGCGACCCCAAGGGGTTACTCAGGTTGCGTACAAAAATAGCCATAAACAGACTCGTCGGCATTCACCGGTAGGGGCGTGTCAGTCGATCGGCAATAAACAACACTCCTCAAACGATGCTGTAATGCACCTCTTAGAACCGAGATGGGCAATATATCATCCCAGGAAAAAGGGGCCTGATGCTGCTGTTGCGGCATACCCTGGTCTGTCGGATTTACTGCTGAAGAGGAACTTTGCTGGTATTAAAACAACGTAGAAGTATGTGAACGACCTTCATACATACACTTATATTAGCGTTTAAAACATTGAGGACTATATTTAATTTACATAAGTATTTTAATCTAAGGTTAGTTTACTATGTGTGCAGTATTACTTATTTTTAATTTGAGTCGATTTAATATTTATATATAAGCACTATTTCGGTTAAAATACTTTTCAAGATATCGTTATATGGGTTCAGAAATAATAAAATTAGGCATTACTTTAATACAACCGACACAATAATTAAACTTGAGTTTCAATTCTAAAATAATATTAACATGTTTAAAATTATGAATGTAAATAAATAAAAATAAGAACATCGATAATATGTATATTTTTACGTGCGTCGTTTTGTTTCTTTGAAAGAGTTGGTCTATCAGTAAATCAGTCTCTCACGTTTCAGCCTGGGGAAAACATTTGCATCGCTATTCGCGTAGATTGAATTGGCCGTATCTTAGTTACACCCGTTTAAACATCTCCATAAGAAAATGTCCAGCTATCGGTCTGTCACACTTAAGTTTTAAATATAATTTTCTTTCGTCTGTCTGACTAAAGTTTGAAATATAATTTTCTTTTGTCTGTCACATTAAAGATAGAAATATAATTTTCTTTCGTCTATCTGACTAAAGTTTGAAATATAATATACTTTCGTATGTCTGACTAAAGTTTGAAATATAATTTTCTGTCTTCTGTCACATTAAAGTTTGAAATATAATTTTCTTTCGTCTGTCACATTAAAGTTTGAAATATAATTTTCTTTCGTCTGTCAAATTAAAGTTTGAAATATAATTTTCTTTCGTCTGTCTGGCTAAAGTTTCAAATATAATTTTCTTTCATCTGTCTGACTAAAGTTTGAAAAATAATTTTCTTTCGTCTGTCACATTAAAGTTTGAAATATAATTTTCTTTCGACTGTCTGACTAAAGTTTGAAATATAATTTTCTTTCGTCTGTCTGACTAAAGTTTGAAATATAATTTTCTTTCGTCTGTCTGACTAAAGTTTGAAATATAATTTTCTTTCGTCTGTCACATTAAAGTTTGAAATATAATTTTCTTTCGTCTGTCTGACTAAAGTTTGAAATATAATTTTCTTTCGTCTGTCTGGCTAAAGTTTCAAATATAATTTTCTTTCGTCTGTCTGACTAAAGTTTGAAAAATAATTTTCTTTCGTCTGTCACATTAAAGTTTGAAATATAATTTTCTTTCGGCTGTCTGACTAAAGTTTGAAATATAATTTTCTTTTGTCTGTCTGACTAAAGTTTGAAATATAATTTTCTTTCGTCTGTCTGACTAAAGTTTGAAATAAAATGTTTGTTGGTCTGTCACGCTTAAGTTTGAAGCAGCCTTCTCGTTGTTCTGTCAAGGTTAAGTCTTAAATAGATCTCTCTTCGTTTGTTTGCGGTGTTAATGCGGAAAACTATAGCGTATTAAGTGACAAGCTCTTGCAATATAAATGACATAAAAACGTTCCTGATAGGTTAATGATGAATGGATGTTTTTCATTTGTTCGTATGCATAGACTATAGGACAGCGTATGTCTCTGATGTCAACGTGTCGAATTTATTTCCCTTGCGACAATTTGCGGATGGCAGTAATCAACATATTTACGACGTGTTATGGGCAGGTTCTCTTCTTACAATCATTAACTTCTCGCACTGACCAAGCGTGTTCCAATCTCGGCGTATCTGATAACAATAAATCTGATGATATGACAATTTGTCACTCCGTACAAAATTGCTTCTCGGATATCTTTCCGAGGCGCAGAAATCTGTTAGTCTATCTCATCGTCGTTAATGTGATGGTATAATTACAGTACACATGGCATTTACTAACAATTTGTCAAGCCTTGTTGAGTGATATATCTTCATCGGAGGTGTTCTGGGAAGTGTACAATTGATCATAGAAACTAAAATAACCGTCTCAATTTTGTCAGATATCTCTTTAAATCTTCGTTCATTGGTCAGTGAATCAGCTTAAGTTTAAAATAGCATTTACATCGATTTGACACGCTTAAATTTGTAGCAACTTTCTATTTTTTTCTCTGGGAGATTGCCGTCGTTAAGTTGATACCGACGTGCATATACACCGCTGGACGTGCCAAGACGGAATTGTGTCGGTTCCTATAGCACACCCATCACTATGGATGTTGGCAACCCTCATGTAGTGCCAACTGTGAGTATTAGTTTCTAATAAGAACTTCTTCTTTGCGTGTTTTTGAAGCATGTGGTCATACGACAGTTTTACACTTTTTACGCAGTCATTTGCCTCCTTCTTAAACCGTGCAAGATCCTTCAATTGTACCGGTTGGGCTGTAGGGGGCATGGAAGGCAGTGTTTTATTGTATGATCTTCTGCTCGACATTCACAGATGGTCTGATCAGTTTTGTTGCTCCGTGTACTCATAGCTACTTTTTCTCGCCTCATTTCCGTACTATGGCGGCTGAATGCTTCCAGTGGAGCCAGTGTGCCTCTGAACTGGAATTGAGGTCCTCAGAAAAACTGACGGAAAACAATGTCAACAACGGAATCAAGTCGGCAAAAGTGTTATCATGCCGGTTCGTGCGAATTTACCTTTTTGTTTGGATTTTCACGTTTACGTTTCACAGTGAATATTTGTTGGTCTGTCACGCTTATGTTTTAAAATTAAATCGATAAGGTCGGAGTGAAAGTAAGTATCTCTGTAATAGGCATTATTTGTTCGTTACTCTTTTGTTTTCAATAACATTTTACTTGTTAAACGCACATATAAAATTAACGCATCTTAAAATGTTGTGGTTGATAGAAATTGTATATATTTGCATGTAGAAAGACTAGCATAAAATACATGTGAATTAGTAATAGTTGAACCCATTGGAGCTAATATTTTTGATCGCGTTGTTTCCTGACGCCTTCTAAGTGAAAGAATGCCGAGACAACAGAAACAATACAAACTGGGTCTCGATCATCAAAAGTTACAAGGAAATCTTATTATAATAAACATAACTTGCGACATATCTAAACTTTATGGTGTCGTAAGTAAATGGTTACGAGTGAGCAAAGTACAGAAAGAGAGTGCATATTCGTAATACCAGTGATGGACATATATATATATATATATATATATATATATATATATATATATATATATATATATATATATATATATATATATTAATACACACATAGATAAAAATAAAATATGCAATATATATTCATTTATAGATAAAATATATGTGGATAACTATATTAAATCTATAAATAAATATAAATAAATATATAGATCTTCAAAATAAATAGAGGTGCCCCAAAATGATGTAAGGTAGTTAACTCTCTTTCTCCTTATCTCTCAAAAACACTTACTACCTATCATGTTATTTTATTTTGTTTGTTGACTATTTTATTTTTTTGTTCTTTCCTCTGCTTAAAGTTAAAGATGGGTCACTAAGTAAGTTAATTGCAAATTGCGACTAATTAAAATAGTGTTTTTTTCAAACAAAAATCATTTCCAAAATTAAAAGGATATTTAATCATGTATGCTGTGTTATTTAAACATATATATATATATATATATATATATATATATATATATATATATATATATACAGTGCGTTGTTAAAATCGATAGCATATGTTCAAGATTGTGTTATATATATTTATATAGGTTCAGAGCTGTGTTTCCCACTTGTAGACGATTAAAACATTATTGATCAACAGTAGTAGTATTTCATAAGCGTTGCTATATACACCAATAAAATGATCAAAAGATTACAGCAAACAAATATAAAAGTTGTGGCATCATGAAGAAAGATCTGAGAGTCATGATAGACAGAGGTACATGTGATAACATACATGGGCACACGGTAGCAATTCTGCTAATATCGGCCTCCTGATTTCAGGTAACTGATAGAAACAGACCAAATACAGGTAATTAAATAAATATAATCAACTCAAACCAAAGACTACAGAGACAAAAGAAATAGACCATAAACGAAAGTAGGCTAGTAATGAAACGCTATTACAAAAACAATCTTCACACAAAAATGCGCCTTTACATATATTGAACATAATTACGAAGTTATGTCATCAATATTTCAAACACTCTATTTGTTTTCAGACACTTTATATTTAAAAACAAACTTACTTGAAAGGCAAGCTGTTTAAACAAACAATCAACAAAATTCAAGATTTTTAAATAAAAAAATCAATACACTCCCCTCACCTTTTAAACTAAGACTAGCATTAGGCAGACTTCAAAAAAACATCTTATATATTTTATGGAGAGGAAATGAACATATGCAGGGACCAACCAGTGATTTATGCTTATCTAATTTTTTCGGAACCTTCGATAACGGAAGAGGGCTGACGAATCTTCGTAGACCAGCGTGATTTTATCCTAAATCCAACATAGCCAAATCGATTAAACCCAGGTAACCCGAACACACACTGTAATGTATAGTTCTAAAATGAAATAATTTATATTAGATCCTGTAGAATCTACTATCAAGAATTTTTTCAACTCAATTTGATGATGTTATATATATATATATACGTTGTATATATGTGTATATAAAAGTATCTCTCCCTATATACATATATGTATGCATATATATATACATATATATATATATACATACATATATATATATATATATAGATAGATAGATAGATAGATAGATAGATAGATAGATAGATATCACATATGTATGCTTGAATGAATAATTGCTACCTCCATGTATAACACTTAGAGTTATATATTCTGGGAGCCAGTATTCATTCAAGCATACATATGTAAAACAATGCACAGCTAAAGCTGTTCGTTCAATTGTATTATGAGCGTACTTCAAACATTTATATATCATTTTTTATATATATCCAAACGTTTAACTTACATTTGAGATCTGCAGAGCGATGTGAATATTTTGTGATCAACGGCATTTAATCTAGTTCTTATCTCTTGTATTTGCTCATGCTTGCATTAAACAAGAGGTTTGAAAAATTAATCTGAAAGCAGAAGAAAAATGAAAGAACAACGATGAAACAAATAGTTACATTGGAGAAACATTTTAATAATCTGTGTGTGTATGCACGTCTCTCTTCCTCTGCATGCAGTTAAGCCTTTGTCATTTCAGGTTCGATGACAATCAATCTCTCCAGAATGTTAAGGCCATTCTAAATTGTCTTTAGAATCGCATTGCCTGAGGCTTAATAATGCCTATCCCAATACAAATACTATTTAAGAGGAGATTTATTCAATAATTCAGTTTTCGTAGAAGGTGTTTATAAAAGAAACAAAAGTGTTTTTCTACGATGAGCCAATTCAACCTGTTCATTCGTCCATTAAATTACTATTTTGTGTTTATGTGTCACAGACTGACGAACATGCTATTTAAAACTTAAACTTGGCAGACCAAAGAAAATCAGTTGTTTTACTAATTTAAAATGACATGCCAATCTATCCCAAGTTTTAGGAATGTCTGTGGGCCGATTGTTACAACTACACACCAATCTACATATAACTGACCGTGTAATTCTGAAACTATTATAATTGATTTGATGATAAATTGGACACTACATACCACCAGACTGACTAAAGAACATATATAGAGACGTGATAGATCATCTCGAAAAGATCTTCCTACTAAATGAATTGGTAATTAGAAGTTTGTTTACTTACCTCCTGCAGCGACGATGTTAGACATAAGATAAGTGTAGTCATTAAAAAACAATTGTAGCAGATTTGTCCGAGTTAGCCCCCTAGAAAGTTACATTTCTCGCACACCCGATATCCAAATACTGGTATGCGTATATCAACGTATACACTGAAAATATTGAATTTTTATCAGTTTTTCGGAAGGGGGGTATTTATGTGAGACCACCCGTGGTCGAACTACGGTGTCGGGATCAAACCCCAAAATGGCAGTGATTAATATAAATCAGAATAAGAGAGAGAGAGATATATAGATAGATAGATAGATAGATAGATAGAGAGAGAGAGAGAGAGAGAGAGAGAGAGAGGGATGGAGAGAGAGATATAGAGATAGCGATAGAGTGTTAATCTACAATGTTTCCCTATAAATAAGTGATGATTTATATCATCGTATTTTTTGAAACTCAATTCGATAGTGTTATATATATCTATATCGATACATGTATAATATACCTCATATATATGTGTATACATGTGTATATAAAGGTATATCTCTATTTATATGCATACACATATATATATATATATATATACATATATATATTACATGTGTATGTTTGAATGAATACTTGCTGCTTACATACATAAGACTTACAAAAGAATATGCAAACGTTTTTTAAATGGAAATCAAACCAAACCAGACATGAATCAATTTAATGTAAGGAGCTAAAAAGAACGAAATATGATTATCACAAAGACAGGAGATGTCTATTGCCATCATTCTTTAAAATACCAAAGCTATAGGTTAGGGGAAAACAGTCAGCAAGAAGAGGGTTCCACAAGCCTGCAGTTTCCGGAAAGAAGCTTCTGGAAATGAAAGCTGTATTACAATGAGGTATCAAAACAGCGAATTAGAATAGAGACCACTAGCCCAACGTGTTAAACAAGCAAGAAAAACGGAATAGATCACATAACTCTGAAGAGCACATACCATAATAGTATTTATAGAAAAGACGCAGACTAGCAACATCTCGTCTGTGAGAGTGGGAGTGCACAGCAGAAGAAAGGGTAGGGTCACTTCAATTACAGATACGTTTCTTCACCTTATCAATAACGCTCACATAGGGCAGATATTCATCAGCTCAAATATGACAACAGTACCTCATACATGGTCTGATAGTAGATGCGTTTAGACAGTGAATAGACTCAGGTGTGAGAAATTGTTTAGAGCGAGAGAGAGAACCGACTTTACAAGAAGCAGAAAAGGCAATGGATCTAATTACATCGAGATTGGCATGATATCTATATCCGAACGATATTTGTCGTTAGCACAACTATATTCATTGAGAGGACAATTCGTTTATTTATATTCTTATGTCGTGTATGTTGATCACTAGCAGTATAGTATTAATTAAGGCTGCACGAGGTTTCATTTTTCACGATGTGATAAGTAGCATATTATAGATTATATAAAAACATCACAATATGTAACGTAAAACAATATAAGTATCGCGGGTTCTTGCTAGTCGTGGTGAAACAGATACAATTTGTAAATAATATTCAGTTCTCGGTTAGATTCTTCTGGAGGTTGAAGGTTCAATCCTCAGTTCGGACGATACTAAGAAAACAGTTACTGAAGACTTCTACCCGTTCTGACGGAACGAGTGAAAGTTATCCCCGTAGATTAAATAAAGCGTTCTGTTCAGAATTCCGTACAGATTTCCGAGTTTAACATACAAATCTCAGAGTTTGACGCGACGCACCTAAAGAAGGTTATATCGGCTGAAACGTTGTAAAACTATCATCAAAGATGAGAAAAGTAATCCGAATAATTAAGATGCGCAGTAAAGATGCATTGTTGCATGATATTATCGGTGTTTAGGTCGTATGTTGATAGGGTGCATTGCAATAAAACATTTACTGTTGTAAGAATATTTTAAGATAAGAGTACAATAGAGTAGAGTCTTCAGCCAGGTAGTATGCTTTACATCCAGTTTTACCGCTCCTTTGTACCTCTTCTTTAGCCGACTGACACTGTGGGTTTCTGTGGATGGTCCAGGGCTCTGAAGTTGTATTTTACAAGGTGGCTTCTTATAAGGCGGTTTAACTTGGCTTTAAAAGCGTTCACCGAAGAGGCTTTGACAACCTCTTCTGGCAATCCGTTCAACCAGGGAATCACTCTGTTACTAAAGAATGACAGTCTTTTGCTTGTCTTAGTAGCATGTATTGTCAGTCGTAGATTATGTCCTCTTGTTTTAGAATCCCCCTGAATTTCTGATATGCCTGTCGTAGTGTCATACAGGCCATGGACATATTTATACGTGTTGATGAGATCTCCCCTCAGTCTTCTGTACAACAGCGATGAAAGCTTCATTGCTGTGAGCCTTTCGTCATATGAGAGGTCACGTAGACCGGCCACTCTTTTAGTTGCTTTTCTTTGCACATTTTCGATATGTCCAGGTGCATGGTGACCATATTGGAGCACGATATTCGAGGAGGGTCTTCCCAGTGATTTAAACAACAGACGGCAGAACAGAACCGATATGTTAATAAACTGTATAAAGAAGCATTGCGCTATAAACTGTATCGATCACGATCGTTGGTTTTGAATTTGAATACGAGAAGTATATCAATATATTAACGGAGTGTATAAATTGTCGTATCGCATATATCATATTCATGATCGTATTCACATAAAAATAAACGTTATGGTGGATATTGATAACTTCTTTGTTTTTATCAGTATTTAACCTCATGAATTGCAACCCAGCTTTTGAATCATTATTTATGAGTTCAAAAACCCTATCGAAAGTATTGTAATGTTAATATATTAAGAAAGGTATGCAGTATTCGCTATTCTCTCAACAATGAGTAACATTGTAATATTTGTTAGCTAAAGTATTACATAAGCGTTTCTATATCTGCGCTTAAACCACTAGTTGTTCGATAATAACTATATCAGTTTAATAAATTTAAAACAATTCCGTGTGTGCGTTTGTCTATTTGTTGTCATATTCCAAATCGAGAATATTTTTGTCAAGGAAATGCCGTCATTTTATATATGTTTTTAGAGCTAAAACAAAAGGCCGCTCAGTTCACTTTTTCCAGTCATTATATAATTAATTAAATAGACCACTTCTAAGAGAAGTTGCTCTCAAACCTTTTTAGCCCAGGAATCCTTTCATCATGTATCAGAATGATATCCCCCTCCTTTCAGTAGCGATGGCGAGGAACACTGTGTGTTTTGTGGTTCTGCTAATGTGTGGTGTAAATTACCCCTGAAGCCCTAAAACCCCCTAAATGGTAATTCCTCCCTGGTTTAGAACCACTGTTTAATGTCAAAGGATTTTTCAAATACACGCTTACAATTATGGTACAATCAATTTCCATCCTCCATTGGCTGAAAGAGAGAAGGAAAAAGAGAACGTAAACCATCTTTTTAAGGCATCGCTTAATCGTATCACTGTTTCGATAGACAATAGTTAATACGTATTCTCTCTTTGTAGCTTTGACTAGGACTACCTGAGAGCATCGCCGACTAACTTGACTTGCGTTTATGCCTGACGTCATATCCGCCTAAAATCATTGACTTTCCTTTCCCACAATTTTGATGTATCATAATTTTTGTAATCACGTTGTGGCACCTTACTGGAAATCTTCCTGTTTTTCAACTTAACCCGCCTATACCTTTGCTAATATATACTATGTAATATTTATTAAAAAAACCTACTCACATCAACATTTAACAAAAACATAAAAAGTGAGTCGTCTATACTGGTAGGTGGGGCTGATTGAGTTGATACTGGCTCGGGCTGGCTACTTTGCGTGCTGGGTTCAAGTCCTGGCGGGTCCATGGTTACACTTTCACTAAGTATGTTGGTAACATTTTTGAGGTACCTTCTCTGAGTAAATGTTTATATCGAAGAATATCACTGTCGACAGAACATAATTAAACAAGTCAAAAGTTCGAAACTATCATGTAAAATGCGTTTGTTTGAAATCGGTCGCGTGTGTGGCATTAAACAACTCTACAACTGTAATGAAATAAGCATTGGTGATCTATATCTTACTGATTTGCTCTTTTCTTATCTGGAGTACGTGGTGCAATGCGGAAAAGTGACTTGCTAATTTGAACACTTTTAAAAGCAAGCTTATGACTTTTCACCTCATACGCTCAAATCGTTTATGTTTAAACGAATGTATCACTCTCTCTCTCTCTCTCTCTCTCTCTCTCTCTATCCTTTTCTCCCTTTGAAAGAAGTATATCTTTTGGTAAGCTCCTAAAACTGGTCTTCACTCTAAATAAAAGCTGCAAGGTTGCTGGACTTATTATAGCATAATTATACCGCAAGATGGAGTACATTTTCAACATTTGTAAACTTTGATCCTGAACAGAGTTCAACATCGACTTCGCACTCTAATGGGTGATTATCTTTTATGTTATTAACAACCCCTTTTCCCTACATAAGAGACCTAGCTATTGTTTCTCTACTCTTTTGTTGTTTCCACGGAATGTGCTCGACTCTGCTCTAATCGCTGTGTCCTCCTTGTCATAGAAATCAGTATTTTAATTAAAGTATGTACGTGTGATTTATTATATTTGTATTTTCAGTTGAAGAAAAGTGGCAAAAGATATGCACTAAAACAGACAAACATAATTATTACTTTACTTGGTTCTCTCAAAAGATTTTCATTTATTAAACGGACATCTCAGATATCCGAAACGTCCCTTTTACAATTGTAATTATCTTCTTTTAGGGGATGAGTTAGCAAGGTAGATAGAACATTGCTTACATATAATATGTTCAGGAAATCTTGATGACATGTAATCATATTAGCCTGTTATTTTTATGCAGGCTGAATGGAAAACCGATAGAATTATGTTGTATATGTTTAAAGGAGCCTCATTGTGTGCAACAGCACCCAATTACTAATTAAGTTTTCTTTATAGTCCATCTGTTTATTTGCGTGTTTTTTGGTTAACGGTGATCATATTTATTTACCTGTATTTTATTACCTGGAATTAGAAAGTCAACAATTGCAAAATGCTGAACACGTCTCCCATTTTAATAGTAAAATGAACTTCTGCTGGTCTTGACGGTCCGATTTATCTTCTGAGCTCTCCGGCTTTTATATTTGTTTAGTGTTATTATTTCATGTTTTTGTTTCATTGTTTACTTATGTAGTACATACTCCTGATGTTATGTCATCGATTTTTAAATCACCTTGTATATTTTAGTCAGTGTATGATACATAATATAGTGGCCTTATTTTATGGGCTGTATTTCTGGGTGTGTTCATTTATACTAACATACATTGATGTTTAGTACAAGATTTATGCCGCAAATTCTAATTTCCAATTTGAAAACCGACACCATTATCCACTCAACTGTGATGTTTGGTATAATACACTCTTCTAATAGGATTTAGTAATCGATATCTTCATGAAAGGATGTAAACGTTTATATACGTTTCGTTTACATACATTTATACGATCAAAGTGAGTGATTTAGTGAATCGGTTCAACGACATTTTTTGTCCTTTAATTAAATATATAAATACTAGCTAGAATACGGGTCTACGACGGACTTATCAGACGTTACTTTTACGAATTTCATTGCAGAACATATGTTTTTACTTATAAAAACAACATTGGTTTTTATTAGCTTTTAGGACTGACTTAGACTGAAGATCTTAAATGGAAAACCTATATCCAGTCGGTTATTGAGGTCACTGGAAAAATAATTTAATTATTCTACGGTTCAAGAAAATGCCTCAACTCTGATGCAATCATCTACCTATATAAAAGTTATATACGCCCTAAAATTGGTTACTACTGTTACATCTGGGAGGTTCCGCTCAGATTACTCTTTCCTGCTTTGACAGTGTAATAAATTCTTCGCTATCTAGTAGGGAATAATTTCCGCTTTTCCCCATCACCCTTTCTAGTAGAAGAGCCCGTCCTAGCTCCACTTGATCCTAACGTTATTTCCATGGAATCTGCTCGACTGAGCTTCAATCTCTTGTCCCTCTCTGTAACACTTTCACAGCAACACCTCGTTTTCCTACTACAACAGAACCATGATGGAATTTTCAATGGGCAGAGATTCTTTACAAAAGACTTTCCGGCTGTGGAACACATCACCGCTAAACTGCATCCGAGCTGATTACAACATTGTCGTCCCAAAGTTCAACGTCAGCCAATATTTGTCAAAATCGCACTATAATTAATCAAACATAGTTCATATCATTGATTGCTCCTCACTATTTGGCTGACAATAATCCCATCTCATCAACCTTCATCCTCGAGTTTCTCCTGGCCTTGCTGAGACCAGTAATAAAACAACTGAACCACATTTTTATCGTTTACTGTTTTATTAGAAAAAAATTATTATTATTTCTCATCACTAAATATATAATCTTTATTTATAATAGAAATTTCTGCAGAATTTTAAAATGTACGATACAAAAATATATTTTAGGTACGTAACAGGCAAAGGCACACCATATATAAACAAACACTATCCTATAGGTTAAAGCATACTCGCCGTAGAAGGAACGGCGCCACCCTAATAGTTTTAGAGCTAGCCGTCTAACAGGGCTCTGGTGAAAATCAAGTTGCCGACGTGAGAATACGTTATACTCTGGTCGTCTCTTTCCTGACATGTGATAAGTAAATATGCTTAAAGCACGACACCACAAATCATTGAAATGAAGTTAAAGACGCTGCGTATACGCATGTGCAACCATCATTCCTCTGTCTATTTGTGTTAAACCTTCCTCGACTTCGTATGTAACCGCTAGACCTTGTTGATATGGATGTCAGTGTTTCAAATACCTACAATCGAGCCGATATAAAATATAGCTACGTCAAACAAGGATGACTCCAAGCAAAACATACAATCATGAGGCACAATTCGCTCAACAACAGCAGCATGAACAGCATAAAATGGCGTGTGCTTGTTAAGCTTTGAAATTGTACTGTGAAGTAAATTTAAAAATGTTATCACGATAAATCAACTATTTGAACCTGTTTTGAATTTTTAAAAAGGCACACTCTATTTTGCTCTTTGTTTGCTTCATAATCAGAGCTGTTGGTCTTTTATATATAGACTAGAAAGCCCAACCGGCGTTCTCCTCTCTTTTCATCAGAGGATGTTCCCTATCCTCTGATGAAAATAGTTTTTCTTTGAAAATCCATGGATTAAGGATATGAGGCTCCTTGCTCCGAACTTCTGATGTTCTAATAAATAGTGTATCTTTACAATTGTCTATTCTTATTTTTCATCTCTAATATATATATATATATATATATATATATATATATATATATATATATATATATATATATATATATATATATATCCCAAAGATGGTTATAATATAACAAACGGTTAGTGAGAATTTTCAAACACTCACGCATTCCGTCGATTTTGCTAGATTGAAACTTCGAATTGTATGCAAATATCTTATCCCAATCTTCATTTTTAGTTACTTAGTCCAAAGTTGAGTAAGATATTCACGTTTTAATATCTAGTGGACGTAAGGTATTCGAAAAATACATTATTTTTTCTATACCAGGAATATGTTTTGACTTTACATTTTCTATATTTCAGAATTATCAATGAGAGCTCCTGTAATGGCACAGTAAAGTAACAGACACACAATTATTGTGACTGAATATAGCAATTTACCGATATTATTTTTTTTTTTAAAGTCGCTTTATATTTTGTATAACACATTCGCAAAAAAGTGGAATGCTAAAGATAGAAAGGTATCACATGATCAAAACCTAAGGGGATTCTAACCACACTGGCATCATTAGAACACCCGAATTCATTCGTAAAGTCTAACACACCGTTGATGATAATTCTAAGGTGATTCATGAGATCGAATGCAAGAGAACACCGCCCATGAGAAGGAACAGTCTGAGAATCTCTCCATAAAGACATCCGATATAAAGCTTATGTGATGAACGATGTAATTCTACATTTCGAGGAGTTGATTACCTGATCTGCAAATCGTGGTCTCCGCGATTACCAGCAAATGATGTACAACGGTAGTTTTCAGCTTAATAGAAGAAAGGCATCATCCTCTGTCTGGGGGGTCTGCTCTCGATTTAAAGAGGCTGTCGGCAAACATTCAGCCTGTATGTAGATTTTAATGACTTCTACGTGTCTCTTTACATGACTTCTTACACTATGATATTTTTTCGGCACAATAAATTTGATATGGTTAAAATAAAGGTTATTATACGTCAGAAAAGGTAACTGAACAATCATTCCTAGCAAACGGAACGCAGAAATGGATAGTTGGAAATATGAATAATCACATGAACCTTAAGATTTGGCCTCGTGTCTCTCTACGTCTAAATCTACATAAATACTATGTATGGATCGTAATTAAGAAAAAAGGTTATTGAGTACCGTCATAACACTAAATATTACCAAGAGTCGCTCTAGTTTAGAGTAATAACTTATATGTACAAGGACAACTTGATACTTGCCTACAGGCGAACCATACCTTATACACAACTTGTTATCGAAGCAGTATTATACTTCAGTGAATGAACTTACAACTTACTATTTGTAAGTTTATTGACAAGAAAGGTGTCCAGTAAAATAACGTCATCATCTCTTTAGATAAGTAATGTTTTGTGTATGCATAAAATTGTCCTCGAATACGTTACGCATATTATTCTAAACTGACTACATGTTTATGCTTAATTTTATTCCTCTATTTCAGAAACAATTGGCCAGTAAAGAACGGTTCCTTTTAGAGAATTAAACGACCAAGGAGAGAAGAAAGAACATCGTCCACAATGATCAACATTATACCTTGCTAATGAATAACTATATTTCAACGAAATATCACATTGGTTAAAAACACTGACACTTTCAGAAATAGGCATGCGCAAATGTACAAACACATACACCCACTTTTTTTAAATACACATAAACATACAGCCGTATGCAGAAGTACGTTAGCAATATTGATATGTTAATCCTTTACAAATACGCATAATTATACAGGCGTATTCAGAGGTACATCAGCAATATTAATATGTTTGT
Source organism: Sepiola atlantica (assembly GCA_963556195.1). Lineage (NCBI taxonomy): Eukaryota > Metazoa > Mollusca > Cephalopoda > Sepiida > Sepiolidae > Sepiola > Sepiola atlantica. The sequence goes on from OY744523.1 coordinate 101,401,042, forward strand.
ATATATTAATTCATTACTAATACGCATTAACATACATGTGTATGCAGAGTTTCATTAGTACTAGTTATGCTACATACGTTAGTCCATTACAAATACACATAAATATGGAGACGAGTGCAGAGGTAGATTAGCATTATTAATATGTGTACATATGTTAATCTCTTACAAATACGCGTAGTGTTAAATGTTGTTCGCATATCCTCACATTTAATCACAGGAAAACTGAAAAAAAATTAAATTGTTCTCCACTGCTATTATTATTATTTTCAACCTTTTATTAGATACATCGACATTAGCAACGGAAGTGATGCTATTTAATGTTCATAACTATCTTTAATCGTAGATTCAATAGATGTAAGTACTGTTTTTTTTATTTGCATTTTGTTCATAGTGTTAACGTGTAAAACATGTTTACACAAACATATTTAATCAAAATCATGAATTAACTGCATGAAACTATTAGTGTGTATTCAAATGTTAGGTAATGCATAATTCAACTTAATGTCCGTTTCTAAAAAATCACATGGACGTAACAATAACCAACAAGACGTAAATATCTAAAATGTAATTCTTATCCACAATAGGGAATCAAAATGATAAACACTTTTTAAAAAATCATTACTTATGAAAATAACGCAGCTGATAAAGGGTGACATGTAACTACTTGCCACACCAACTGACTAAAGGGTCATGTGTTTAAAGTAATAATCAAATTGTTGTTATCTATTTTATTTTCTAAAACTCTCTTCGGCAACTGGCCATTGGCCTATCAACTAGTAACAACATTAAGTATTTTAAATTTTTACAAATTAAATGCTATTTTTAGTTTCGTAAATATATGTACGGATCAAATAATTAAATGACTGTTTTGTGTCAATATAATATTTTCATCACACATATCTCTGTTTATCATATACATGTATTACTAATTATTTAAAGGAATAATATAAATTTCAGATTTATACATTTATTTTAACTTAACTATGTATTTAGTAGTGAGTGAAGTACTTCTAGTAAATTTAATTAGTAAAAACGTATTTACTTTACAAAGCTGTTGCGCAAGTATAGAAGCAGCTATAATTTCCCAATCAAATATTTTACATCTAAATGAATAAATGCGAAAGTTATCTAAACAGTAATGTCAAAACGACGTATTTCAAGTTAAATCCACTTTACACAATATACGCACCATTGCTTATATTCTGCATATGTATATGCGATTTCACTCGCCATGTGAACTAATTTGCATATTGGTTTTAAAAAGAGAAATGTGATCAACAATTATTTGCCATAATTTGTACATTCAGTAATTGTTTTGCTTTTAACATAACAAATAGTTCTGTTTTATAATATTTTTTTTATAATATTTTTTTTATTTGCTGGACCAATATTTAACATTTGTGTTCTAATGTTTCTTACTTTAGAGGAACTGAGTGCATTTTCAACAAGTTGCAATTTATTTCTAAATTACAAGTAAAAAAGTAAATTGATTTATTTTTATTTTCCTTTCTTTACGATCAGATATTAAAATAAATAAGTGTAACAAAATTGCCGAAATGTTTATCAATCTGCAAATGAGAAACGTTTTGTTTACTATTTAAAACAAATTTTGAATAAAATGTTTAGTATTTAAACTAATGTTTTAATTATTGAAAATAGCGAACTTTGCGAAGCGATAACGAGCCGGCAAATCCATCTGGTCACCAATAAAACAGGTGTTATTTATTTATAATTCATCATGTATCTATGTTATCAGCATAAGATACTATAATAAGATTCACAGGAGCTACATAAAAGATGCAGTTTATAATTTAAGTACAGTATCAAAGCATTACATCTTACAAATGTAGTATTTTTTAAAGCTGTGTGTATATCTTTATGGAGCAACCACTGACAATTTTACTAATTCAGTATAAAATGTATCCATTAATCTCTTATATAATGTTACGTCATTGCTAATTTAAAACGTTATGTACCGTCATTCGTTTTTAGTACTCATGCTTATAATACTATAACGTCAAACTACACAGAGACATCATTACTGTTATTAAAAAGTAAATCATTCTCAACTGTGTTGAAGTTTTATAAATTTTATGATGTTATTTTATTGTTGCCTTGTACCATTATTAGATTACAAGATTCTTCATAATCATACGCTATAATAAATTATGCGAACCACCACATACACTGCGTGCCGGAATTATATACAGATCGATCTTTTAGTTCTAACACCGATAGCTATGTATACAAATTAGTGCAACTTGGCACGTTCTATGGCAACACTAACACAAGCGCAGATCTAAAATTCTAAGCTAATCTGCGCGAAAGCAAACAAACGGCAGCCATTTTAGTTACTTGCAACCTGTTTCAACATGCAAACTTTATATGCAACATGGGACGTAAAGATGCTTTGAGTCAAGATAAGAAGTCTTAAATTGTCCAAAGTTCGATAAGATATCTACCTTAGAAATAGCAAGAACACTGGACGATGATCACGGTCCACGGTCACCACTTCACCATATTGGACAATTTAGCAATGATTTGCATATAAAGGTGGCACGCTGAAACAGGCAACCAGTCCCCAGAATGTATGCCATTTGTTTACTATTGCGCAGATACGCTCATATTTTTAGATGTGCGCATGTGTTAGTGGTGCCATATAACTTGCCAAGTTTCACTAATTTGTATTATAAACTATCGGAGTTGGAACCAAAATACCGATTTGCATATAATTCTGACACGCAGTGTGAAAGCCAAAATCATCACAATTATTTAGAACATTACTAACTTCATGTACTAGTGAGACAACATTAGCAAGTCTTGTCAATAATCCAAGATTCTACTCGGTTTTCTTTAGCATTCGTCAGAACTTACGTATGTTTTAAGCAAAGTATTCGAGACTATAACTCACGGTCTGTTTAAAGTCGGTTCTACTATGAGCAGCGAACATATTTCCCCACTTGTAAGGTTAAGTCTAAATGTTTGTCAATCTGTTCATTATTTACTACAAATCAATGATCTCTTACAAGTTGAGCTGTTATTTACTTCTATCTACTTTCATTGTAGCTAGAACTCAAAAACCACACGTGTGAATTAGCAAATTCCAAAATGTATTCTTATTATTTTTGATAGTAGTAGCAGTTGTGTCGTAGGTATTATGTTAGTACCAATACGCGTGTTAATAGCTAGATAGCAAGACATAATATACTTCATCGAGCTTCTATATTTTATTATAAAATACTATAAATTCATGTGTTAGCTTGCAGATTTGAACTAATTTTTATTAGGAATATCCATTAATTGTATTTATTTACCTTTAATTCAATCTCCATATATATAATCATCCACAAACGGGCTCTTCCGCTGTATCACCGATTTTCCGTATCGCTTGACAAATAAGCACCTCCAAATCAGATAACAGAAATAACTGTTTTACGATAAGCAATGTCTAATCTGTTACGAGGGAAATCTAAATGATTTTATTAAACATTTGCATCGACTGATAGAGCTCTATTCTTTTATAACGAGCTATATATATATATATATATATATATATATATATATATATTCAGAAAAGGGGGTGAAATTCAGACAGAATTATATAAATTATAGTTACAAATCATGTTTATGTTAAATAGAGTAATTCAATTCATACCATGTTTCAATAGTACGTATACTTTTAAGATATGTACAACACTACATAATAATAATAAAGCAAGCATTTAATTGAATTTCTTCTCTAAATAAATAACATGTATAGAGGTATTCAAGAAAATACTTCACTCAATTTATCTGAATAAAAATACGCTGGAAATGTTTTGTTCTTATCATATATACAAGGAGCTCAACAACAACAAAAAAATGTGCCAACCATGAGCAGCGGCTCAAAGACATAGACGGCTCACACTAACTTTCAATAGTGCTTTGATGACCTTTGACACGATATTATTACCAGCTTCTGTAGAGAGTTTTTCTAAGGATTTTATGTCAATGAAGTATCTTCTCTGTAATTGGAGCTGATAGAAATGGTAATATTACGTCGAGATTTTGACGTTTGAGGTGTCGTTTTTTTGTTAAATAAAATCAAGATGATGAACTATAGCTAAGTAACAGTGTTCTTGGATATCTAGGCATTTGCTCTATATTGTAGCCATTTTATTTATCTGCTTTTCTTACTTGGTCTAGTCTGTAAAAGTGTTTTATGATTAAATACATTTGTAAGTATATAATGTTGGCCTAACTCTAATATGTGCGTTTTTCTGTAGCACTCTTTGTTAAAACATGTAATTTAACGGAGTTTATACTTAAATCAGATGTAAGTATTTTAGTTTGATAGAATAGTACGGACACAATAAAAACAAATATACATATCTTGTAATGATTTACGAGAAATAAAAATGTCCGTGTGGTGTAATTTTTTATTTCGAGATTATTATTATTATTATTATTATTATTATTATTATTATTATTATTATTATTATTATTATTGTTATTATTATTATTATTATTATTATTATTATTATTATTATTATTATTATTGTTATTATTATTATTATTATTATTATTGTTATTATTATTATTATTATTATTATTATTATTATTATTATTGTTATTATTATTATTATTATTATTATTATTGTTGTTATTATTATTATTATTATTATTGTTATTATTATTATTATTATTATTGTTATTATTATTATTATTATTATTATTATTGTTATTATTATTATTATTATTATTATTATTATTGTTATTATTATTATTATTATTATTATTATTGTTATTATTATTATTATTATTATTATTATTATTATTATTATTATTATTATTATTATTATTATTACCTTTTTAGTGTTAATTGTTCTTCATTCATATATTATGGATAATCTTTCTCTTTCTCTCTCTCTCTCTCTCTCTCTCTCTCTCTCTCTCTTTCACTGAAAGGTAATCATCTGTTTGCACAACGCACAAAAATATGATGATAGTACAAGAGATGTTGTCATGGAAACGGGTAAAATGCTGTCGAGTATTGTAAACATCAGAATTTAAAAAAAGCGAATACAAAAACACAATGCCGTCTCGTTACTTCATGTTTTGCGGATGCTGTTTTAAAACGTTCCGAAATTGAGGAAAAACGTAACTTCAAATGTTCATCTTTTTAAATTTCAAGACGATGACACATAACAAACATGCTTGATCTTAAAGTAACACGATTATTTTTCTTTCAAGTAAATATCTTTATGAAGACAAGACAATTAATAAACGTTATTGTGACGTCACACAGTTATGGCTTGAGCAATATTGTTCTTTCTTTCCAGCTTCGCTTGAAACGGATCAAACACGTCACGTGGATGCTGGAAATTCACAACTACGCGCAGCCTGGGAAGAATACATTTAAATGGGACAAACAATACCCAGCTTCATATGAGTTTTTCTTTGTTCAGAAAACGATAAAAATAATTGGGAGTGATAAAACTTGTTCATGTAGTGTTTACCAATAACCAACATGAGAGAATAGGAAATCACAGCTAGCAAGCTATCCTAGATTGAATACCAAAAAACAGACAACACTAAATTGGGCTGGTATTCCACTGTACACCTAAAGAACGACTGTATAAGGTGACAGTATTTGAAACAAAAGACACAAAATCATTTTAACATTGAAAAATAACTTTTTACATAGTAGATTTTTTGTCTCAGCATGTTACGGTGATAGAAAAACTACGCAAGTGCATGTGGCTTGCAAGAGAGCTGACAGGAATGTAGAAAAATGAACAACACTATTGCAATACCAATAATCATATGAGCACTAGTAACAGTTCTAAAGATCATAGAAAAGGGATTACAAGAATTGGAATAAAAGAGTATTGATTTACTCTTCTCCAGGAGTTAGGCATAAGGTCGGTTTTTATCTTACTCCCACAAGTAAGATGTGACCCAAGGTCGGGTCGGGAAAGTGGGGTTTAAAAATTGCCTGGGCAGCCCCGTCGGCATTCCCCGGTAGGGGCACCCCAGGCAGTAAGCAATAAACTTACTCCTCCCCAACGAGGGGAGGCAAAGCCTGGGAAGGTGGACCTCCCAGAACTGCATAGGACAGACCCATTGACCGGCGTAAATCAATACCCGAGGGCCAAGACAACACCAGTATGGGGTGCAGTATCCATCGGAACAGATACTACACTTTGATATTAGCCAAATGTCTAAGAAGTACAAAACACGGCACCAATTAACATCTCTGAAATATTCAGAAATGTCCTGAAGCACGGAGGCCTAGTCACATAATTCATTACACTGACCAATAAGAAGTAAGTTTAAATATAGCAACGTCTTAAACACAACCAAAATATACAGAGATAACTATTACCCGAACCCAAGAGAACTAAAAAAAGCCAGAAGAGATATATAAGATATACACTTATATGACATCTCCTAAAAACGCGCTGTACCAGCAGTGGTTGTTGCCAATAACATAGTAGTGAAAAGTCAGTCAGGGTTGAAAGACCGAGGAGAGAGAACATTATTAAGATCTGCACTGGAATTCGGGGGGGGGGGGCTTTTCACTCAAATTCCAGAGAATGTCAGCGACCGTTATCTGCAAGAAACAAATGTTAAACGGGTGTTGCGAGAACGAAAATGAGTTAAAACTGGTATCGAAAAAAGGGAGATTACTGAATATCTAGGGGAGACTTCTTCTTACTCGGAATCTAGGGGCACACCATGTTTTTACAGTAAGAGATTAATGTTAATAATTCGTGTTAAAACTCCTATTTAGTAAGAAATAATGGTACTACTATTAATAATAATAATAACATTAAAAAAATAATAATTATTATTATAATATGATAAAGAATATTTTCTAAAAATAAGAAAACTCTTAGAAACGAAATTATATAGCGGAAATCTTGTAAAATGGAAAAACACTTAAGCAGGATCACTAATAATATACTCTGGACTATTCCTAGCCTGGACTAGAGAGGAATTCAGACAACTTTTACAGAGGACTATAAAATGAATAACCATGAACAACCCACTACACCCAAAAGACTATACAGACAGACTCTACGTGAAAAGAAACGAAGGGGTAAGATGATGCTAAGTATAGATAACTGTGTGGAAGACACAAAAATGCTGGATGAATACATAACTCAGAACACGGAAAGGTTAATCACCGCAGCAAGAGAACTGTCCCAACATACATCTAGGAAGCACCGAAACCAGAAGAAAAAACAAAACAAAAAGTGTGAAGAAAAACAACTACATGGGCGCGTCATAAGATTGACAAGAGAAGATACCAACGAAAATGGATGGGCATGGCTAAGAAAAAGACACTTTAACAGGGACACGGATCCTTTACTGACGGCTGCATAGAACAATGCGATTTGGACAAACTGCATTAAAGTACAATATCTAAACTCAGGAAAACAGTAAATGTAGACTGTACGGACAAAAAGACGAAACAGTAAATCATATAATAAGTGAATGCAGCAAACTAGCCCTAAAAGAATACAAGAACAGACATGACTGTGTATAGAAAACAGTACACTGGTAAGTGCTAACGATTGTATTTAGAACATACAGACAAATGGTAGAAACATAAACTAGAGACAATACAGGAAAACGAAAAAAAAATCGTCTGGGATATGGATATACAAGCAAAGAGACAGCATGTCATAATAATTTAAAATAAGGAAAAATCCTGCAAAAGCGCCGTTTCAACAGACACAGAGTGAATATCAAGGGGACGGAAAACCGAAGCAAACACACGGAACTTGCCAGAAGAACGGAAAGGAATTTGGAGCATGAAGAAAAGTAAATAAAATACCAATAATCCTAGTCGCACTATGAACAATTCTAAATTACTGGAGAAAAGACTGCGAGAAATTGCAATCAAAATGGTCACTAAGACCATACAAAGGATGGCAATGATCAAAACAGCTGAAATCTTACGGGAAATCTTCGAGTGCGGAAACCAACCCACATAAGCTACGAATGGTTAGCAGTCACATTTGAGGTTAAGATAGGAAAAAAAAAACCACAGGAAGAACACTACCGCACGATCAAAGAACAGAAACTGCAAAAAAAATATCATAAGATGACCCCCTTCCCCCAAACAAAAGAAAAACAGAAACAAATGTTGGCGTCGGACTCGGCTTAAACCACACAAAATAGTCGTAGATGGTCAAGGAAGATGAAAAGACTGAGGGAGGACAGCACATACCAGACCTCCACTGGAAGAGTGCGGATAGTGA
>OY744523.1:101411793-101639293 GCA_963556195.1 Sepiola atlantica
AGAGAAAGAACACGAAAAATAAATAAATATCCAGATGTAAAATGGGAATTAGTTAGACTATGGAAATGTAAGGAAGTAAAGGTGATTCCCGTTGTAATTAGAACGCTTGAAACCATAACGAAAAGCCACCATAAATGGCTTAAATAGATTGATGAGTCATTTTTTTCCAATTCTGCAAACGGATTGCCTGTTAGAAACAGCGAAAGTGTTAACGTACAACTTCAATGTCTAAGGTCAAGGGAATTGACTTTGTGTTCAAAAAAAGTAAACTCAAACTAAAAACCTCCAAAAGTTGAGACTACTATGAAATAATAATAATAATAATAATAATAATAATAATAATAATAATAATAATAATAATAATAATAATAATAATAATAATAATAATAATAATAATAATTAAATTCGTAAACACACTTAAAAGTATAATATGAACATACCAACTAAAGACAACTAAGAATGGTTTGGTAGATATATAAGAAAAATATTATATTATGACGCTTGACCCCTCCTAGGAAGGTAAATTCATCGTAATATATATCGGTTGCTATTAGATAAAGTAACTGCAGAGGGGTTGAGTGGATGAACAGATGAAAAGTAAAAACGCAACATTTGAACCGCGACTCGAATTGAACGGAAAGTTCTAGAATCTTGAGGAAGCTTCCTCTCCCAGTGAAAGCCACCGGTCGTTATCATAAGGGTATCTCATATAAACAAATATGGATAAATAGTACTCATATTTGATTTCATTCATTTATTTAAAACTAGCTATCCCAACCCGGCATTATCCCCTAGTATCAGTAATTCAATATTTATTTCGCTTTTTTTTAATGTGTCGTTTTTTTTAATTATTGTATTAAAATATTATAATTTTTACATCACAAAATTTCATTCGAAGCAGCTCTTTTTTAACTCTTACACGCACGTGTTTTTCTTTTTATTCCTTTTTATCTCTGCACTTCTCTCTCACTCTATTTCTCTATTTGTCTCTATCTCTCTATTTTATCAAGTAGTATATGTTAGTAGGGCATGGACGGAATTTCTATAATTTAGAAAATTCATTTATATCGAAGTTACAAATAAAATGGATTTTAAAAAAAAACTTTGACATTTTATAACTGATGTTATTTAATTACAACATTGTATTAATGTTAGTTAAGCGTAAAAAAGAATTAAAATGCACGTCAAAATATTTTTTAACTCGCAGAAATATTTTTGAAAATATTAATGCGTCTACACTTGTAAAGTTAATACTAAATCATGTGTGAAGATTAGACATTTAAAATTGTAAGAACTGAACTTCGACAATTTCAAATTATTGCAGTGTTTGTGAACTACTCTAGCGAAAGTCGTGCAGTCTTCGTCTTCATTCCTTTTGAGATTCATACATTTCCAACTTTTCTGAAAAGACTTAAAATAGTTAATAATTGTACCACTTCAATAAACTTATGCTTGTTGGTTTTTCTGGTAATATATATTATTGACGAATTTGGTATGTTCAACCGTAAACAACTTTCTAAATAGCCAGTAACCTATTAAAATCAATTCCATTGGCACAGTCCGTATTATAAATATCTTCGTATCGTCTTAAAGACAGAACAAACGTAATTTTATTTTCAGGGTCCTAATCAAAATTAGCGATAGCCATTCAAATAGCGTTTTGGTAAAATCAATTTTGATCTTCAACATTTTCACCCCCATTCGATAATTTGTGTGTGATTTTCTGTTCTTGATGGGTATGAAGAAACATTTCCTCAAACCTTTCATTTGCTCCAATTGGCTTTGCTGAAATTTCACTTCTTTTGCTCGGAATTTTACGTATATTGAAAGCTATTATTTTTATTGGTTCTTAATAATTTCTTACTTAGCATTTTAACATTCAATTATATTTCGTCACTCGAAATAAGCTACGAACTTTTTCGTGTATATTTGGTTGATTTTCTTTTTACACGGGCGTAGCTTTTCTCACTGGAGGATAACTTTCACGTATTAGCGAGAAAAAAGTAAGCTGATAATGATTCCAGAAGGAGTCAAAAACGTTCGTGTAACATACGGTTCATTTATTAATTAATTCGATGTCAACATTAAAAAATCATTCGACGAATTGAAAAAATAGAATAAAAAATAACACAATAGAAGAGTTCTGTTGTTTTTAACAACATCTGTATTAATCTTTATATATATATATATATATATATATATATATATATATATATATATATATATATATACCCAGCAGTAAATGGGTACCTGACTAAAACTCAAGGTTCAAGGCAGCGGAAGGAGAGGGATGGGCTCCGCCTTCCATATGCTGTGCCCTAGACACGCTGATTCTTAATAAATCACCGCCGCTACGGCCATGGGCAGTGTGCGATGTCGGCAACGACACTCGTGCGCGTCCAAACTATGCGACCTTTACCTTACCTTTATATATATATATATATATATATATATATATATATACACACACACACACACACACACACACACACATATATATATATATATATATATATATATATATATATATATATATATATATATATATATATATATATATATGACTTATCTCTTATTTTTTATTTTTCTTATCTTTCCGTTTTTGCTGGCGATGGTGCATCCTGCCGGATGCCAGACATTCATCGGCTATTCCAGACACTCCAGCCTAGAGATTTTTAAAAGATTTTAACCGTCCCTTTAAGTGCAATTATTTGTATTTCTCTTGCACTCGGTTCACCGGGTATACTCGCCAGATAGCTTTTTAAATTATTTTTCATTAGTCCTGTTGCTCCTATAATTACTGGTATGTTGGAGATTTTCCTAAGATTCCAGTTTCTTTTCATGCCGTACATAATACCTTAATATATCGTAATCCTTTCCCTTTCAGCTCTGTTTAATCCTGCATCATTAGTGGCCCTGACTTCAACTAGGGGTGCTACTTTCTCCCTTTGTGTGTGTGTGTGTATTCACACAGCATTTTCTACTTTATGCAAACATTGTTAAAAATAACAGAATTCGGCTGTTTAATTATATACTTTTTTGTGTTTTTAACTTTTCTAATGTTCTTCTTTGTATTAAATACACAATAATTAATAAATGTCCCATAGGTATGACGAACATTTTAGATTTTAGATAACGGGAAAACGCGCAGAGAACGTTTTCGAATTGTTCCAGGAAAGGCGTTGACGATTAAATTTCAGCGACGCCCGAGTGGCATAACAGAATAAAATCGGAGTATGTTAAGCTTTAGTAACATAACGTATAAAATAAGTGATAACATTTTAAAATGTTTAATGTAATAGGTCGTAAAATGGGTAGAAAGAGGGCACTGATATAAATAAGACAGAGCAACTCTTCACACAGTTAACTATTATGGAGTGTCTCTTTCGTCGCTTTGAAGGCACAGTTCAAGAATAGCCACGAAATTCATCTGATTTACCCTATTCCCCCGCCGATGTATGTCCTTGAGATTTTAGACAGAATATGCGTACCACACAATCCACAAACATAGTTATTACTTAGCAGATTCATTTAATAACGATAGAAGAATGTGTCTTAGTAAACGACAAGTTGACTCGGTACAAAGTATGCCATCAGCGCACATTTAGCACCTGCCTTTCAAAATTTTAATTTTATAACAAGAGAAACTGAATGAAAACTCATTGTAATTGTATCATTTCAGCTTTTTAGAAATCCAAACTGTGCCTGTCTTTCTTCTCTGGTTCATAAGTTTCGAGCGTGTAACTGGGTCTTAAAAATAAATAGGAGTATATTATGACATTGATTTTGCAATGTTTCTATAGACCAAAATTTAATACCCTTTACAATGAACTATCAGAATCTCCGTCGTGGGACGGGTATTAGCAACATGTATAGTTTTACTTTTACTTTTTAAAATTATTTTAATCAAAGTGCGGTTTCGAAGACACATCCATATAACTGGTTAAGGTTACAAGAAAAATTAATGGGCAAACCTATTTCACTTGTTGACTAGATACGGATCCCAAAATTCATAAGTTCCTTAGTTTTTGAGTTTACACGGCATATACATATTATTGACGCTCGTGTGCGTATACGTCTAGTTAAATGTTTATTACATAAAATCAGTCGAAATTTAATGTACAACAATTCCTTTCGCAATTTATTTGTTTGTATCTCCTTTCTTTTAAAAGCTTTGAGGGGAATAATCTACTCACGTTACTCACATAGTTGTTAGAATATATATTCCATAATTTTTAATAATCGGTTTATGAAATAAAAGTGACTCTTATACTTAGAAATATATATATATATATATATAAATATTTGTTATTGTTTATTATCTATTCTATATATATATATATATATATATATATATATATATATATATATATAAAAGGTTTATGTAGTTTGCTTGAAGCATTATTTACTTGTATATAGAAATCTGATACTTAGATAGCAATACAATGCAGAGGTGTGACGGATAGACACAAGTTGGAGCAAATAAGAAATATAATGGTGGAACAAGTTAATATTACACCCTTAATACAATGTATACATACACTCACACACACACACACACACACACACACATATATATATATATATATATATATATATATATATATTACAAACACACATATGTATGTCTATCTTACCCGCTTCCAACATTACTTCCGAACAAATAGATAACAAGATTAATACAGCCTGGACCAACATTTGCAAAAAATGGAAACATCCCTAATAGCTACAGACACAACCTAATTACAAAAAACAGTAAACTTCCTACTGTCTATCACCTCATCAAGACCCACGAGACCGACACCACCACCCATAGTATCCAGCATTGAAGGACCACTATACAAAGTTTTCTGGCTTTTCTCCCATCTACTTAAACCGCTACTCCAAACTTTCTCCGCACATGAAGGCATCCAGTGGTTACATCTACTACCACCAGAACAGCGTAAACTTAACCGATATGCCTTTAGCCTTGACGTCGTCGCCCTCTACACATCTGTACCCGCATATCCAGCAGTAGATATAATTACTGACTGCATCTCATCCGGCAACCTCTATTGCTTCGGCATCATCACCACTGATATACATAAACTCCTAAACATAATAATAGACAACACATAGTTTACATACAAACAAAACACATATAAATAAATAACAGGACTGCCTATGGGCTTCAGCCTCTCGGGACTGTTTGCCATTTCATTTATGGATAAATTAAAACGCCATGCCTTCAACTCCTGTCACTCCCCCATCTTCTTCACACGATACGTAGACGACATTCTCATCCTTTCATCGCCCCGAGAAGAGGCTAACACAATCTTCGACACTTTCAACAACACTGACCTACACAATTTACAATAGAAAACCCTGACAGCTCTGGATCCTTAGCACTTTTAGATTTTAGCTTCAACATCTCTAAAGAGGAAACCGTAACTACTAAATTCTACAAAAGGTCGCATGTAGATACATATGCATACATTACAGATCGGCTCGCCCTCGTAAAGCTAAAATAGGCTATGCTAGAAATGGGCTAACTCGCATCCGTAAAAAATGCAACAGTGAGGAATACTAACAGGTACTAGAGACCAATGGATACCCCACACCTACCATTGAACACCTCAGGAAACCCCGGAAACTCCGAAGACGAACGCAACACGGTCTTTCCAACACCTGCTTCTTGAAGTTTTCGCATTTCTACGACAGGATCACCACAGCTATCCGCAAAGCTATATGTAAGGAAAACCTCGATATTCAACTAACACAAACCGGTCCTTCTCTACGACAACAATTGACAACACAGAACACCATTTAGAACAATACTCCTTGCACCCTAGCGAACTGCCCCATTAACACAACAGACAAATGTCACCGCACATACACCGTAAAGACTAATAATCTGAAAAAATATCACTTTATAAAAATATCAAATAATATAACAACATAGGTCAAATATTCACTCGACACGACATAACAGAGGAAAAAAATAATATAAATAAATAATTAAATAAATAATAATAAATTAAAAAAAAATAAATTAATGAATAATGAAATAAAATAAATAAGTAAATAAATAAATATTTAAAAAATTAAAAAAAAATTAAAAAATAATTTTAAAAAAAGATATTAAAGTCTATAAACTAATAATAGTAATAACTTAACCTTACAAAAAATTACCTGTAATAATGATATTAATAATATAAATAATAATACAACAATACATTGAGTGAATAAATAATTAAATAAATAAATAAAAATAAAGAGATTATTAAAACCATATAAGGAATTAATAGAAATGTTGAGACTGGCCACGCGTAAACATTCAATTTACAACATTAACAGTTAATCGACATTACATAACATTTTAAAAAATAAATAAATAAATCTTAATAATAATAACAGTAAAAAATAATAATAATAACAGTAAAAATAAATAATAATAATAATAATAATAATAATAATAATAATAATAATAATAATAACAACAATAACAATAACAATAACAATAACAATAACAATAACAATAACAATAACAATAACAATAACAATAACAACAACAACAACAACAGTAAGAGCGGATCAAATACCGGAACCACCCAAGCGAGAATAATACCATATATCATTTATTAATAATAAAAAAAATGAAAATAATAAATATACATTCGTTATATCAGCATAACAACATAATTAGAAATAACTAAATTTAAAAGCGACTTAAACATCATTAAACAGACACAGCTGAATTACCTCAGTTCCATGGTTGTAATTAGCATCAGACAGAAACGCGCGGTTAATGAACATATACTACTAGCTTGAATTAAATTAATTAATAAAATATACATATTTAAAATGAATAAATAAATATACTAAATATTAATTGACACAATAAGATAAAACGAACAACAGTTAATGCAATGTTTAATGGCAGTATTATCTCACATATTAATTTAAACGAATAGACTTGGTTTAAATTTAGATTTAAAATTAAAAAGAAATGAAAAGATTCTAAAGAGAAAAAATATAATTTTGTTTTTATAAAAATTAATTAATTAATTAAGTAAAAATAAATAAATAAAATAAAACAATTAAACTTTATTTTTTATATAAAAAAATCTCGTTATAATTCACATTTAACCAGTATTTTCTGCGAGACAGCACCCTCACTGCCACCCTCGTATGCACGCTTGAACTGGACTTTAGAAGGGTTCTGATGAAAAATGAGTTCTCGAACAATGTAACATTGTGTAGATAGACAGATATATGTGTGTGAAAAAATATATATGTATATATATATACATTATATTAAGGGTGAAACTATTTAACTTGTTCCACCATTATATGTCTTATTTGCTCTAACTTGTGTTTATCCGTCACACCTCTGCATTGTATTGCCTTCTAAGTATCACATTTCTGAATCTCTCTCTCTCTCTCTCTCTCTCTCTCTCTATATATATATATATATATATATATATATATATATATATATATATATATATATATATATATATGTATATATACACATATTCATATCTAACTTTATATATAGAGAGAGGGATAGGCAATAGAAATAACAAGAGAACTTCATCAATGCTCGTAGCCATTGTAATAATCAAGCATATCTTTATGTTTCTATTCCCGTTTGGGCTAATCGTAATTCTAATAACACGCTTCACTGGTAGCAGTTCGGTTTTCAAACCATTTACTCTGAGAATTGGATGACAGATGACGTGAGAGAGAGAGAGAGTTAGAGAGATAGAGAGAGAGAGAGAGAGAGAGAGAGAAAAGGAAAGAAGAAAATACACAAAAGCTGAGACCATCTTATTTTCAATCATTTCAATTTATTTGTTTAATAAAGAAAATCAACCTATAAGCTTAGGGTGTCTTTATCTTATGTTGCATGAAAGCCTGCGGTTTATCTGTGGTAGAATCTTTCTCCGATTAACTTATTCTTGGGGTGTTGTTTCTCCTGTTGATTGAGTCGGTCAGAGCACATACACTTCGTTGAGTGGCGATTCTTTTTCGTGAGGAATTTTTACTATGTGGCTGAATCATAATTAATGAAACGATTGAAACAGTACACATATCATTCGTGCTATTACTGTCCTCTTTGTGTCGGATAGAAACAGAGGCAAAGAGAAGGACAGGAGGAAATATATATAGAGAGAGATGAAGAACGAGAAACAAAGCTTACTCCATCCCCTTTATCCACTTGTATCATCAAGATTTTTACTTGTCTCTGTCGTAGCCTCTAATGACTGAATGTCTGTTTATGTTGTGAAAAATCTGGATCATATAATTCCCCACACATCTTACCTTTGTCATTTTACCATGTTGTCATACCCACTCAGAATTGTCTAGTACCCTATTAAAGCTTCAAATCAGATACGACGTCAATCTATACGATAACTATTTGATACTTGTGTACTTTCTTTCTGCACTACAGTGTGGTCATTTCTGTATATTTCTTGATGTTTATTCCAGTATAGAAATGTCCAAACCAATAATGGTAATACAGTAAAAAAAAAGGAAACAAGATACACGTAATCGATACATTCTTCGACAATTATGCCATTCTTTTATCTTTCAGTCCTCTCTCCATGCTAATGAAAAGTTAACCAGTAATATTTTACACATTTAAAATCTTTTTACTATTTAGTACTCAAGGAACATCGAATTCTTTTATACGATTGTCCAGCTGGATTGTATTTATTTTTAAAATGTTACAAAAAAAATTACAGTTCAGTAAATTTTCTTTATACAATAAGATTTGGCACAAGGTCAAAATTGGGTAAGAGGATATGGGTTGGCTGTCGTCATCTTGGTCTATTGTCTAAACCAGTTTGAGTCACAAAAATACCACATTTACTCTATTGATAAAATCTAATAAACGTTATCACCAATTATTTGACGTTTTTTATTTATAAATAAATAAGTACAAATTCGTCGATTGTGAGAAAGCGTGCTAAAAACGACAACGATTGCTGAAAAATAAAATGCTGATTCTGGTGGTTAGTAGGGCCCTCCCGAATCTATCTAGATATGAGCTTCTCACTGTTTCCCGGTTTATTTTAAGAGCTGAAAATAAGGGAGACAGTTTCTACGTCGGGGGTAAATAAAGGGAAATTATTAATGGTTAAAACGAGAAAAGCTGAGAAGTATTCGTCGGCATTGGTTGTGTGATTTCTTTATATATATATATATATATATATATATATATATATATATATATATATATATATATATATTTGGAGAATAACAGTGGAGAGTGGGCACATAATTTTGATAAGTACAGTTACTATCTGAATAGTATATATCATGTTAATTACTAGTAATATGTCTATCCACTCGCCTAGAATAGGATTATAGTTGTAGTGATTCTTTAAAAAAAGATTATATTTTGAATATATTATTTCCAATTTTCGGTGAGAAGTTTACAGACTTGCGATCAAGTGAAATATTTGTTTATAAAAAAGAGAATTCTAAGGATAACTAAAATTACTTTTACTTTTTTTGTAAGACGTGGTATTTTTGCTGACCCCAAAAATGAACCATAAAACTGTTATGTCTTACAAACGTCCAGCAAATCTCTTGTCAATTGCTAAATCCAAAACTCAGTTTGTGTACAGTCATTCCCCAACGTATTAGCTGTCTTGGTCGCGTTGCATAAAAGTTATCTTCCTTCGTGAATTAGCACTAAATATCATCCGAGACGTTGCGGTACATATTTGCATTCGTCACGCAATACTGTTACTTGCTCAAACACATTCTTCTTTTTTCTGATGTTTTGCTGAAATTGCGACCATTAGTTCTCCAACTGTTTTAGTGTTGTACTAGTATATATTAACCTGATAATATCCCCCAGATAAAAGGCTGTGTAAATGAAAGGACAACCGAACGTCACTCTCTCTGGTGATAAACATCTACTTACTGGTTGGAAAGCCATTTGAATATCGAATGGTCGTGTCTGGTAGGGACTACTGTTCATCTCAATCCATCGCTTTGTGTGTTACAAGGCGAACCAGATACGACACAATGTGAAATTTACTCTAAATTTGGACGATAAATCCGTTGCCTCAAGAATGTGTAACCACATATAGAATTATTACTCCCTAATAAGTTGAGTAATAATCTTTCATCTTAATAATTTTCAGACGAACTGAATACTCCGGATTTGGCGAAGTTCTTGATTTGTAAAACATGTGTCACTTATCAATGCCCTCTTTTGTGGTGACTGTGCAAGCAGATGCTTAGGAGCACATGAAACCTTAGCAGAGAAGCGATGCAAGAAAGAGAGATAGAGAGAAGAAAATGCAATCATTTACTTTCTCAACCAGGTCACTGAAATGCTGGCGTTGTTGCAGAAGAACGAATAAACAGAGTAATATAACAGATTTCTTCTGGGAGGACGTGCGGGCAAAAAAATAGATCAGCCTGTAGCTATCCGTTTAAATTAAAGCTGACAAAAAGGTTTTGTTCGCGATATAGGTTAACTTTGAAGATATATTGTCTCGAGTAAGTAGATGAACAGATTAGGAGAGGTGAGAATTAACTTTTCGAACATTATTTTTTACTATAGTGAGGCGAATGAATAGAGATGGAAAGTGACTCTTCGTTAGTTCCGTTGTATATCTGGGCGCAGGGTGGATAATCTTTCTATCATTGATGTGTGTTGCTGAGTTTTTTTGGTGTCGAGGTCAATAACACTTCAAGAGAGATAGGTCACTGTCGATGGACAGTAAGAGGTTGACGTCTCTGAAAGAGTTAGATTAGAGTGATCTAGCAAATAGTTAGTTTTGATTTCAGAAACACTGACTTTGTATTTTGAAAATGTAAGAAAATATAGTGACATGTTATATCTGTAATTGACGCATTTAAGTATGGTCGGAGATTGAAGTAAATTCAATATGTGTTGTAGTGGTTTGATATGGTTACACGCGCGTACCCGAGATGCACAAATTAAAATATAATGAGATATGAATGTGTGTTTTCACACATCATTATTATGAATTAGGGTGTTTCCACCAGCCAAACCAAAAGTGTTGTTGATTGTTGGTTTTTCCGAAAACTTAATTGAAGTAATGAACAGATGTTATTATTGAGTCACGATTTATCAAGGTCAAGTGCCACCCGAGGCTAATGGGTAATGAGACGGAATAAGCGTTAGCTGAGAGATGAAGAACACTATAGGAGTATTAACATTGATCAATGGTATAAACTGCGTTTGCTTACTTATGTGGGCTTTTTGTGACAAGAAATTGTTGACATTAGATTTAAAGACGACCAATTTATAATAAGAGGAAAGTAGTTTCAGGGTTTTATGGTTCATAGGCGGGAATCCCTTGCAAAGATCTGTCCATGGAAATTCTAAGTTCTGCTCGGCAGAGAAAGGAAAATCATGTTCCGATGTAGTAAAAAGACGATTAGACTGCGTTGTTGAAACCTAGAATTGAAATATTCCTAACGAAATAACGTGAAAACGAATACCAAAAGTATTTTAAGCCTGTCTCTACTCTATTAATATTTTCATAGTAAGTATTCGACTGATCTAATCTCTGGTTTCCCTCTGTAAAAATTCACATCAAGAACTCCTCTAGTTATAACATAAGTAACGCACGTTCCTTTCCCGCTATGTGTACCTGAAACTAAACACAACTTCATGAAGAAAATTTAGTTAATGGAACTGTTTATCTGTGGAAGAAAATATCAAGGGGCTGCTTCCCAACTGACATCAAACTGGTCTTCTTCAAGTACAATGTTAACAAATACTTATTGAGCCTTAAGTTTAAATAATCAAACTTTGTCCATTCGACCCATCATTACAAACCCTCACATTGTGTTGTTCAACGTTCAACTGAAATTCGTTCACTCCTTTCTTCAGGTTGTGTCCGAGTCTTGATAACCGGTTACCCCTATTTGTAAATACTGTATGTGTACTATTACTAACACTACGTAGCTATAGAAGAGGTTGACTAACAGAACGTTGCCGGTAGGGGCATAGTAAAGGAGAAAGTGTGTTTCTCCAAATGTGTTTGGCTCAGAGAACGATATCCCGAGAGATGGCAACCCAGAATGGGGACGGAATTCCTTCAGTAAATCCTAAGCCAAAAGCTGCCACCGAGGTATTAGGAAATTAAAAGAAAGGCGTTGTTCGACTAAAATGTAAAAGAAATTTTTAAAAAGATATAAGAAAGAATAATTCGTAGAGGGCGTATTTCTTTAAAGCATTACCAGGTTATGAACATTAAGTACATTTTCCCCTTGTGCATTCACGGATAAAAGTTGTAAAGATTGGAAATACAATTTTCATTTGATAAAATAATAACAATAAAATAAAAACTCAGAAAAAAGAACTAATTTTTTTTTAAAATTTAGTTTTGCATGAATTCATTTTCTTGTAATCTAGCATAAACAAACAAAATAATAATAAAAAATAAATAAATAGAGAACATTTGGGAAAGGGCGTTAAAAACACGAACATTGAATTCGGTTCAGATGTATGGGATCATTTTTTATTGTGTATTGTACTAACTTCAATTGATTATTTTATATCGGATTTATTAATAAAACTCAGAAGTTATACCAGAAGCGATAGTAGACGTGCAAGTTAGGTATCGATTAAAAGCAAAAACCGAATTAGTCTCTTTCTACTCCATCGTTATGTTCATAGTAGATGCTCGATTGAGTTCCAATACCTGGTACCTCCTGTAAGAAAATCACAGCAAAAACCCGTATAGTTAAGACCACAGCAAAGATCATTAGGATTGAGTAATAAATAAATAAATAAAACAAAATATTAATAAGTATATAAATAAATAAAAGTAATTAATATACAAATAAAAATGATAAATAATAGACTAAATAACACCGCTTTCTTTTCTGTAACTTTCCGTCTCCTGCTACCAAAAACCTACACAAAGATATAAATAACCACACTCACTCAAGTTTTCTTAAAAATAAAAAAAACAACGCCCGATGACGACCACGAAGATCGAAAGCGCTGGAAGAATTGCCGAATCAAGAACACTCAGAAACATACTGTAGCAGCTACCACCGGAAACCAGAAAGCTTGCTCGATGATTCGAGAATACAACAAAGATAATATACAAACGCGAAAATTCCGTGGCATTCAACAAGGCCTTTTAAAATAATGACCTGCTGCATATATATATATATATATATATAGCATATTCACGTTGACACACCGGTTCCCGCTATATCACCGAAGTTAAGCAACGTTGAGTCTGGCCAGCACTAAGATGAATGACCATTTAGGAATACCAGGCGCTGTATGTTGACACCTAGCTATAGGAAAATAGCGTCGCCTACCCGCTGTGCATAACGTGGCGAGTATGGAAAAAATATCTTGAATGATTGTCGCCCATTAAGTCGACGGATATTAGGGAAAGGGGTTCCTCCCCCAGGAGTGATAAAAAACCCTGATGCTAATGGTGAAAATGATGGTATATATATATATATATATATATATATATATATATATATATATATATATATATATTTAAATACATTTTTCGTGGTACAAAATTTAATTACAGCAAGGAAAACAGACGTTTGTGACATGTTTGGGGGTGAATGAAATTGAAAAAGTATAAAAACGAGATCAAATAAGTTTTTTAAATTCATGAATAAACTGAGCCGTCCACACTCATCAGTGTATCTACGTGGAAATAATTCAATACGACTAAAAACTTTAAAAAGTAGAATGAAAACCAGTGACAATTTTAGGAGAAAAAATGGGGGGAGGGTCACAAGTTTATCACATTGAGTGCTAAAAGCCACTCCTTTTGTTTACAAAGGGAGGGTTTGACTGACTTTATATATATATAGCTTCCAGGATGTTGAGGTGGAATAAAGAATGTGATCTACTTATGACAGAAAACCAGTCACTGGTGTAAGTCGACGCACATTCGGCACTATTTATAAGATGGTCAGCAATAGCTGACCCGGAATCCTTTGCTTGCGGGCAGCTTAATTTTGCCAAAGATTGTTCATATTAAGTTAAAAAAAGTAGTTTAAGTTCAATCGCATTGGGCACAAAAGTACACACTGTAGAATAAAAATAAAATTTCAAAAGCTATATAAGAATCGCTGAAAGTGACAAAGTAAAATATATTAAAAGTTTTCTACAAGTAAGAATAATAGCAAAAAGTTTCACTGGAAAAAATAAGATTTGAGGGCGACTTATCACTGCAGTTACATTACAAAGAAAATCATTATTATGAACAATTCAAGCCAACTTTTTGGGATACGGTTATAAATTATTTTTCTAAGAATGAAAAAGCTTATATGCAGAGAGGCTAAAGAAAGAATAAAAATACACTTTTTGAGAAGCTTTTTCTGGTGGACTGGAAAGACTTAAACAGTTTACTGCAAAGTTTGAACTGAAACTGAATATTCAGCCGGTTTTAAAAAGAAAAGAAATCGACTTGGAAATTTGATAAACACGAAAAACTGGAAGTGTTATCGATGGTTTATTACAGCGAATGGAATTCTCTTAGAGTCTACGTAAAAAAAGTAAAGAGATTCGTTTGTGTGAACATTATACACGGGTTTGAAAATGATCACTATTCTCTGCCTAGTCGAAAAGAAATATTCGCTGACCCTAACGGGGAAAACCTTTCTCAAATATTTATTTAAGTGACGTGTATTTACAAATACGTAGACCAAGAGTGGTCACAGCTACTGCATATAATTACCCATAAGGGATTATATAAATTTGAAGAATTACCGTTTAGGGTAAGGTTGCACAAACCATATTTGCACAAGTAATGGACGCGTTACTTAGCGGAGTAGAGTTTGCCACATCTTACATAAATTACATTCTAATAATTAGTAACAGCATCGACAAAGACAAATCGCATGTAGATACAGTATTTAAAAGAATCCAAGACTATAATTTCAAATTGAAGGAGGAAAGATGCTATTTTTTTCATGAAAAATATGAAGTATTAGGGTCAAATTATAGACAAGGATTGTAGAAGACCAGATCCAGAGCGAGCAAGTGCGATAAAATATATGTTAGCTCCTGAAAACATCTGGTCATTTCGGGTTTATTAAACTACTACTGTGTGTATCCCAAGCATGTACAATTTGCGAGCGCCTTTTAACGGAAGAAGGAACAAATTAGGTTTGGACGACAGAATGCCATAAGACATTTGAGAAAAAAATCTCACTTCTAAATCATTTTTAACGGATTATAATCCAGATCGCGAAATCGTTGTATCTACTGACGCTATTTCATGTGGCATTAGAGCTAGCATTTAAAAAAAAATCGAAGACGCTTCGTTTAAACCTATCGCACACACGGCTCATTTATTATTGCATGCAAAAAAGGTTACACACAAATCAATAAGGAAGCATTGGGTATTATTTATTATTGCAGTCACAAAAGTTCTATCATTTAGTACACGGGATACATTTACCATAAAAAAACGATCATAAACCACTGTTAACAATTTATCGTGTAGAAAAAAGGTTTACTAACACATACTGCGAACAGACTACGCACGCAATTACAATAACAAGTGGAGTACGTCCGATCTTGAAAAATCACTCATTCGAACGCATTGTTTAAACTGATCCCAAAATATGATAGATTCATTGAAGACACAGTGATTCCGATAACAATCGAGTAAATAAAGAAAAAGACAATAAACATAAAAAGGGTATAAACGAAAAAACCCGACGAATTGTGGAAGTATATTCCATCCGTGATGATGTACTAATGTACGGCGATCGAGTGGTCATTCTTGCAGCATTACAAAATATAATACTAAAATAATTGAATATTGGTCAATCGGGCATTTCAAGAATTAAAAGTCTTATGTGAGATTATGTATATTGAGCGAGCACGGACAGAGATATGTAAAATGCGGTGAAATCATGCAAGGGTTGTGCTTTAGCAGCAAAGACACGCACTAAAAAATGTGGACTCCGGACAAAAACTGACCGACCGTAATATGAGATACACATAGATGTTACGGAGCAACTGGATCGTTTCTATTATCTGATAGTAGTGGATAGTTTCACAAAATGGCCGGAAATAGTTAAATTTAATAAACTAACTACGAAAGCAACACTTTTATTTTTGCATGAATTGTCCGTACGTGTTCGGGTCGTTGACGGTATAGTATAGGATAACGGTAGTTAATTCACCTACTGCAGAATACGAATTAATGGATGGCGTGTTCAACATGTTTTATTTACCAATCCCGCAAAAAGGTTTTGAAAAACGAACATCAAAAAAGAAGGGTAAAAATACAGACTTCATCGAAATAAACCCGAAAGAAAACAGTATTGAATCCATACTGAGCAAGCTAAACAGGGGGATATAATGTGATGTTAATCTACCGTGTTTCGGGATTAGATAGATCCATCCAATGCTGTAGTTACACTCATAGCAGTCTAGCCTATGCTTAACAGCGCATCAACTGCTTGCACCGAACATATAAAAAAACGCACTCTACTAACATCGGAAAGAATCGTCAATATATATACTGTCTGCCATAAATTACGCATTGACTGGTTCCTCAAATGTTCATACATATATATATATATATATATATATATATATATATATATATATATATATATATATGTATATAGTGGTACAGTTTACGCCAATTAATCCGAGTTTCAATGATTTTACATCCTTTCAATACTGCATGCACGCGGATTTATTAAGTGACTGTGCCAGTGTTAATTTACTTTTATAAATGTTCTACTCGCTATTGAACACTTTTGGAAAAATATTCGGTTTATGTTTATTTAAAAAATATATATTTGAACTTTATTAATATATATTTATATATATGTATATATATATATGTATATATATATCAATATATATATATAAATATATATATATATATGTATATATATATATATATATATATATATATATATATATATATATATATATATATATATATATATATATATATACGTGTTAATGTGCCTTATTTACGTTCACATATGTTTAGTCCACTAAAATATTATCTAATTTTCTTTCTTATATGGTGAGTGGATCTTTTAATTTCTTTGTTAGTTCCTATAACGTCCGGATACGTGCTAGAGTCAGGCAGATACTTTTTTTGTCCTAACTTTTTTGTAGGCATGATTGAACCTGGTAGTGCCCATATCATGTGCAGGCCACATACAGCACCTGGTGTTCTTAGCCAACTCAACGTTGCTTAAATTCGGTGATCTAACAGGAACCGGTGTGTCAAGATAATCATGGCTTGTTTTAATTAGGTTTCGTTATTTTCCATACCACAATCCCCTTCCAATGTGGCTTCTTGTTTTCTTGGACGTCGATCTGTTGTGCCGTTATAATAGTTTATCCAGTTAAAACTTTCTCAATATATATTTTTACTTTCAAAAGCAATACCATCTGAAGACCTGCTGTTGTGTGGAACAAACATTGTTTTATACAAGAAGTAACTACTACACGTGTCTACTCAGTGAAGAGAGATGGAAAGGGGGCGAGAGAGACGAACGTCGTTTTATTTCTTGCTATATATTAATTCATATTGTCAGATGAACTTCACCGAAAAGTCAGAGCTATATAACAAACAAGTGTGGGTCCCCTCTGGTAACTATTGAGAGGAAAGATGTTATAACAATTTCATTCTATTCTTTGCCGAATATCTATAAAAAGTAAAGCATCCAAAAAGGGTCATTTTGATGAATCAAAATGGTTAAATAGTTATTTTATATGTTGTGATTGAATTAAAATGTGATATGCCTCAAACAAAATTGTATTTAATACTAGCAAATAGAAGCACACACTAATCACATATTTTTCTAGCTTGAGAGGATGATGAACAAACACTGATTCCCAAAGGGGGAGATAATGATGCATAAAATAGTATCATCATGGACGAAGACTACCCGCCCCCTAAAAATAGAAATAAATATGTCTGTAAGAACGATATAATCATAAAAGAACAGATATAACACTACATTCCACAAAAAAAAAATGGCGAATGCAATCCAGGGCGAATGGTATCATAAAGAACGAACATATACTATAACGAATGAAAATATACTACACTACCCACCAAAGCAGAACGTAAAGGCTAAGAATATTCCCCCCTCTCCTCATAAAATGTTGTAATGCATTAGAAGACGACATCATGACAAACGAATGAAAATATATTACACTGCCTCCATCAACAAAAGAGGAGATAATGCCTAGTAAAGTAGTATTATGACAACTGAACAGATTCTACAATACCCTTCCCACCAAAAAGGTTAATACTTGTGTTGAGGATTCTCCCATAAAATAAGAAAGTAATACTTGCAAGTATGGTATAATTAAAGCAGAATAGATACTACATTAGCCCTTCTACTAACGAGCACAAGAAGATGACGTCATGACCACAGAATTTATACTGCATTACCCCCTCCCGCAAATGAGGATGCAATACATATGACGATTCTCCCATCAAAAAAGTAAAAGGTAATTCCTGGGAGAGGATGTCATGACAACAGAACGATATTATCCTACCGATCCCATAAAAAGAAAATACAATAGATGTCCGATGTAACAATGCATTTTTCATAGTGTAGTACCTGTTGTCAACACTCCAGCGACTTAAAACGCTTTACTAGTCCGGAAAAATAAAACCGGAAGTTTACATGTAAATGTCTTCCTAAAAAATTAATGAACATGAAAGTTTTTTAAACTTTATCTCTTTGATATAAAATCGCTTTAATTGATAATAGATATAATAATGATATTATTACACTCGTAGACAATTATTGTGTATATGTAAGAAATATGTAAATACTTATTAGAAATGCATATTAAAGAATATTAATTAATTCGATACTGTTTATAATATAAATATTCAAATTAAGAATAACTATAGCTGTTTAGGGATGTATTCAGATTACTATATATACGATATTTCAAAATACTATGTTCTGCCATAGATTTAAATAAGTATAACCCGTGTTGATGTTAATATAATTAGGATAGATGAAAGGCAGCGTATTTATTCATTTATATAATAAATAAAACAAATGTGTTGAGCTTGCTTACTTGTAGATTACACTTCTAGAATAGTAATTAATTTTTAAAGAAATTTGTCAACGCCAAATGTCAACGCTAACTGCCATCAGCGAAAATGCAAAAGTCTTTGTGTAAACAAATTGACCGCTTTCGGCAATTGACAGTGTTCGTAAACAAGTGGCTGACAGCCGAATGGATAACCGCGGCGACTGTCTACTAGACGGTCGAGTTTTGATCCCGTTCCGAGGCACTTGCGAGTTTAGCTAGCCTGAAGAGTTGTCATACAGCGAAAAAGTATGTCTGTTGATGACTACATACGCCCTTCTTCTTGGGTTGAGGAGTGTGGTATGTGAAATTACCAACTACGATCAGCGAAAATGCAAAGCTTTTAGTGCATACAGATGGATCACTTGCGGCCTTTTTTTGGTGTTTTTGAGCATTGAAATTTCCCTCACTCACAGTGAGCGACTCATTGCCGAATGGATAAGACCGCCGACTATATACTTGACGGCTGAGTTTCGATGACAGCTCAAATCACTTCTCGGCCTAGCCACAGTCTGTGTCTTGCTGACTATATATATATATATATATATATATATATATCATATTTATTAAATAATATTAGTAGCTCAATAGAGGTGTGTTTCTCAATGGAAGACAACTCGTTTGCTATGTTAACTCATAAGCGATCGAATCTCATTGTCTACACTTTTCTGTTATTTGCTATGTTTAGCTTCCTGAGACTTCTACCTCTGACAAAACCAAAGCAATGCCAGGCGATGGGAATTTTTATTCCAGATTGTTTCATATAAACCCCGGAACGTGCAGGGACTATTTCCGGAATATCAATTATCTCCAGAAATGAAAGGACTTATTAATGTATATCAATGTATACAAAATTAGGTAAAACAATCTAAACATTTAAATAAAAAATAATATGTGAGACTTTATTTTTATTTTGAACTTAGTCTAAAATAATACTTTTTAAGGAAATAATGAGATTTATATACACATTCGCCTGGTCGATATTCGGGTGTAGTGAAATTTCGATGCGGGTGTTTGAATATTAAGTTAAAATTTGGAATGAATGCGTTAGGTTGAAATTACGTTTGAAAGTTGAAAATTACTTTGCAAACATCAAGTTTTAGAATTTAGACAACGTGGTAGGATATTATGTCACGGAAAAAAGTCCGAAATGAGTCGTTACGAAAAAGCCAAAAAAGTAGTGTATCTTTTGGCCTGTGAGCTGACTGTTCGGCCGTATTGTTGGAAGCTATTATGTTGTTCGCTTCACCGGGAAGCGGACGAGCGGGGAGCTAACGTAATGTTGTAAAATAATCAAGCAACAAACAACATAACCTAATTTAACGGTAATGTTGTTAACGTTCTTATATGTTTTCCATGATTACAGCTACCAGGGAAAAAAGGAAAACGACCGCTATCATCACAAACAGTGAATGGGTAAACGATCACCTTTGTTTCTGCTGTTAGAACACCACGATGATAACAGCCACTACGCAACCAAAAAATAGTTTCATTATCTACTGTCAGAGAGATTAACATTTTTTTCTAACGGCAACAAAAATATATGATGATTGAAAAACGCTATTCCAAACTATGTACAATTAGTCTCTTCATTGACTTGCCAACCGAATCGACGACGTCTGTCTCCCTGTGACTGAATGGTGGAGATTGTCATTCGCCACAACGAGACTTGTGACAAAATTTGTACCTGTACCTGGTTCGGCTGTTCCTGTACCTGATCTGGAGTTTCTAAGGGATATTAAATTCTAAAGTGGTCCCCAGTCGCATGTATATCCGGTCAGAAAAGATGACGACGTCAGCATTTGCAGTTCTTTTGCAGGGAGGTGTCACCATTCTTCCACATACAGCGTCTGGCATTTCGGAATAGTTACCTATCTGGTACTGACCTGGCTCAACTTTAAGAATTTAGGAGAACATTGAGTGTTGCTGGCTGAGTTCAAACGGGATTGAATCAAGAAAAAGAACTGCTCTGAACTTTCGACTAGCATGCAACTGTGCAAGAAAAAAAGGTTAACACCTATTTATTAAGTAGTTCTTGTTGTTGCTTAGGTTTAAAATATCCATGTGCATTAGATCATAAGAGAATGCACATTGGAAAAAAGGTCATGTTTACTGTGCAGTCATGTAAGATTAACTAAAGAAATAATGACAAAAGAATGTCTATTTTGGGCAGCTATATTGCTTTACTCCGTGATTAGGCAGGTTATTTATTACTTCTCCAGAAATGGAGCGTAAAAACAAACAAAAAATGAATTTCAAACAAGGTTAAGAATATTAGGTCACAAAGTTCTAGAGCATTACGTTCTGCTTGTTCGTTGCACTTGAAAAAGTATTGCTGTTGTAGTAGTATCAAAATACACTTGATATGTAAACGAACAAGAGAACAAGAAAAAGAGAACAGGCAAAGGAATTAAAACTAGATATACATAAAATAAAACAACGAAAAGAACAGAAAACTGTAAATAGAGAAAAGAAGGAAACACCAAATATAATTCAGGGGAAAATGGAAATAAAGCTAGAAAGAAATAAACATGGATATATGTTGCTAAGGTTGCTGGGAAAATGGTTAGACCATTCTACCGAAACAGAAAGAACTTGACACCTAATATAATATACATATATATATATATATATATATATATATATATATATATATATATACTAGTAACTGTTTGTGTCTGTATATCTGTCTGTGGGTATGTCTATCTGCCTGACTGTGTGTACCCGCCATATATTTGTGTCTTATGTTCACCCAAACAACTAAACCGAATTGCTTGAAAATTGGCATGTAGACCACGGACCGATCAGTGAATGTTGTAGGGTATATAAGAAAGATATAACTTGAATATTGGAGGGTCCACATCTGATCTTTGTGTCTAATGTACACCCAGACCACTGGATAGAATTGCTTGAAAATTGGCATGTAGACTCATGATCTCTCAGTAAACTTTTTGGGCTTAAATAATAAAGTGTATGTTAGTCTGTTTGTCAGTTTGTCTGTATGTATGTTAGTGTGTTAGCGATGTACGTCCACTGTTCCTGGCATATTTCTCTTGTCTTATATATTAGAGTCAAATACGTCTTAAGATAGAGTACTGCTGACGCCCAGCACCTTTTTTCTGGCTTTGCTAGAATCCAAAATCGATTTAGCAATCTAGTGGGAGATGATTTTTTTCTCTTGTCTACAGCTACTTACCGACAGATAAGACATTACTAGTCCTTGTTTAGTCTATAATTATTACTTCGAGCAGTGTTCTACTGACCTGCAATCTATGGTTTATCCCTAAAAGAGATACACATCAATAACTTGTCACCATTGAAAATACTTTTCTTTCCTTGCTCCGTGTAACTAACATCAAACGGAATTTCCATGAATAGAGTTTCTTTTTAAAAATTTACTGAATGCTTTTCTGTATACTAAACCTGGTCATTTTAAAATCCTATATCAAAAATACTTAAAACCGCCATCATGAATAATTAAATTTCATCCATTGCATTTATGATACAAATGACAATTCGTCCATTTAATTATTTCTGATATTAGAGTGAAGTTTGGCATATGATTACTCATTAGTATATCGGGGCAGAAACAATGAAAAACACAGGAAAAAACTAAAAAAGTAGAGAAAAACAGAGTAAAGAACGAAATTCCAAAGATTAACCAATAAAAACAACAAAACTGACCAAAAATATGAAAAACACAGTAACAAAAACAAAGAGGAGATATTAAGTAAAATAAATAAAATTAAGATATGTAAATAAGAAATATTTGCCAATATCATGGTTCCCCAAACCTTTTTAAATACTCAATAGATACTGATATTTATGGAATATTTACTAAGTCATCACTATTATTTATAGTTTAAATTTCACAAAAATCAGAATTATCTGATTTTTACGAAAGTCTTCAACTTCTTTTTTAATCTTATTGCCTAAATTTAAATTATAATAAATATAACTCATATCTTGGACTACTTGCGACTAACATATGTGTTCAAAAATCCATATTGATAAGAAATTAGTTCATGGGGAAATCCTGTACATACTAATTAATACATATATACACATGGATTCCTTTATATATATATATATATATATATATATATATATATATATATATATATATATATATATATATATATATATATCCATATTTATATTTATATTTATAGTTATAAGCCCTTTTAAAACAGTAATAGTTTTAAAAGTAGAACACTATTTGAAATTGAGAAGTGTGTTGTCATCTAACATGAGCTAGTTCTGCGCAAGCGCTGAAAACTGTAGACAGCAATGACACTTCTCCTTGCCTCCTTGGTTGGTGCATCTTAATTAGAATTACTGTTTGTGTCGATTTACTGCGGCCGCCTGGTCTTGAGCGTGTGTCTCGTGATGTCTCGTGTGTCGCCTGAATCTACGAACTGCGTTCGAGCACATGCGACCGTTTGCAACCGCTACTCTTACACTGATGAGAGTAAAAGAGGCCGAAATAACGTCGTCTGTAAGTGAAAAACACTTTTATATTTAAAGAAAAATATTGAAAGTACATATATATATATAGAGAGAGAGGGATAGATATATATAATAAATTGTTCTTTTAAGAAGCATTGTTTTTATATTTGAAATTATTTTTAGCACTAGAAACAATTTTAGCAACATTTTTTCAAACCGAATTTTCAGGATAAATTTTCTTCTTCAGCGATATATTAACAATTGTTTCATTTCTTGCTGTTGTTGACGTTGACCGTCTGATCTTAATGGGCGTTTCTGATCTTGTGTCAATCCCTAAAGATTTAAACGTGGCGTGGACTCACTGCATATTTAAAAATAAATAAAAATAGTTTTAGAGGCATGTTTTCATATTTTAATGTATTTAAACAATAGAAGTCATCAGCAATGCAATTTTATTAATATTCCTCTATAATTTTTATGGAGAAATACCTTCTGTATAGATAAATGTAAGTTTTAGTTCCCGCATGTTTGTTTGTATATTTGTTCACTAACTTCTCTTAACTTTTTGAAGGTAGACCCTCATAAGCATATACATTCTAAAATTACATAACCCAGCGTACTTGGATGAGTATATTTAATTTTAATCAAAAGGTTAGAATATTATTGTGTGATCATCGTTCACGATGAAAAAGAAAATACGAAGTTCTACTTAATTTCATTTATAACTTGATAATTATAGAAATTAAAACAAAAATAATTGAAATGTTAATAATTGGTGATTTGTTTAGAACAGGATTTAGCAGAGGTGCATATTGATTTACGAGAAAAGTCGAGTGTACCTCGAGAGTCCATTAATTTATCAAAAAGTGTAACAATTAAGGGTAATCAATTTAAATTGTCTCCCACCCAATAAATGCGGATAATTCTGTCATTCGAATACAACAAATCGAATATTATGATATGTAAAATAAAAGAATTAAAAAAATATGGTTTTATACTTTATCCCCCCCCCCCAAAAAAAAAGACATAGGGTTTCTAATTCAATTATGGACAGCCCCTCCCTTTTCTGCTGGTGTAATTTAAACTTATTAAAACATTGGGTTCAAAGAATGTTTATGACCTAATCATTATAAGAGACCAATAAGCTGTTTACTGCTTTTGATGCGAAGAGAAAATCAGTTTCGTATAGTACTGCCAAACAGTACTATACGAAGGTACGATCGTTTAATCTATAGATGAATTCGCAGCTAAACGTAGATGGAAAGGCACGTGAATTTAATTTGATTAAATTCAATAAATTGTGCAAGACATGAAACAAGCATGCTTAAGTTACCATGTAGAAAAAGAGGGAAATTTACACAGACGATGATATAATAGTCCAGCATCTGGCCAACCAGCATCTATAGGCTACTAATTTTACTTCATCTGAAAATAAGAGCACGTTACCACCAATTACGCCCGGCATGTTGTTGATATAGGGTAGAACAGAATGCGACCTAACACGGAGCCTTTGGTAACACCACTGCATCCAAATGTATAAGATTACAGACTGCCATTTATCGGTACCTTGTATGTACGATCACCAAGAAAGGATGATGTTATCCACTTTATAACCGATTCATGGAGGCCATAGGTGTTGAGTTTTTATAGAATTAAGCGGTGATTGACATATCTTAACTCCTTTGCTAAGTCCAGATAAATAATATCACCAGTATTCCTGTCATTCATTATGTTTGTGACTCGTACTTCCCTCACAAAGAAATTTATCAGACAAATTATATAGTTTAAAACACAACTGTGGGTGTCAAATACGAAACAATGATGGTCCTGTGTTAAACGAGACGAAACCTATATTACCGATATCTGAAATTGATTCATTAAGATATACACAGAACTATAACACATAATGCACAAGTGTTGCGTCGGTTAAAATATATTTATATATCACAAAACACTGCTCTCTGCAGAGTAATCCAGATGTGATCTTTATATTATCGTTGAATAATCAATTTTGATTTGAAATATTTGCTCGCTAGCTTAATCTTAGACATTTCCCCATCGGCGGAAAGGCAGTTCATTCCTCTGTTGCTGAAAGGAAACATAGCAGTAATGTAGCAGTGGGATATCAATTAGTCCCTACACTATGCACTATATTTGTTATTCCTGTTTTCTTGAAGTTTAATACCTAGTTTATGCATTGATTTAGCTATGGAAATGCAACATAAGAAACATTGACACCAGTTAACATTGACGATAATATATTCATGGAAAGAAAATTTGACTCTTATGACCGATCAAGTACCAGTGTCTTTCATGTTTGATTTTATTCACTGTTCAGTCAAACATAATAAAGAACGATACAAGCCGGCGATGGGAAGTAGAATTAATTTGTTGCTGTTCTGATATGGTGTATTCATCTGAAAAGAATAACGCTGCGGCCGATCTATTTTCATATGTGTATAGGCTCTGATAAACATAGTCTAATCTTTAATAAACAATACAAGAAAAATAAGATTTGGAGACACACACACACACTATCTATCTATCTATCTATCTATCTATCTATCTATCTATCTATCTATCTATCTATCTATCTATCTATCTATCTCTTCGAATTTAAGAACTACCATTCCGTCAGTATTATATATAAAATTGTTTTGCTCTATTTGATCTTGGCTTAAAAGAACCTTTACCGACAAAGATATGTTCAATTTATCAACGCTACAAAAGCTAAGAGACAGTTTAGTCACCGTTATATCTCCTTATACTAGATATCACTACTTTTACAACAGTCAATAATTTTATGAAGTTACAATATTCTGTTTCCGCTGCAAAGATATGACCAACCAAAGTATATGTCAGTGTCTTTGGGGTCGCTGTTCTATATTTGAAAATAATGTTCATATTTATATAGACAACGGGGTTCACTGAGTTGTTGACACTATAATTATTCTCGGTCGTTATCAGTCACACATAGACATAAAGACCGCAAGTTAATGGACAGTGTGATAGATATCATGGTATTAAATAGGAGATTTCACAAACTAATTCACTTTTATCCGATCACCTTGTTAGAAGATCTTCTCCTTGTTGAATTTCATGATATAGTTTCCTTACTAATTACAGAGTATAAAGCCATTCTCGACGACAGTTCATTTGCTTTATATGGCTAAGTCCAATAAGATTATTTTCTTCTGGCTGCCTTAATGAGAAATATCCTTTACTGAGTTAAGTGAAGCTTATCTAGGTAACTACACATAATACTCAACCCCGATGTGCCTTAGTTTCTGAAAAAGGAATATATATTGTTCCTGTCCCTTTCTATTACTAGAGATATGGATGAATACACACTAGTGTCCGATGGTTACTTAAATTCCGGTACTACTCATAGAAGCTC
This sequence comes from Sepiola atlantica, assembly GCA_963556195.1. Lineage (NCBI taxonomy): Eukaryota > Metazoa > Mollusca > Cephalopoda > Sepiida > Sepiolidae > Sepiola > Sepiola atlantica. The sequence goes on from OY744523.1 coordinate 101,438,715, forward strand.
TGTAAATTACAGCCATCGGTACTCGTGCTCAAAAACCTTAAGTGTATCTTCCCGCCGAAAATCTTCATCTGTAGATAAAGATGAAGGTTGTCCGAGGGAATTCACCTGCCTTAATAACTTCCCGCCTAAAAATGTACGTCATTAGATCTACCATCGTTTTGGCCGTCTGGAAGGATAACCCAGACGTTCGCTCCTCTTAAAAAATATTGTACTTTAAAAACTAAAGTTATTTAAATCAAATAATTCTAAGTTATTTCTTACTTCAAGGGAAGTTCATAATAAACAAAGTCTAGTATCATTTTAACAATCGTACTGGTATATGAATTGTATACGTTTGAATCTTATTTTCTTCGTTCAATAAAACCTTATTATTAAAGAAAAATTGAAGGAAAAAATGAAACAAAAATGACAAAAATAAAAGGAAAAACAGATAAATAAAAGAAAGTAAGACAAATGAATACATGTACAAAATAAATGATGAAAGAACGTGAGAGAAATCACAAAAAAATATATGAAAATAGGGCGAATAAATAAATACACATATTAAGAATGAAAGAAAGAAGAATTAGGAAAAATAGACAAATCGATAAACGAATAAAAGAAAAATAAGTAAAAAAGAACGAGTTAAATAATTAGATAAATATGATAAAATGAAAAAGAGATAAACTGAATATATATGAAATAAATATAGAAGGAACGAAAAACGAATGAAAGTAAATAAGAAGGAATATAAGAAAGATTGCATGAAAAATGAATATGAATAAAAAATATATAATGAAGGAATAAAAAATATATAAAAAACAGAAAGATATCGATAAAACAATGAATGAATGAGAAAACAAGAAAGTAATGAAACGGTCAGAAAGTATTTTCTATTTGTTTATGATTAATTTTCAATAGTATTTTTTGTTTGGTTATACTTCTATATGTACACCGTTTCTTGTTTGTTAACCTTTTGTTTAATAATCAGAAGAAATAATTCTTCAACTCATTTTAGATAAAGCTTTAATCTGAGTGCCGACATTGATATGTTAACTAAAAGCAACATGAAATGCATTACTTCATTGTTATCGTCTCGACCGAAAGGAGTTACAATTACGCTTCAGAAATGTGTCTTTTCTCAGTTCAATGAAAGCCTTTACGTGTCCGATCAGCTCTTTAATCTCTTTAGATTATAACTGCGTTCTAAGATTACCAACGTTGAAAGCATTTACTTGTCATATTCATTTCAAAGTTAATCGTAATCTTTCAGAGAGTGTTCTGTTAAAAAACAAAAAAATAAATAGAAACGTCCTATATATATATATATATATATATATATATACTAAGCAATATACTTGTCAACGCCGGGTTTCTAAATCTGTCCTTTTATGGCCGTCATTTTGAATTAAATAAAAAGTTTAGATTTGTGATTTAACTCGCAATAAAATAATGAAAAAAATAATATTCAGGTTTATGATTACTGTATCATAAAAAACTGTGATAGTCATAAACAGAACAATTGTAAGATGCACTGATTGTGATCGATTTTACTGCATTATTTCATCAGTATTTTTTTTTTAATTTAATTTGAGTGAATTTTTTTAAATATCTTTAAATATATAATAATAAATTATTATTATTAAAAAATTTTGACTAACAAATTAACAAAATAACAATTGTCTAGTGTACGATTAGAACTCTAAATAAATAATAATATTGGAACCGAAAACGACTGCGTTATTCACAAGGCCAGCTATCAAACCGAAATCGTGTGTCTTTGTTACGTACCTAGTTCAAATTCAAATTCCGACTCATAAGAACAATTTAAATGGAATTTGTTTTGAAACATGATTCAATCCAATAACTGCAGAATATTTTAACATGTGTTTTATGTGTCTGAACTATATAAGGAAAAAGTCTAAAAACATTTTTTTATTTAATCAACTCTTATATTCGAACCCCAGGCATCCGTGAATATAGCCCTATAAATCCTCTCTTTCGTCCAACAAGTGTGCATCCAATTTTAGTGTTGACTTATTCTTCATTCTAAGTAACACTCCCAGATAGTAGAAACTATTTATATCAAGTCTCTGCAACCTTCTCTTTGTAAGCAAAGAGAACATCTACTAAAATTTAATATAGTTTTTATTTGACTGTTTCCTGTTTCCCTCTCTGTAATTCTCATAGCAATACATTCTTTCTATTGACTTAAATTTCGATTTTGGTCTGTTGAGCGAGGTTCGATCCTGGTTACTAGCACTTTAATTATTTTATTATTCTATTCATTATGCTTCGTTAAAAAAATATGGTATTCGCTTCTCTTCTCACTACTACTGATTTGTCATAAAACATTTTACATATTGAGTCAGTAAAAGTTCAAACAGCGACGAGAAATGAGTAGATCAGCATAACAAATAATATGTCCGGGTTTTACTCGTAGTATTTGTCTTTTTATTTATGTTTTAGTTGTTTTCACAGTTACTAGGTTATACCTTCCTAATATGATAGATATTAGGTCTCTCTTTTTTTCCGCAAGCTATAAGTATGGCGTTTTTGTTAATTCTAGAAATATCCTCTTGTTATTATAAAAAGATTAGATCTATTAAAATATATACTTTCCTTTTATTATAAGATTAAATGTATTTCCCAATTTCTAAATTTTAACATAGCAATTTTACTCCCTCCCGTATCCATTTTTCTTTCTGTTATCCATAAGGCCAAATTGCTAACAGCGATAAACAGGACGTGAAGATTCTTACAGGATATGCGAAGTTCGCAAATTCCTTCAATACTGTTTCGTATCTTCCGATCGATACGACTTAATCACTTTAGAGGCTGTGGCGTTTAAAGCCTCAAAGAATACGCTCCCTCAGAGAGACCGTACTTATTTCCTTACCGAAACTAAAACTTATCACCCAATATCTCATATATGGAACATCGAATGTCACATGACCATCAAGAATAAGCAAAATCTCAGATCGCAATAAATTCGGAATTTTGAAAGATTTTCAAAAATTGGGTTAAACCGTAGTAAACTGAAGATTTAACTTTTCCTCTTTGAAGTTATTAATCCAGACACCCCGATATTGTATAAGAAAAAAATCTCGAAACAAGCCTTTAGAAAAACGCATAAAATCTCTATTTGAACTCATCAATTGAAGTCCGATTCTCAGAAAAAGAAATATATTGAACTTCAATCCTTTAAAACATGTACTTTTGTGTATTCCATCCATGTACTGTAGAAATGGATTAAAAATGAAGGTTTTCTTAGTCGATAAACCGCGAAGTCAATTAGAAATAGAGTTAATCAAAAACAATACCTTCATCCTGAGGAGGATTATATCGTCAATAATTAAATTGTAAACAAAATAATTCAACAAATTGCATTTTATGGCTTATTGTTTTTAATAATTAAAATTTCGTATATATAAACAATATAAGAAATATATGTTCGTCTTCCACGCCTTAATGAAGACATACAGGACGACATCTCTCTCTCTCTCTCTCTCTCTCTCTCTCTCTATATATATATATATATATATATATATATATATATATATATATATATATATATATATATATGTGATTTTATGAAGGCTTACCAAAGCATTCCTTTCAGGACACCAATGATCACCATTAAAGATATTTTTTCTTACAAATATTATTTATTCAAATTAAATGTTTTTTCCTACACGTGTTTCACTACAAAGCAGTTACTTGCTTGGCAGATCATCAGGGAAATTAAATGATTTAGAATTCCCATACTATAATTGGATTGGAATGGTAACTTGTGAGCGGTATTTTGAATGATTTAGTTCTTTTGTTTTTTTTGTGGGGGGGGGGGATTTATTCATCATTGTGCCGGCCGACGTGAAAGTGTATTATCGCAAATTGTTCCGTTTTTTTTGTTTTTTATATGTATTTGGGACCGATTATTTGCTTGTTGGCTTGGTGGAAGAAATAATGCACGAGCTACTTTTCTAAGACTTTTTCTAGGACTTTCTTTCTTTATCGTTGTTCTTTCTTGTTTTTTTAATTTTAACTTTTATTTTTATTTTTTTCCTCTTCTCTTCTTAAGTGACCTCACCTATTGCAACGCCACATTGTGTATTGTCGGCAGTTGAAACCAGTATTCCAGACATTTAATTTCCCTGATGATCTGCCAAGCAAGTAACTGCTTGGTAGTGAAACACGTGTAGGAAAAAACATTTAATTTGAATAAATAATATTTGTAAGAAAAATATCTTTAATGGTGATCATTGGTGTCCTGAAAGGAATGCTTTGGTAAGCCTTCATTAAATCACATATAAATGCTCTGTACTCTGTAATCGAGTATCATCGAGCTTGTTTTTTATTGGAACAACCCCGGTCTTCACTGAATGATCTATTTTATAAGTGAAAAATCTAAATCTATATATATATATATATATATATATATATATATATATATATATATATATATATATATATATATATATATATATATATATATCTATCTATCTGTTTATTAACATTCGCAGAATATAAAGAAATGATAGAATAAAAAGATTGGAATACATCATCATAAACAAAAGTGAATATAACTACTGATAGTAGTACTTTTTAACTCGTAGCTGGAGAGAGAAAGCGAGATTAAGAAGGGAGAGCGCGTTGGATATATAGTAAGCAGAAATAAATTAATTTATGATTTTGTCTCCTGTATCATTTAACTTTCATTGCAGACTCATATTATCCTAATACACTCATTCTAACCCGAGCTTAATGGATAGCAAAATGGTTATTTCTTACTTTTAATATCAAATGAGATCCATAGAATATAATATATGAGATGAAATAATAAGTATACATGTAAAATCTTGGATTTCAACAATGCGTACATTTTCATAAGAAATTTAAAAAATCCAATGTACACATTCAAATATCGAAATAAGACAAAGACTTCACATTTACCATGTCCTATATGATTGGTAAAAGTTAACATTTACATAATAAATTAATGATTTGACATATAAAACATGAAATAAGATTTGAAAAAGTGTAAATTACTATATGAATTTAGATTTAACTTTGAATTAAAAAAACGAAGTGAGATTTTTAAAAGTACGCAGTCAAAATGATTTGCAGCTACAAATGTAAGTACAAGATTGTAATATTTTCTAAGAAACAAAGATTATATAAATCTCTTATAGCTATAGTGACAATGATGGTCAAAACCTCAGAAGGAACATCTGTTCACAAAACACCGTAATTTAACTTGAAAAAACAACGTATTCTGTCAGCTGTCGAAAATCAAACTACCCGTCTGCTTTTAATTCGTCTTTTTAAAATCAGTTACAGATGTAAGGCATTGGTTTCAATCCTGATTGATTAACTAGCGGTAATCTCCTCAGTATCAGACAAAGCCAAAGTATTTACAAAGAACTGGATCAAAATCTACTCTTTGCATTCAAGACCGCCTTATCCTAGAATTACCATTCAAAATTGTCCGGGGTGTTTTCAAACTCATCAAGAAACAAAATTCTAGGTACAAACTTGTACAGAAAATATTTCAGTCATTGTGCTAGAGTAACTGTAACCTGACTAGCTAAACTGTTCAATCGATGCTTGAAAGATAAATGCTTCTCATCTCCTTCGAAAACTTTGTCGTCTGCATTTCGGTATCGACCGATCAGTTTCCTGATTATCTTCATTAAGTTGTTTGAATCTGTATTACACCAAGAAATTTTCAATCATCTAAGCAAAAGCAACTTGCTTAGTGACAAATAATATGGATTTCCTCTGGCAAAATAACCAGCTGATGTACTGTGTTTACGCAAAATCAGTGAATCTATCGATGGTAGCTTCGTCTCATGGGTGATGGCTCTTTATATATCAAAGGCCTCTTATACAGTCTGGTGCACATGTTTTCTTGACAATCTTTCTAGCTATGGGGTATCAGGAAATGTGTTATCAACTATCAAATCGTTTCTCTCTGATAGGTCTATGAAAGTAGTTGTAGGTGGGCTGAAGTCTTAAGCATACTTAATCAATGCTGGTTTTCCTCAAGACCCTTTCAGGGCCCAACTCCTTCCTAATCTTTATCAATGATTTTCAAATCATATTATCAGATCATTAATTGACATATAGACTGATGACACAACTGTCTACGGCAGCACTTCAAAGAGTACTGAGGCTCAAAGCCTTGCCGATAATCTCCCCTCTGAGCGATTCCATAACAGAAATAGTGGCTTGCTACCTTTAACACATCCAATAACAGGCTTCTCTCCTTTTATCACCAAGGCTTGAATATTTTTTCCTCAGTTAATATAAATGCTTCTCTTCTTGAGAAACTAGAAATGGAAGACTTAAATCAAATCCGATGCTTATGTCGCTGGAAAAATGGTTGGACTATCTACCGCTACAGAAAGTATCTGTATCCTGATGCAACCCGTTACCTGTATAGTCAGGTCCGGCCCAAGATAGAGTACCGCTGCCACATCTGGAGAAACTTTATCCTACTAACTTAACATGGTCATTTCTCAGTTCTATGTCAAAAATATCTGTGGAAGTTTTCTGTAGAATTCATCATACTTGGCAATCCTTGTTCGTACTGTTTCATCATCTAACTGAAAATCTCACTAACCTTTATATATGAGTTGATTTTGGCCTTGATAGTTGTGATCCATTAGTATTAAAAAATATTCTCTACACAAAAGATGCTTGCATTTAACCTTTTGTAAAACTCTATTACACGTGTTGATATCAATGTTGCTTTTATTAAATATGCTAGTTAATTTTTTTTAGCGAAGTCGCGCTGTTTGCTATTTAAGATTAAAGCGAAATGTGCACCGGGAGTTTATATTTCGTCGGAAGGACTTGTTTCCAACCCTCTAATATGTGTGTAATTAACTCACCCGTTTGATTTTAGAAAGCAATACGGTTTGCCATGGAAGTTTAAAATGAAATTGATCCCCATGAACGAATTTCACGAAAATTCGAAATTGAGTTTTTCTAATGGATACAATTTGACTATGCATCGGGCGAAAAATAAAATAATACGACAATATTATGTTAAAAATACATAGATAACATATCACATCGACTGCTAAAAATGAAACAAGTTTTTTTAGTGGCCTTGCTGTAAAAACAGAACTTTACTTTATTGGAAAAAGGATGAACTTCTGTTTTGAGTCGTGTTTTTCTTGTATGTGAAATCGCTAGCGTAGATTTCCAGCGTAGTTTTTAAACCATCTATTAGATGTATGTTAAACAGATAAATCCATTCGCTCAGTTGCTTTGTTGAAGTTTCTGTTCCATTTCAATTTTAAGTCCTGTTTTCATGTTTTCAGCCATTCAACATTTCTGTTGTGTTCTTGTAATTTTTTACATGTTTTGTTCCGGAACTGACTTGTTTCTGTAAGGTTTGTGTTGTGACCATGAAGGGCCTATAATAAAAAATACATCACGGTGATATATTTACAAGAGTGCGTATTTATAGACGTACAGAATATAATGTTTCAGAAAGAATGCTCGTCATCTGTTGTAAGTTCCTGTCTGCCTAGTATCTACAAAAGTCCTTATAATTACCAAATAAGTATATCACAATAATACCATAACACCTCATTTTTAGCTTTTATCTCCTAATACCTTTTCAGGGATTATTACAATCAAGCATGTAATCCTACGTTTTCTTTTCGATCTTCGCTGTTCAGAAGTTGTCTGCGCTATTGGTATCTCAAATGTGTCGAGAACTCACTCCATTAATTCGTTCTCTGGCGTATTTTGAGCATCTTAGTATCGTATCCTCATCATGTTTACGTGACTTTTGTTAATAAACCTGGGACCCGTTACAATATAAATCATGCTTCCAATCCGTTTATCAACTAGCCCTATTTCCCAGTAAGATTTATTTTTTGAACTTCCGAAACAAAACTTTTCTCAAACTCTGAAGCGGCCTGGTTTCATATGGGTTGGCAATAATCTATCAAACACTGTTGTAATCTTCCTTAAAACATTTATTCTTCTGGCGTCATGGAAGATAGAACATATATACCGCTAAAATTGTTGTATCGCCTTTACGGTAGGTGTACCCCTCGCTTTCTTAATCGCTCTTTTGAATGTATTCACGAACCGTAGCTTAATGTTTTTATTTAATATTTTACCTGCATAAATTACCTGATATGTTAAGCTTCGTAAGCTTTAGCAATTTTAATAAATATTTAAAAAAATGTATTTTTGACTCTTCAGTGTGTACTTTTGTGTCCAATGCGACAAAAATTTAAACATTTAAATTTTATATGGACAATATTCGTACCAATGCAATTGCCTGACACAAAAATGTAGGATACACATTATTTTTCTTTGATTTACCTAATTCAGTTCGTGAAGTACTTGTCTTTTTGTTAAAGATTTTAATATGTTAAACTCCGCTTTGCTTAATGTGTCTTGAATTATGGCGAACACTAATAGAACGTCGGCAGTACTCTGCAATTAACAGAAGCTTTAAACCATTTTAATTATCTAGTTTATTAAAAACTCTTCGTCTTATTTTTGCATCCATATTTAATACTAAACTATGTGGTAAGATTATACAGTTAAAATAGTAAACGCTACACACAGACAATGTCAAATCGAAGTATTTGTAACTACACGAGAAACAGTCGTATAGTCTTCGTTTTGTTACTTTTTGAGATTCACATATTTCCACTTTTTTGTGAAATGAAGACGTCTTATGGTTAAAAAAATAAGCTAACACTTGTATTCCTTCCAAAATGTAAGGTTGCTGTTCTTTTCCGGGTATATATTTGACGAATTTGGTATGCCCAATGTAGCCAACTTTCTTAATAGCAAACGAACCTATAAAAATTGTAACAATTCGCAGTCTATATTATAAAGATATGTGTATTGTATAAAAGAAGGAAATAGAGTCGTACGTATAATTATGGATAGCGCCTAAAATAGGCTTTTGTGAAAATGCAGTTTCATCTTAAATATTTTGACCCCTATTCGATTTTATTTATTTCCCTCTTTAGTATGAAGAAACAATTCTCTATTTTTTTTCATTTGCTCCAATTGTTTTTCTTCTAAATTCCTATTCTTTATCCTTTGAATTTCTTTCTTTTTCTCCAAATTTACATTCAAAGCGAAGCTTTTCTAGTTCTATTTTCTTCTAATATTCACTTTTGGTCTATTTTTTTTGCTGTAATTTGATCTTCAAATCGACGTTGTTGTTCGTGTTGGTGTTTAATGTTGCCGAACATGTCACTTTTGAATTTCTCTATTTTCTTCACTTAAAATAGACTACTGACTCTTTTGTGTGTCTTTTTCACACGGTCGTAAATTTTTCGCCAGGTGATAAAATTGTGATTTCTTAGTGAGATAAAAATAGTAAGCGTGTTCAAACTTATTTAGGTGTTCCTGATTTAACGATAAAAAACAAAGAAACATCGTCAGCCCTCTTGTTTTTTTTCATGGTCTAACGATTTAGATTTTAAAACTCAGTGTTGGAATGACTTGAAATCTGTTTTACCGTTCTCGAAAACGAAAACTGTTTTCAATCTTATTATATGCCGTTTAAGATTTTTCTGTCGCAGATTTGGTACACCATGCTATTTAAAAATAAAGTATGGTTTCTAACAACTTGATGTTTCTGTATAATAAAAACATTTGTCGAGCACAACATATAAGTTATTTTCGAAACCCCCACATCGCCAGTTGTATTAATAGTTATATTGTATGCGACATAAGTTTGAGTTCTCGTCGACAGTTTTTTGTGCGACATAAGTCCCGATTATATTCTGTCTGAGTAAGTTCGATTTACTCATCGCCAATGTTGTGACCTTAAAGAGGCGATAATAAATCAGACACAAGATTGTATATTTGCAAGTGAGTATAGCAGTACAAATTAGTATGTTACATAAAGACAGCTCGTCGATTATGGTAGGTTCATCTATACATAATATCTAGAAGAGTCCATATAGTGTATGAATTTGGGTAGAAGACCATAACATTTTTCTGTGTGTTTTACCTCCGTTTACGTTTACAAAATTATAATAAATAACAAATATATGATGTGATAACGCCTCGGAAGATAGTATTATAACAAATTAACAAATACAAATCTGTCTCCACAAAAAAAACTATATAATGGGAAGGATGAGATCGTAACAACAGAATAGATAATACACTACCCCTCCTGAAATAAAAGTAATGGCAGGGAATTTGTATCATGACAAAAATACTACACTAACCCCCAAAAGAGAAGGTAACCTCTGGGAAGGGAGACGCATGAAAACAGAACAATTATTACATTCCCTAGATACTACAGGGAGATAATGCATGTGAAAATGGTATCATGCAAACATATACTACAATACTTTTTTTAAAGATGAAGTAATGCTAAGTAGTAATATATTGTGACAACAGAAAAGTCCTTCCACGAGAAATAAGCTAATTTATGGGAGGATGGTATTATGACCACATACCAGATACTACACAACATTCCCCTTCCGTCCAAAGGAGGGTGTGATGCGTAAGAAGATGGAAAAATGACAAATTAATATATACCTTCAAAGGGAAAAGTTATGCCTGGTAGGATTGTATGATGACGAACGAACATTAACTAGTATATCCCATAAAGAGGGAGATAATGATAAGGCCAATTATCTTATGACAATAGATGAAACACCACACTACTCCTACAGATCGATGTACTGTCCGAGAGGATCCCCTTCAAAAGAAGGAGGTATGATTTGGTAGGATAATATCATAACCAAGGAACAGATAATAAACTACCCCCTCCCTCCAAAAGAGGAGGTAATATCTGGAAAGAGTGTATTCTAACAACGAAACAAATATTACATTACGCCCCTCTAAATTTATATATATATATATTAAATTTTATATGCGATTTTCGAGAAAGAGTGATTTTCTAGTGAAATCGACCCAGACAACGCATGAAGACAATTGATGTAAGGAGCTAACAAGAAAAAATAAGGGGTATCGAAACAGCGAATTGATGGAGACAACAAAACCAACAAGTTTAAGCAGCTGGAACAAAAGAACCGAGGAATAGATTACATAATTCTAAAAAGCTCATGGCATAATAGAATCCATAGAAAAGACTGAGACTAACAACATTGTGTTTGGGAGAGAGGGATGGTGCAGAGAAGAATAAAGGGTAGTGTCAATCAAATTACAGACAGGTTGCTGCACCTTATAAAGAACCATCAAATGGGACAGAGATTCATCAGCCCTAATATAATAGCAATACATCATACATGGTCTGATTTTAGATTTGTAGAGATAGATAATAGCTTCAGGTGTGAGGAAGTGTTTGGAGCGATAGAGAGAACTGAATTTACGAGAAGTAGAAAAAGCCATAATGTATGAACTCCAAGAAAGGTGTGATGAGAGAGAAAGACCAAGAAGTTTCAGAGTTTATTTTTTCTCAAGAGCAGAGCCATGCATGAGAATCTCAGGAAGAAAAGGGGCACGCTTACGGTTGAAAGACACGAGCTGAGTCTTAGCTTGATTAAATGAAACAAGTCATGTCGTACCACAATCCATAACTTTACCCAGGTCAACTTCTAGATCAGCTTCATATTTCGACTGATCCGAGGGAGATGGACGAGAAGCAACAATAGTATAGAATGCCTCTATACTAGTTATACTATACTACACAATCCCTATAGTATGTTATATTAAATACAATAGTACTATATCTTTAATAGAATAGTTACAGACTCAGACAGACATAAACGATCTCTAAATAAACAGTTGATAATAATAATGATAACAACAATAATAATAATAATTATTATTGTTATTATTATTATTGTTATTATTATTATTATTATTATTATTATTATATCGTTCAATCTTTTATATGTTCTACACTAGGTTGCTAGTATTAGACACTGCTTAACTTCGTGCTGTGCGCACCTGAGTTCGTCGCTGCTGACCCCTGTCCCAGACCCGTGATCGATAACACGTGTACGCTGGAGTCAGGTTTTTAAAGTGTTTTATTTAAAAGAAGATACGGTAGAAACTTGAGATATTTTGTACGAGAGAGCGGGAGAGAGAGAATACATGAATTAATTGGGGAGAGATTTACCCTAGCATCAGTCAGGTTATTTTGGGCTACAATGCGCCCTAGCCCCTGCCGCGTCGAGGACCCTAGCTGCGCACGTCTTGTTCGGTTCCTGGTCAAGCTGAAGGGGCAGAATCAGACCCGAACGGAAGCGACGTCATTTCCGTATTTTGCTTTTACTCCCCACTACCACTGAGGGCTTCCTCAAACCGGTCCCGTCACTATCGAAGATATCATCCCCTCAATTTAATCAAAATACCTACTATGGGTGTATTTTGTTCACGTCGCACCTTTCAACACTCGTTCATTTAAATCTGGAATATTAAAAACGGGGAAAACAGTAAAAAAACGCATTTAACATTACTATAGTTTTCCTTTCTGGTTAGTCATCTAATTTTCCGTACGATAACCCTATTACTATCAATAATACAATTCGACACTCATCTGTTTTCAACATAAACTTCAGAAACGACCTTCAAACTCCCCACCTCGATAGTTCGTTCAACTCATGCCCGGGGCCGACTTTACATGCCTTTTCTCTATCCTTCCACCAAGGGGCTCTCTCATTATATCGGAGCCGGCATCACGTGTCTTTTTCACTACTCTTCTTCCAAGGAGACCCATTTATTAGCACATTGCCCCTTACTACCGCAGAAAGGTCGGCCGTTCTGGCGCACATATCAATCCGCCTTGAGCCGAAACAAGTTAAGTGTTCACTAACCTAATTCCAGAATCATTCATCCACTGCATAACTGCGATACTCTGTTAGGCCCCACTAATCCACAAAATTACAATGAGCCTTCTGGTGTCACACATCCCGTCCGTCCTTCCGTATTTTAAGGAAATTCACACGACCTCCTTCAAATGTGTATTCGTCACAAAACCCGTCAGGCTTCATACTGGTCGAAGTTAAAATACCTCGTTAACTCTTTAGAACCGCTCAATACTATTGAACACCAGCAAAAATGTCCAATATAAACTCATTGTCAGGGTGTCAGTAAATCCAATGTTGACCTTAACACAATGTTGTCAATTCCGAGAAGAAAAAAAATAATGTACTGCCAGAATATATAGGATTTAATTACTTGGCCGATACTAACTTAAATATTAAATTACTCTTCGTCACATTTTTTCTTAAATACTTGTTTAACGCAAAGAAAAAAGTAAAATTAATATAGTATCTCTCTCTCCAAAATACTACAAAATAAAGAACCAATAGAATGAATCCATTCAACAAGTACTACATTATCGAAATTCAACAAAACTGAAAAGAAACAACAAAATTATCACAAAAAACAACCTTCGTTTTTTATTCACAAAATATCTAAGTCACACAAACATCTTTCATTTTTTCTTTTCACTCTAAAAGGTGCAACATTTAACTAAGTCATCCACACAATTAACAATTACAAGAATCACTAAATTAGCACATTTGCAAAGTTCAACAGAAATATAACAACATTACCATGAATAAAAAAAATACTTTTAATTCTCCGATCGACTTCATCACACCTTCTCAAAGCTTAAATTTTCAATGTAGTATTTCTTCTGACTTTTTTCATGAAGTTTGTAAATTCAATAATTAAATAATTTGCACTCCTCACACTGGTTTGTAAAATACCATACCGTTCTCCTTCCTGCACATCGCTTCATTTCCATCAGTCAAAAAAAATTTCCCTTTCTGGCTTTCAGCAAAATCAGTTTCTTTTGTTCCCAAATTTTAAACAAGAAAAGAGTATACCCTTTTCTCTCTTCCTACCCCGAACATGACAAGTAAATGTATTTTAAAAATTGCGGCTGACACAGCAATAAAACCAAACAACATTCACACAAATTCATCAACCGTCGCTTCTACACAAGTTCACAGTGTGTTCGTTGTTTTTTTCTTTTCTTCTACCTTTTTTCTGAATTTAAAGTCAATTCGATTTTGGCGGCTAACACAAACAATAAAACAAAATAATTCAACATGAACACTTAGATAGTCTTTGTGCGCATGGGTGTATTTTCCTTTTCTACTTCAACCAATTAACCGGTTCTCTTTTTTCTATCATTCGCCTGTGCGTGTGTGTTAATGCATGTTTTTATTTGTCTCAGTTCATGTTCTCTTTTGTTTTCATTCTCTTATTTATACATTAGATGGAATATTTTTCCCCGATATTAAAAGTATTCCTTTTGTATGTCTTAATGACTTTTTCATTTAATATCACAATTAAAACCAACTTTTTTTCTTCACTTACTCCTTTTTATATGTCTTGTTTTTCTTTTCTTTCTTTCCTTTTTCCTTCTCTTCTCTCTCCCTTTCTTTTCTCTTCATCTCTTCTTGTTAGGTCCACTTGTGGTTTCCGTGGTACCCGGTCCGGGTATAACCACTTAGAGAAGACCAAGATCATATAGCGCCAAATCGCAGATGTTAGATACTGCTTATCCTCGTGCTGTGCGCACCCGGATTTCACCGCTGCTGGCACCTTTTTCCCGGCCGGTGATCGATAAAACGTGGACGCCGAATTTAGGTTTTAAAAGTGTTTAATTTAAAAGAAAACACCATAGAAACTGGAGATCGTTTGTACGAGAGAGAGAGACAGAGAGTAATAGAGAGGAAGAAGGAGAGAGAGAGAGAGAGAAAGAGAGAGAGAATAAATTAATTACTTCGTGAGATATTTATCCGAGCATCAATCAGATTATTTAAGTCTAATTGCGCATCGCCACCTGTTTCTGCAAGGACCCTCGCTTTGCACGTCTTGTAGGGTTGCTAGTAAGACTGACGAAACCGAATAAGTCCCGAATGGAAGTGACGTCATTTCTAACTTCCGCTTTTAGGGCGTACTCAATCCGGCCTACTTAAATATCTTACGCTTGAGACTGGGTTCGTTTCGATTTCGAAATTCATAACAATCAGGACGACTGAGAAATTGATTTTCATTACCCCCCCCCCCAAATGATTATGTAGGATTCTGCTAAATAATGACGTGGTTATTTCAATTTAATATGAAATTAATAAATGTGATCTCTTTACGTATGTCTTTTCAGATTTAGATCTGCGGTTTCTTCATTATCGAATATAGCAAGGTATGTCGTTACAGGTGAGTGATTTACTGAAGCCGTCGCATCGCTCGCAGTTCGGCCTAGTCTTGTGTTTATTAAATACTCGTTTCATCGTTATTTATTTAGCTCTGTGTCATACGTGGTATTCAGTCTAAATGGAGCGAAAATAATTTCATTAAATCAGATCAAACAAACAACCACGATGTATCAGTACTACGGTAGAGTGTAACGTAAATACCCAATTTCCAAAATTTACGGTTAAGCTTGAGGTCATTCTCCTGTAGAATTTTAAACCGTATGTATGCGGTGCAATCGCAAGAAGACTGTCGTAATGGAATATCCTACACTCACGTTTTCTTATCAGACAATAAATCCCGGGCCTAACACATAGATGCGTCCACGAATAAATAAATCAATATGACATTGCCAAGGCTGCAGCAAATAAAGTGGGCTCCCTCTACCGTGCTAGTAAACACCTCACACATGACATTATCCTGTATCTCTACAAAGCCACCATCCGCCCATGCAATAAGTAGTGTTGCCACATCTGGGCTGGTACATCATCTACTAGTCTCTCCCTCCTTGACAAGGTCCAAAAATAGTCGCCAACCTAATAGATTTTTCAATGTCAACCATGCTCCAGCCCCTGTCCCATCGTCGCAATGTAGCATCCTTGTGCTTGTTTTACTAATACTTCAATGGATTATGTTCCGATGAACTGGCTACTCTGGTTCCCCCTCGATGTAAATTCACTAGACCAACTCGACAATAAGCTAAATCCCATTCATTCACTGTGGAGGTCACCAGATACCGGAGAGCTTTCTACTCCAATAGCGTCTTTCATCGGGCTGCTGGTCTCTGGAACTCCCTCCCTGCCCCCTGTTTCCCCGACGGTACTGACATGCAGAAATGTAAAAGTAACGTAAACAGGCATCTCGCTGCGCAACTTCCAATTTAGGTTGAGCCCCCCGACAATTCTCCTTTTTTTCTCAGTAGCCCCTTACGTCTACAGTGGCGGCCTGCTTTGTTTGAGGTGAACTATGTTTTAAAAATATATGATTGTTATGAAGTACTAATCTTGGAATAGCATGTACAACATTTTAATCAAATCGAATTATTAGTTTACAAATCATTTAAGTGAAGCTACTGAATTTTGTGTGCATAGGATTCTGATGGGAGATATACTATTCAAGCTAAGCAATAGCTTGATAAGTGCTATTCGATCTCTTCTTATTCTTATTCAGGCAGCATATGTTCATTCATGCATATGTTATTAAATAATACGGTGTGTTTCGTTTGATAAGGTTTTTCTTTATATTTTTGTATTTTCCGAATAGTCCGTATAGGATTTATTTCAAATTGGTGTCTCTAAAAATCCGTGGATTTCTTGTTTCACATTTGTTCCTTTTTCGCGAGTACTTTCGATTTAATTAATCACATCATCATGAGACAGGGTAAATCTTGGTGTATTTACATCTATTCACTTTTACTGTTTAGTTTTTAACGGCTTATAATTTACCACTTTAAAACCAGCATTTTATATATATATATATATATATATATATATATATATATATATATATATATATATATATATATATATATATATATATATATATATATATATATATATAAATACAAGTGATTTAAACATGGATTAAAAGTGTACGGAAGATGGTCATCTTTCTTATTCGCACTCCCGACCACGTTTTCCCCATATGCCCTTCTTTTTATATTTTACTCTCTCTCTCTCTCTCTCTCTCTCTCTCTCTATATATATATATATATATATATATATATATATATATATATATATATATTCCTCACTCTATCTATCTCTTTCACTCTTTCGTTTGCATTGTAAGTTATTTCTTGCTAACTCTCTTATAAGAGATTTGACTCGCAATTTTAATTAACAAGACTCTTCTCTCCAGTTCCCTGGGCTTTCACAACAGGAAGTGCAGCCCATGGTTTAACTACTTCCGCTAAAAGTAAATCGCATGCTATTAAAATGAAGAGAAGCGCGCATTGAAGGAGATCGTTCCGGTCATCATTACTTACGAGCGGATACGATACTTTTGATAGAAGTATACAACGCTTTGAAATTCAGACAAACGGACAGAATAAACTATTTTCAATTCGAAGTGAGGTTAACACACTCGGTCAAGATGCCATTCCGCTCCCGTCATCGTTTTTAATTTTTTTGTTGCTTTTGTTTTAACACTAATTTCACTAATTGAGGTGCTGGTCTTTTTATAAAATGTTGTCTGAAAAGAAATAGGACTGGTATCATAAACAATTTATTTTGATTCTAGCCACTCTCTGAATTCTAATGCTCGATTGTAAAAATAATTCGATGGTAAATATCACACTCGCATTGGTGTGTATAGGAGACGGGCGATGAGGCGATGGTGCTGGACATCTAAATGTGGCAGGCATCTAATCATATTCAAACTATCTCATTTTCTGATAACATTTTTTATGATAAGGACTTATACTTGAGTCTTTGGAGGAATATAGGTATAGGTCCGGGCATCACACACTACGCTTTTAAATCAGGACGACTTGATGATCTCCTTGAGCCTGGAGAATATGATAAAAAGTCATACGAAGAAAGGTCAGATGACTAGGGTGGTTGTTCCAATATGGCGATCTTCTAATCGACTAGAAATTCCGAATATTCAGAGATCAGTGTGAAATTGCCGTACACCTTATAATATTTTTAATAATCAGTGTAGGAAAAGCTTCATGAAACAGCCTTAGGGTTATATAAAAGAAGGGTATTAAGAAAACCATCAAATATATTTGTGTAAGCTTGAAAGTGTTGTATAATGACAAACGATTATATACTACACACCCTTAAAAGAGGTGCATAATGCCTGGGAGTATGGGCTCATGACAACAGAAAAAATACTACACTAACGCCACCCAAAAAACAGTTGGTGGTATCATGACAACAGTAAAAGATACAACACTACCGCTCCGCATTGCAAGATAGTACATTAATCTTAAATCGTATAATATACTGAATTGGACATTAACAGATGGCAATAGAATAGGTTAGACTTCAGATATAAAAGTAATAGTATAGTTGCGGATTTAAACATACATATAGAAAATCTGTATTAGTAATGGATCGAAAATTTATCGATGAAAGTCTGTTGAAGGCTGCGCCATTTTGATATCAAGTACCATTAGATCTTGGGAGTATATGATGCTGCATAACTTTTAATTTCTCGTACCTTCTCTTCCTCCTCGTCGCGTGGAGGGATGTCGTCTAATGGTTGGATACTTTCTTCGCTTATGTACTGCCGTGAACATCGCCGTCCGCTGTGTCTACAACAACCACCTTCCCAACAAAATTTACGAGGCAACAATCTATTACTTTGATTCGTTTATTTCAGGCGTCAGTCTACCGTCGATCTTGGAGATGTTTCACCAACGTTAAGGGAGAGAACAAATTACTACTTTATCGTAGTTAATTCCTAGCTTAGGTCCTATGCTATTCGAGGAGAGGGGAAGAAGGAATCTCATGCCTGTATTCTCTTAGGGAATTTAATTCCCCTAATCATTTTAAGACTACATAGAGAAATCGTCTGTTCGGCTTGCTTCCAAAAACCAGACTGGTAAAACACGTGCTGGGTACCTTTGTTCCATCATCTTGACCCGGCTGCCTCCAATCGGCCATATGACCTTTCCTGGAATGTAAGGAAATTCCCCTTACGATCGATATCGGCTCAACGGCCATCCCTGTCATAATCGATAATAAGGCACGCTGGGTGTTCCCCTGTCGCAAGGCTGCTTGACCACTTGCCCTCACGAGCATCTGCACACGATACCTAGTCATTTACTTCATCTCACACATGCACTTCCAAGCATCGGCATACAACCGATAGTAAATTTCTCTAACTGGCGAGTATTACCGCGAATTACGGAAGAACGAACAGAAACCCCTATTTCAAAATATGTACCCTATTATTGTCAGCACACAAATTTAATGTTAGGTGCCGTTTTATCCTTAAGCACTATATCTGCCCTAGGTTCAAGACACCTCTGCGGAAACGGTGGGTCTTTTGGAGGTGACATCTCCAGCACTCACATCCGGCCCCAATCCGATCACATTTCCTATCTATCTCTATCACAGGACTTTAAAATACGGCACCTTCTTTCAATGTTGAAGCTATCCATGGCTATATCTGCCACCGACACGCACACGAAGTGCTCCCTCACCCAAAATTAACTCCAAACCCGTGTTTCATACCGTCCCCAATGGGCTGTGGCAGTTCTCGCTTTGTATACCCCTCCCGGAATTGCCCGTGGTAGCTCTCACTTAAACAACTGGTTATTTTTAACACAAAAAAGGAATATGTTGCATACCTTTAATTTCTCGTACCATTCTCTTCTTCTTCGTCGCGTGGAGTTGTGTGCCGTCTAGTGGTTGAATTATTTCTTCTTTCTTTCTGCCGTGAACCTTGCCGTCCGTTGTGTCTGCAACAAAAACTTTTATAACACAAATCCACGAGGCAACAATCTTTTACTTTGATTCTGTTTATTTCAGGTGTCAGTTATCGTCGCCGCTGGAGATGCCTCGCTAACATCGAGGGAGAGACCAAATTACTACTCTATCGTAGTTTATTCTTAAATTAAGTCCTTAGCCATTCGAGGGGGGGGGGGAAGAAACATCATGCCTTTATTCTCTTAGGAAATTTGATTCCCATTTCTCATTTCGGACTACATAGAGAAACACGTCTGTTCGATTTGCTTCCACTAACCAGACTGGCAAAACACAGCTTCCCACACAAAAGCCCATTTTAATATTCTTATATTCCCTTTCTGGTCAGCCATCTAATTTCTCTGTCAGATATGTCTTATCATACCATTCGACCGCGTCCGCTTTTCAGCACGGACCCCAGGGCGACCCCTTAGCTCCTTACCCAAGATGATTCGTCCAATTTCCTCTGAGCCGGCTACACTGGACGTTGTCTATCTCTTCCAATGGGGCTCATCATAACTTCAGGGCCAGCGACTCGCCTTTCTCATATCCTTCTGCTAAAGAACCCAATTCATTCCACATTAGTCCCACCCAATTTTACTAACTAATCTCGACATGTTAATCGCTCTGGCGCCATGTTAATCCGCCCCGGGCCGAAACAAGTTCACTCACACGAACCTAATTTCACAATTATCCAGATCTGTTACACCGCTGCAGTACTCTCGTGGGCCCCACCGACCCACTAAAAACAATGACCAATACCACTGCGGTAACTCCGAGGTCCCCCCAAAAATATATCCATAAATTCGTTTGTTTTATTTCCTTTCTTTTCACAATACGTTCATAATTGTTGCATTCTTTTCTTTCTGTTTTTACTTTTACGGCACATAAACGTCTTTTTTTAGTCTAATCTTAAAGTCTATCTTTCTGTTTTTTCGTACTTTTTCCTTACAACAGCTAACGATGATTTAACTTCGCTTTTCCGTTTTTTTAATTAAACGTCACTTGGTCTGTTTCCCCTTTTTTATTTCTTTTCTACTAAGTTTGTTAAACAGGTATTATTTTTTCTTGAACTTAATTGTTAAACGCAGTCTCTTAAAAAACAGTAAGTTACTTACTATTTTGATGTTTTCTCCCTCTCAATTTTGTTTTTTTCTTTGTCTTCGGCGACCACGTGCTGTTGTTTTACTATTATTATTGGACTTCATACGTTCTGTGATAACCCAAGTTCAACGCTTTCTTGTAAGAAAGCCCCAAGTCACAGCAATTAGATTGAACATGTTGCATACCTTTCAAATGGGCGGTGGCAGTTCTCGCTTAAACAACTGGTCATGTTTTAACACCAAAAAGGAATATGTGCGTACCTTTAAATTCTCGTACTTTCACTTCTTCCTCGCGGAGGGGAGCCGTCTCGATGTCGTCTAGTCTTTAAATTCTCGTACCTTTTCTTCTCTCGTCGGGTGGAGGCGTGTCGTCTAGTGGTTGAGTTCTCTCTTCCTTTCTGTACTGCCGTGAACATCGCCGTTCGCTGTGTCTGCAACACAAGCTTCATGACCGATTCAAGAGACAAACAATCTTTTAAACTTTTAATTCTGTGTTATTTCAGGCTTTAGATTTGTGTCGGCCACGGACCTGCCTCATAACGTTAAGGGAGAGACCAACTCTACTTTATTGTAATTAATTCCTAAGTTAAGTCCTTAGCCATTTAGGAGGGGAAAGAAGCAATCTCATGCCTGTATTATCTTAGGGAGTGTAATTCCCTTTACTATGTTGAAGACTACATAGAGAAATCGTCCGTTCGGCCCGCTTCCAAAACTCAGACTGGCAAAACACCCGCGTCCAACACAAAAGCCCGTGACTTCACAGAGCCCTTATCGCAGGTGCACATTAACCCTTGACCTGAGGTCTCGTCAACGTCTTATTCCTGTCACCTTTTGTAGCTCCAACACTGAGAACAGCCTTATTCCTCACTCGACTGTACGGGTCTACCCGCACTAAATCGCGCAAGCCTAACCAAACGATGTCTAACACATACGCCCACTTCAACATGCGTTCGCCTCAAAGGGCCATTATCCAACACCCGTCTATGCGGACATGCTTAAATCGTTTCCTAATTGTCCCTTCCCGTGATTCTAACTATGTCGTGGGGTGGAGAGGTGTCTGTGCGCACGGTCGGTCACATCTAAAATCTAGGAGGAGACCGTTCCTACAAATTAAATATATCATCATTCATGCTTGATTGACCAATACCAATGCGGTAACTCCGAGCCCCCCCCCCCCAAAAAAATATCCATAATCATGCTAATCTTTTTATGGCTACAACTTGCTTCTTTTTTTTCACGCGTGTGACACCGAACAACTCTTTGTCTGTATAATCGCAAGCTCACCGGCTACCTCAACGGGTCACGCGTTGCGAACATAAATCAATCCCAACCCGTTTATAAAGGTAAATTCTCCTATTCGAACTCCGTTAATGTAGCTGACTTCTACCCTATCGATTTAATGAACTGTGTTTCTCTCTCTTCCTATTCTCTCTCGATTATTTCCACTTAAGTCAAAAATCGTAAAAGCAAACTTCTTTCTCTTTATATACTACTATTTTAATACAAGGAGGAGCAAAAATATACAAAGTTTTCGGCTGAACCGAAAACAAGGAAAATTAATCAAATGAGTCTCTCTCCTCGATACGATACATTTAAATAAAAAAAATTCTAGACAACATAAAACAATGCAAAAAATCCTTCCCCCCACAGAATGCATATTTTAAACATTGACAAAAAGATTGTGCGTATGTGTGTATGTGTGAACATTCGTCACTGTCATTTTCTTTAGTCCTAATTTTTTCTACAAATGTAATTTAATTACTAAGTGTGCGTGTGTCATTGTTTTCCGTTGTGTGTATGTGTTCTAACAAGAATTAATATTTTTCAACAATTAGTATTTGTGTGTGCATGTGTTAAATTCTATTTTTCTTTCTTTTTTATCTCAGTAAACAGTTTTTCATATAATTATTTTAAAATCGTCCTATTACCTCTGTTTTATTTTCACTTACTTGATGCGTGTATTTTTTTCAAAAGTTAATACATGTGTGTGTGATTATAAATGTTCTTTCTTTATTTTCTTTTATTAAGTTTCTTTCTAAAATGTTTATTCTTTTAGTAATTTAATCTGAAGGTACTTACGTATTACGTTGCTCTGTCTTGATCATCTATTTCTGTTCGTTTTACTTTTTCTTTGTTTTTTCCTCTTATTTGGACCGCACGCTGTCATATTTATCTTATTCTTTCTATTTTCTTCTTTCTTTCTGCACCCGTGGAAACCTCGGTTCGTTTAAAATGTTTATGCTTAAACAACTGGTCATTTTTAACCCCAAAAATGAATATGTTGCATACCTTTAATTTCTCGTACCTTCTCTTTCTCCTCGTCGCTTGGAGGGGTGTCGTCTAGTGGTTGGATTCTTTCTTCGCTTCCCTACTGCCGTGAACATCGCCGTCCGCTGGGTCTACAACAAAAACCTTCCCAACAAAGTTCACGAGGCCACGATCTTTTACTTTGATGTGTTTATTTCAGACGTCAGTCTACCGTGGATCTTGGAGATGTTTCACCAACGTTAAGGGAGAGAACAAATTACTACTTTATCGTAGTTTATTCCCAGCTTAAGTCCTTAGTCATTCGAGGAGAGGGGAAGAAGGAATCTCATGCTTTTATTCGCTTAGGGAATTTAATTCCCCTAATCATTTGAAAATTACATAGAGAAATCCTCCGTTTGGCTTGCTTCCAAAAACCAGACTGGCAAAAACAGCTTCACACACAAAAGCTCGTGAAGTCACAGAACCCCTATGCGCAGGTGCAACTGGACCCTTGACCTGAGGTATCGTCAACGTGGGGGCCCTGTCAACGTCTGTGAGCTCCGACTGTAAGAACAACTTTATTCTGCACTCAGTTTTACGGGTTGACCCGCACTAAATCGCGCAAGCCAAACCAAACGATCTCCCACACATACTTCCGGCCTCACAGGTCCATTATTCAACAATGACAGTTGTCTTAGTTTTCTCTAACCACTGCACTTTATATGCAAGCGTTTGTTTACATGTTTTCATCACGACAGCAATGCGCATGTTCGCACTGCCCTGAGCATCCGGTTCCTCAATGGTCGAAAGAATCTGCAATACAATTTGGATGATGTAATAAAGAAGGATTATCCTAAGGATATCAAGAGTATGCACAGCAATTCTATTAAGTTCTCTAGTCTGGGATGTAAGTTTTGAAGTAGCGAGTTGCGTTCAAGGGTAAACATCAGGCGGTACGTGGTGCTACCTACTCGACCTAGACGGATCTTCTGTGATAATGCGTTATTCACCAATAAGTTATCGAATAATTTCTTATAATGCCACTTATATCTCATCCCAAAACTCAAGCACACACAATTTTTCGTTATCCGTCACATAAATGGTTACTACTGATGTACATGTTCACAAAGCATCGGTTCCGAATTATTTTGCCTTGGTAAGCATTCAGAGTTTCGATTTTATATTTGGAAAATAAAAAAAATGTTTACGTATTGTACAGTACATGTAGTTTATTATTATCCCATCATCACGACACAATACATGATACAAACGCTTTCCTAGAACAGTATTTTAGGGGTGTATATATACATATATATATATATATATATATATATATATAGTTAGATCTCTTATAAAGGGAGATAACTTGCTTCAACTAGCGAACTCAGGTAGCCTATATCTATATTCAGAAGCAATTATAGCTCTCCCTTAAACGTGACTGTGCATAAAGATAAGTCAGTTTGACTGGAAATATATTAAAGTTTTGTATCACATTTAAAGCATGCGCATAGATGTGGAATGATCTTACTGAAGAGCCTTGGGACGAAGCTCAACTCGATTACTAGCTGTATATGTATTTCATGTTGAAACAGTAACGTTTAACCTGCCTGTAATTGCATTCTCTATTCATTCATTTTAAACTTATTTTTCTGTGTTTATTTCTGGTCTTTACTTACAATTCTAATATAAAATGTTTTTTTATACATCGTTCTATTTATGATGAATAAAGCAAATTTGATAATTGTTTGCTATCATTGCATGTGAATAGGTTAAAGTGCAATGCACGCATAGCTTTTAACTGCATGCTATCTGATGTTTTAAAGTCTAGAAATTATGGTTGTCTAGACAGCATCATGCTCTTGAAATGAATTATGATAATTCGCGCCGAATTACAAATTACGGAACTTTAGCTGCAACTCAGAGCTACTTGAATACATTAAAGGCCGTGAAATGTGAGCTGGAGTATTTCGACGGAGATTTGGAAGCAGTGGCTCTAGGGAAGAATCATAGAAGGCAATATAACTGCGTTAGGACAAAGACATTCTTTGCAAAGCTGAAAAAAGGTGCGGCCAGATCCAGGCAATGCCGACGTTGGCGAGAGAGATGACGTCAGAGTGGCGACTATAAAGAGAGCGCTGGACGAGGAGTGTTGCTACTTATCATACAATCGTTGTAAGAGCCAACTATTCACTGCCAAGGCCCAAGAGAACCTTATTACGGAAGCCAAGTAATTACCCAACGAGATCTAACCATAAGTCGAGCTAAAGACGGTCTGGTTCATCTCATGACAAATTGTAAATCGCAATATACAACATGTTGCTAGTTTACAGAGCTTCATGGATATCAAGTTCTCTTTGACTGTAATGTTTTTTCAGCAAAAGCCACGGCATACCGCCCCATAAAAGAGAGTGAGGCTCAATTTAGATGAACTCATTGAATTACTATCTAGAGTTGTCAAACGCTGTCGTGTGCGGGTGGCTTTGAGAAAGCCATGCGTGTGATAGCAGGACTCAGCTTCGTCCTACATCTAAGGGGAAGTGGCTGTCAGATAACATGCACGACTTCTTTCAGTTCCAATAGCTCGCCCCTAACCCACCTGGTTTTATCTCCATGGACTATATGTAAGGTACAGCTTTGAAAGACACCACATATAGCCACTGCCACACCAAGAACGTGCCCCTTGAAACACCAAGGCACGAAGCTTGATGGTGTTCTTCGAAAAAACTCAGTAATGTGTGAGTGCTGCATGTTCATGTTTTACTTAGAGGTTGTGGTGGAGGCGTAGGGCAGTTTCTTCAACTGAACTCTATTCGGCAAAATGTTATCAAAATATGTATCAATCCTTTGAATTTAGAGAATACATCAATTATAGGCAAGATATATTTTCTTTTTCTATTCCGAAACGGGGCAAAGTTGTCTCGAACACCCTATACGCAGGCGGCCACTGCTTATTAAAACACATACCTCATCATGGACTCACATTCTTATTTTCTATGTCTATATATTCTTCTCCACTGTTTTCATAGGGTTTCACTCCTATTTCTCCCCCTTTTCCGATTCCCTATGTTATGCCTACATTACATCTGTTTCCCTTTTTCTCCTACCATATGACTTGTTCACTGAAAACAACTATGTGTAGTGAAAAACTTTTTATTACTACGTTTTGTAGACGGATTGCCCTGAGCATGCTTTTTTACACTTTTGTCGCCTAACTATTAACCCAGTACAAATTCGCATCATGTTGTCTGTCACTTTCCACTGAAGTGTATGAACCGATTAAGGCTTTCAAAATTAAGTTTATTCACATTGTAGTTTAACAATAATGTTTAGAACCCATGTCAATATATATGAGTAACACATAGACTACTTTCTAGAGTTTTATATTTTGTTAAGATTTCATTGGCTGATAAATAGACTGAAAATACGCGGTGATAAATAATGACAAGAACACTGATATCTTCATAGCCTAAAAACATAAGTCGTAAACGTGTTTTGTGGCTGTTCAAAACAAGTAAAGCGCCGGTGTTTCTTTCTTTATTTGATGTCAAGAGTTAAAACGTTTCAGATTTTTTACTATGATAACATCGAAAATAGAACTACAGCTTTTATCAAGCAGGTCTTCAATGTTTTCAAACTTAATTAATTAAATAAATAAATAAAACAGAAAAAAAGAAGGTTCCTCTAGAAAAAAGCTCACATGATTATACCTGCTATGATAACAAAGATAAAGTCAGGTTATTCTCGTGTTATGTCGTGGATTTGCATGATACGTTTTTTTCGGGATGCAATGTTTCTTTACTCTTGCTTTAATCAATCATAAAACTATGAAAATATTTCTTAGCCAATTGTGATTTGGGTATCACATTAAAGAACATCCATGGATGCCTGGCTTACGGTTGATGTTCTCTATACAAAAGCTGTCTGTTTTTATTATTTGTTCAAGACGGAGTTATAAAAAAATATTTTTTTTAAAACACGAAATTTGTTTTTATGGGAAAGCGCGAAAAAACATCCACTACTTAGAGTATGCCGGTATTCGTGCTTACCCCATTTCTTTTCATCTGAGACTTCGGTAACGAAAATGTGTTGACGTATGGATCTGTTTCAATAAGCCGGATTATGCCACAGATCTAGCATGATAATATCGATAAAATTGTAACTGTAATTTATAGTTTGTAAATGAAATAATGTATACATATACATATATATATATATATATATATATATATATATATATATATATATATATATACATATGGATAAATTGCAACGCTGCCCTCAACTACTGTCACTCCTACATTCTAGATAATGAACCCAACACAATCCTTAAAACATTCAACAACACCGACCGACACATAAAATTCACACTCGAACAACTTTTACAGTTCTGGATCCTTTGAACGTCTGGATTTCAGATTTATCATTTCAATATAAGAAAACAAAATTCCAAAACTCTGCAGGAAGCGGGCTTGTAGAGACATATTCATACTTTACAGATCGGCCCTCCCTCATGAAGATCAAGTAGGCTATGCTGGGAGCGAGTTAACCCGCATCCGTATTAAATTCAGCATAGAGGCTGACAAACCATCTAAAGTAAGAAATTCAGCAACCTTCAGATAAAGGAATCAATACTAATAGCAAAATTGCAACCTAAAATGAACTACCTACTCCAATTAGGGTCATCATTTTAAGTCTGATTTATACAGTTTCATATTTCATTTTTTCTGTTTTCATTGTTATCTTAAATTTTAATTTAACCCTTAAATAAATACTTAAGGCCCAATAAGCTTAGACGGAAAATACTTACTTTGTAATAAAAACATAATAATTTAGGTTGAAAAACAAAATATCACACTATCATGATTATTATTTACATAGCACACGACATTGAATACCGAAACAAACACAGGAGAAAAATAATTGATTAACGGTTAATAAATATTGAGACAACCCCCTACGACAATATTCATTTCATAATATTAATATTTACGCGACATTGTATGCCGAATAATAAATTAAAAAATAACGGATAATTAAACGTTGAGACACCATCGGCGATAATATCACTCAACAATAAGTAGCTAAGCGTAAAAAATATAATATTAATTATGTGGGAATAATAATAATATTTAACTCAACATAAAATATGTAATTACAAAATAACTAAATTAACAAGCGAATATAAACCAATCGCCAGTAACTTAAACAGATCAAAGATAAAGGCAAATAACCCTCTTGGCAGAATTAAATCCCTGCCATCATCCAAAACACTATACACAAATATAGTTAACTTTAAGCAGATACGGGTTAATGAAGGAATAAATGAAATAAATTTCAATAAAACTATTTATAAGATATACATAATTAAAAAAAAGAAATTAAAAAAATTAAAAATATAAATATTCACGTAAAAACATAAATTTAAAACAAACAATTTTCGAAAAAGAATTAAAAGAAAAAAGGTGGTATAGCCCGCTGACAGTCGCCTTCATATACGCGTTTGAACTAAAGTTGAACATACATCTAGCGATGGGAAATATTCCGAAAATATGCATACTTTATAGAGCTTACATCAGATTTCGCTGACGAAAGTTGGACATAATATTATGTAAATTATATATATATATATATATATATATATATATATATATATATATATATATATAGAGAGAGAGAGAGAGAGAGAGAGAGAGAGAGTATATCCCTGAGGAGGAGCCGAGGAGGTTCTGAAACAATTGTCGGATACTAAAACTATGTTTATTTTAATATAAAAGCTCTGATATATATTGAGCACGTTTGAAAAGTAATGGTTTTGTTCATTTTATGAATATTTGACTTAATTAATTAATTTTTATATATATATACATATATATATATATATATATTTATATATTGCATTAATAAACGGTGAGACTACAAAACTAGTTCCACTGTTTGCTTTAGTCTGTATCTATCTGTGACACCTCTGTATTGTATTGCCTTCTATGAATCACCTCTTTATATACACATTAAAAAATGCTTTAAACTAATCATATGAACGTATTATATATATATATATATATATATATATATATATATATATATATATATATATATGTATATATATATATATATATATATATATATATATATATATACATATTGTAATTTAATGTAATTGTTTTTTATTGGTGATTGCAGTGGTCGTTCTTTTTGCATACTAATACTATTTCGATTGTTTCACTCATTGAGTGATTGAGATGCCGAACATTGCAATATTAGCCGCCCTTAACTTTATAGTACGTATTTTACGTTAATATATATATTTTATCAATTGTATACGCACATAAAACTAATCCATGGACACGTGTTTCTGTCAGCATGGCTAACTTACATAAGGACCGAACCTTCGATATTGATGTTTTTAGTCCAGCGTCTTACCAATGCACTACGACGCCCTACCCAGAAATATGTATGATTTTTATCACCTAAATATTTAATGTATTTTTATGTAGATGTTTTTTTTGTGATTGCAGAGTTCGTTTTTTTGCTTACTACTACTAGTTCGATTGTTTCACTTTCAGAGTGATTAAGATGCAGAAAATTGCATCATTAGTCACCCTCAACTTTATAGGACGTATTTTTCGTTAATATAAATATTTTTATAAATTTTATACGTATATAAAAGTAATCCGTGGGCATATATATATATATATATATATATATTCTTAGTAGCCGCCAGATGATAGCTAAGTAATTAGGAGGGCCGACTTTTATCAAGAATGACTAGTTTCGATCCCGGCTTGTGGCACTTGCCTGTCTAGCTACACTGAAAAGCTGTGTTACAGCGACACCGAATCTGCAGATCGAAACTCGTCCTTCTTGATCACATTCGGCGCTTCTAATTACTTAGTTATCACCTGTTGTCTGCTGAGAATAAGTTAAATCGCAATAGTTTAAACTGACCATTGCTTTAAAGCTCCATTTGTTTATACAGAGCAATTCGTTATTAGCTCGTGGCAGTTTGCGATTTAATTTACCAGAGGGCTGAACTGAAGAAAATCGCATATGTAGATAGATAGATAGATAGATAGATAGATAGATAGATAGATAGATAGATATGCATATTTATAATCAGTGTCTGTGGTCTATTATTTCATAATTCGCGCTCACTATTCCAACACGTTGATTTCTATAATGAATATGATCATAATGAAAAATTTGAAAACATAAATAAATCTTGTTAGCGATGTAATTTATGTTATTGTTTTTTTTATAAAATACTTTTTGACAACGTTTCTTTATTCAATTTATTACATGGTTTTAGTAAATAACACTGACTGTGTATGCCTATTAAATTGTTAAATGTAAATATCTTCTAAAGTCCATCTTATTTTCTGTATTTTTGTGTATATTTGATACTAATTCACAATAATGTTCAACACGAAATATTGAATCATCGTACCTAGACTTAAATAATTTACAGTTTGAAAGGAAACAAGAGACTGTATGGCATAAATAATAAAGTGATTGAATAAAAAAAACACAAAAACACGACGTTTTATTATTATTTTATTACAATAAAAATTACAAAAATATATGTTACAAATAAATTTCGTATGAAAATATTCATACAATATTAAACCTATAATAAATAAGGTTTAACTTGTTTCTTAGTTAAAGGATAAAACAACCCTTTATTGTATTGGAGTGTATTCAGATCAAACTAATATTTATATTTAAATAAATGTCTAAGGTGGTTCTGATGGTCTAATTATTGTGTAAATATTTAAGTTTTAACATCAAATATACTCAATTAAATGTATTAATCAAAAGTGAAAACAAATTATTTCTGTAAAATAAAGTCATCATAATAAATATATGTTAATATCTGTAATTTGGCAGTTCATATATTTTATTGTTATGTTTTCATAAGTATAATTGTGACACGATTAGGTGTTTGCCAGTGCGTGCTTAAACGATTGATTATTTTAATTAATTATGGTATAGTCTGTGCGAAGAGAAGTAGTTTAAAACACAATTATATGATATGATTTTAGGATTATAATGGAATAAATAAGTTAAATGAAAATAGTTTAGTCGGATTGGATTTTGGAAAGTAGAATAAATTAAAAATAATTTAGAAAAAATAAGTTGTGATATCTGAACATGTGAAACATATAAAAGGAAAAAGAAAAACATTAAAGACGTACGTACTTAGGTAAAATAAAATTTAGAAAAGAATAAATATGTTTTAGTCCCTTAAAGTTTCGAACAAGAATTGGCATTTGCTTGGACAACTTCCATTCATTATAAGTTTAGTTATGAAGAAGAAAATATATGTCAACGAATTCATCATGTACTCAGACAAAATAGAAGTATATAAATGTAAAAGTACATTTGCTTAACATTTTATTAACATTGAAACAATGAAAAGAACAAGGATTTGTGAGTTTATCAGCTTAATGAAGTCGGTGATCATGGTTCGCATACTGTACCAGTACAACAATAATAAATGTATTAACATACAGAGTCCGTCATAAGTAACTATATATATTTATATCAACATAATGAATGTAACATGGAATATGTATGCAACTGCAATATGGTGCACGTATTTTTAGCAACATAAAACATAATGTGTATTAAAACATTTATTAAAGCTCTATGAAACTCAACGTACTTTGCTAGTCGGTCAGTTACTGAGCGGAATACTTTGGCGCACACCTCAGATAGAACTTGAAGAATAGCAGCTAGAATTTGTTCTGAAGTTGAATGATGCTATGAAAATATATGATTTCCGTTTTCGAATGACATACATAAAATAGAAGAAATGCTTAGGTATGAACAGAGTCAAAAACAAAAGAAAATGTATCCATAAAGCAGACCCTATATATATATATATATATATATATATATATATATATATATATATGTTTATAAAATGTATTATATTCTTATAGCATGATACGTTTTTGTCTGTATATTGTTACTCAACTGATGCATAAAACAATGTGACTGTAGGGCAATATTTCAGGTCAGTAAAAGATGATCATACACAATTATACATATTGAAGTCTGTAATAGATGATCATAAACAATTATACATATATATATATATATATATATATATATATGCGAAAGAGTCGGTATGTGGATGATTATATATATAT
Source organism: Sepiola atlantica (assembly GCA_963556195.1). Classification (NCBI taxonomy): domain Eukaryota; kingdom Metazoa; phylum Mollusca; class Cephalopoda; order Sepiida; family Sepiolidae; genus Sepiola; species Sepiola atlantica. The sequence continues at coordinate 101,470,803 of OY744523.1, forward strand.
ATATATATATATATATATATATATATATATATATATATATATATATCATTGTTGATCATTCAAAATGTATTTAAAATATATTTAAATCATGTTTTATAAAGAAAGATTCCTATAGGAATTGCGTAGGCAGGTTTCGACACATTTATGTAAAGTTATTGCTTGACCAACGTTTAAATATATATGCATATGATGATATTTTACTGATTCAATACTCCGGTGAGGTACATACATGATAAGAAAAGGTATCTCAGCCTTTTACTAACTATGAAGAAATTTTCCAAAACGCGTGTTAGCATAACTCAGAGGAATCCTCATTACTTAAAGTTGATTTAAATACATTTGTAAGATATAAACTATTACATAATTGGTTTTATTTTATTGAATGATTAGTTTTCGAACTTACTTTTTAATTCCAGGAAAGAAAGTAAAATTTGTATATTCGGTTAAAAACAAGTTTTCATGAGCGAATAATCAATTAAAAATAGTGGCATTCTCTCTCTCACTCTCTCTATCTATCGATCTATCTCTTTATATATATATATATATATATATATATATATATATATATATATATATATATATATATATATATATATATAAAATCTATTATGGCTATTTTATATGTATACACATAATATTGCACGGTGATACATGTAGAGCTTAGAAGAAGTATGAAAATATATTTATGGAATAAATATCTTTTCATACTATATATATATACATATACATATATATATATATATATATATATATATATATATATATATATATATATATATATAGTATAAAAATATGTTTATTGATGGGCATGAATGTAGTTGGGACACCAACGATTATTGCAGATTCATCGGCCAATTCCCAACTGAAACAAACACTCTGATTCTGCTAATGGAAAGGATCCTCACAAAGATATCCAGATAAGGTGTCTGCAATATTCAACGATAACAAATATTTATATTGATATATATATATATATATATATATATATATATATATATATATATATATATATATATATTGAAACATTTTTAAGTAAAGTTAATTCATTTTCGTATTTTTAGAATAACTTTTGACGATTATTAATCTGCATCAGGTTTCAATGTACGTCGATGATACTAAACGTATTCGTAATATCATTTGTAATATAGTATTATTTCAAATTAAAATACAAGTTACTTGTCTGTAAATAAGTCAAACAGGTTTGAATGAAAGTCTTATGCGTAAATACTCTAATTTTAGAATATATATGTATATATGTATGTATATATATATGTATATATATATATATATATATATATATATATATATATATATATATATAAATGTATATTGAGTCAGATAGTGCGAATCATCGGTTAGCGTATAATTGTTGTATTCAAACAAATCCAGATTTAAAAAATCCAGTACAGACACCGATTAAGCACGCTAAACACAGAATTTCATTAATATGTTAACTTCTCAAACAAAGATATATATATATATATATATATATATATATATATATATATATATATATACATACCTTTTTTGTTTAATTTTACATGAGTCGAAGTATTGGGGTTCAGTTAATAAATCCTCCCAAAATTTCGTTTTTGGGGAGCAGTTTAAAGGTTTTAGGGCATAATATAGGCAGAATCTTTAATATGAAAATTACAAATACTTCAGATTTACATTATATTTGCTCGATAGTCATTAGAAAATCCTTAAGCAAGATTCCCTAAATAAGTATTAGTTCTTAATACCACTTAAGCTTAAACCTTGAACGTAAGACATTTTCTCGAAGTAAAAGTACGTAAACGATTTTGATTAAAATTGTGTATATACCGTTTCGTATCATTATGTCTTGCTTTTGATCTTCGTAATTGGACATAAAATTATGCAATATTGTTCTGTTAGGGGAATTACTTTTAACGTCTTATATATACATATATATATATATATATATATATATATATATATATATATATATATATATATATATATATATATATATAAATATATATATATATATATCTTTTTCGTGCTTTCAGTTCCACCATTCATTTATTGTCTTTTTCACGCTGAGTTGTTTGCATATTTCCTTCTAGAATTTTCTGTCATTATTGTATTGATACATGTGGAAATCTAAAAGTTCCAAGTATTTGACAATCACAGTCAAAGTATTTTCAAAAAGCCTGAATGCCGATCTACTATGATGAGTAGTATTTGGTATAATTGAACTATCTGCAACTGGGAACTTTTGTGGATGATTCTTGTTCGCAAATGCCATCTGAATCTCACACATCTGCGACAAGTTCGAGAATTGTAGCTCTTTTATTTCAGTTTTTATGTCCCTGTCAATATCTTGGCGGTAAATATAATCCAGAAACACAGCAACCTTTGATAACTGGCCATAATTCTCAATCAACATCTGCATACTGTCAGCCTGTAAAACAAAGACAGAAATTTTACACAAACTTATTTCAGTTGTTTTAATAATGAATACATGAATCAGTGGGTTTTTTCTTTTGCTATTTTGCATATCTATACGCATTAAATACGTAAAGACGGTGAACAATCGAAAAAAGTAAAAACACAATTGATTCATCTAGTTAAATTTATTATAGTTAGTCTTTAGAATGAGATGACTTCTTTAGAAATGTGCGAAGATGTTATCTAATTGTTTTAGATTTTAAAAAATGTGTAGAGCGTGAAAGATAAAGACAGCTAAAATATAAAGATATGAAGAGTATATTTAACTCCTTTCCAGGATGGTTAGACACAAAAGTCCGGTGTGTTTTTTTAACAGCATGTTCACGAGGAAGCGCCCATTACTCGATTAGGGTGCCTCAGGCGATCAGCAATAAACTAACCCCTTCTGAGAGAGAAGGTAAAGCCTGGGAAGATCGACCTCGAAGGATTAAACAGACTATATACCATCAGCCCGACAGCAACAAAGCCACTGTTGGACTGATTATCGAGGACGTATCCCTGTCTGGTACAAATAACACATACTAAAAAAATGAATACTACAGGATAGGAGCATAGGGTTCAAGTTACTTTAAAACCCGCAAAGTGATATGCGTAAAGTAAAAGATATAGAAGAAAAGAGCAGAGAACGAATATATATATATATATATATATATATATATATATATATATATATATATATATATATATGCTTTTAAATATGCATTGCCGCAGTTGGGTGAGTGAAAAAGGGTTACTTCAATACGTAAAAAGGGAACATTTGTACCAATATTTTAATCCCCTTCTCTAGTTCATAAAATCAGAAAAAAATATGTAAAAAGAGTTTTTCTTCATATTTACTTGCTTCCCAAGGAGGGCGGAGTTAGTAGGTGAAATTACGCTCCCTAAAATAGGGCACTATCTGGATTGGGACAAAAGATAAAATTGCATTAGTCTCGAATGATTTTTCTCTCATTGACCGAATACAGAAAAGATGAAGTGTGGTATGAGAACAGATACTACACCTTATTTCAAGAGTCATTATCATTCATATTAAAAACTCTATTACTTTCTCGTGAATATAAAAAGAATAATCTAAAATGTATTATCTTGTATTAGGAATGTATTAGGCACTTGATGTCAGTAGTTTGACCGTGTTCAGTTATCCGATGTGAAAAAGCTCGATAAATGAATCCTGCATGAGATCAATGAATACATCTTCGTTTCTGAAAATGGTCATTATTTTTGGGGTAACTTGAAAATGTCATTTAAAAAGAAATAATGTCCTCGGTGTAAATCCTTTTAAACAGTTTCGCCTGAAGTGCCAATTACAATCATTTACATTGTTTTATTTTCAGACTACTGTTCTCATCAATATTTATATTTATATTTCTACTACATGTCACAAGTGTTCTCCGGATTGAGAAAGATATGTACTGAAGATAACCCTCATCTATATGTAAATTTGCAGCTCGTGTCACATGTATACTGTGAATGTATTTCGGCATTAAATTCCTGTAAAAGAGTTGATATGCCGTTAAAGCTGACACACCAAATCAATATACAACATAGCTAAATTCAAGGATGCTGTAATTAACAAAAAAAAGAGTTCGCCCAAGATCAAACTCTTATCGCATCGCTGCATGTGCTTTGTCTATAATTACTTCAACTAATGTGTTCCGATGAAATTACTCCACTTGTAACACCTACACTAAAATATCCCCGACTACCTCGACTAGCTGCTAAGTTACGCTCCTTAACTGTAGAAATTATGTGATGCCCTACTCGGATAACTTACTCCCACGGACCGTTCGCAGTTGAAATTCTGTTTCTGCTCTGTTTCCCCGAGAGTGCTTACATGCGGAGATTTAAATGTAATTTCTGCCCAACTTTCCACCATATGAATCTGCCCTTTACGACAGTAGCCCTTTACGCCTCAGAGACAATATGTCTTGTTTGGCTGAATAAAAGTAATTACAAAATAAAGTACAAAAACAGAGAAATATTCCGCAATTTTACCCTAATTTTAGCACTGCCATAGTTAGCTTATGCCATGGATTGTTAGAAATATTTTTAAGGGAGCCAAGCCTTAGTTTTAGGTATATAATGCTCTAGCCAGACCTCATATATTGTTTCGCACAGATATAGGCTCCGGTGTTAAGGCATACAAATTTGAATTTGATACTTAGCTTGGAAGGCATACAAAAAGAGAGAAAAAACTAATAAAATGACTACCTAATTAGATTTGCAAGGAGAGATTGGAAAAATTAGTTATTACTAGAGAAAAGAGTTAGAGATTATTTAAATGTTTTCAAATAATTCATCTCATTTCTAACTATGATGGATATGTTTTCATACATCTCCTCGATAAGGAAGGTTTTAAAAATTTGATCTATTAAACAACTGATATATTTTTGGAACGCGAAAACTTTGTTTTCCAGCAGTTGGTTTGGCTGTAAATAGATGTCAAACCTTTTTAAATTAGTATGCACCTGCTCTAACAATCGTCTTTAGTGGATGAAACGTCCCTCTCGGAATAGTTGTCTTTAATACATTGCGAAGACTTCTGCAGTTTGGATGAGCAGGTATTCACACCATGCAACATCGCGAAATCTCCACTCTCGCTTGATCTCGCTGGTTACCCATAGCATTGTGTACGGGGAATCAAAAAAGTGATGGCGTAGTCATCTGCTATTGCGATCGAGATTTTGATTGCTTGCACCAGTTGTTCAGCTGGTTGAAGTGTTTTAATAGTTTATCAGTCGGACGTTTGAATAGCCGCGATAAGGCCTTCGTCGTTTAGGCTTTGGATCATTGTTTTAGTGCTACAGCTATCTTCAACGAAAGAGCTGTCATCTGTACCTCAATTAGTCATTACTCTCTGACACTGTTGATAAAGACTTTGATAATACTAGATCAATAGATAATGCTTGTTCTACAGAAAAATGTTGTAAGTCTTCCCTTCCAATATCTTTATTTTCATGACAGGTGCTCGACTGTCAAAAATTCACAACTAAAACTCGTCTAACTTCAAATACGATCAATGATTTCACTTTCTTCCCCCGTGTACCCAAAACTAGGCGGCGCTTCTATGAGCACAGTTTTCTTTCCTAGAACTATCCATCTGATGAACACAATACTGCGGAGCTTCTTCGCAGCTGAATACAACATAGTCGTTTTCAAGTCTTATGGAGACAAATTCTTGTTGAGCCGTCCTCTTAAATAATCAAATTCTGCCGAATTTAATCCATCGTTACCAATTAATACAGCGTTGTCTCACCGTCCACGTGACAAACTCATTAACCCTTATCCTCAACTAGTCTCTAGGACTTGATAAATCGTGACATTTTTCTCAACTGCGTTGAATAGTAAGTTGCTAAATCGGTACTAATCGCAGTCTATAGATGGAGCATTTAAATCTCCGACTATGAGACATTCAGAGTGAAGTATGGCCGCCGAAATTGTTACATTTAACAGCTGCTGATCAACATCCATCTCTTACTGTTGATTACGATGTATTGTAAGCAGTGGTAACCAGTTTCTCTCGAGTCTAACCTTGCATAGAATAGTGTTGTAGTAGGCGGTCCGTTTGGCATTGTCGGGAAGTTGACAATGACGGTGTTAGACTCATTTTACTTATATATGACGACGCCACCACTGAAATGTTACATAATAATCAACTTTGATTTCTGCATCTTTTATGTCTTTCTGAAGCCAATAACGGCGATGTCATGCTGTATTGTTGAAGATATGCTTAGACTTTGCAAATCTTGAGCATCGAAAGAATATTGTAGTGTAGATAATAAAAAAATAAATTCGTATAAATCAACACGGTACAACTTTGTTGCACAGCTTGATGCTGTTGTTAGCATTGTTGCAGGAGGGACCACGTAATTGTTGCCAACATCACTAAGTGAAAGAGATTATATGGAATCGACCGGATTCGAATATAGCACACCAAGTCATCAGTCCGCGTCGTTATTCACTTTACCAACGTTAACTCTAGTGTACATAATGTTTAGAACATATGTGTTGATGCTATTTCCAAATTCTTGGCACTTATCTTCACTAGAACTTTGCGTTTATTAACGTAAGAACATCGCGTTCCTTTTGCATCTAGATGATCAGCGGACATGTGTACGTGTACGTGATCTGGCCGACTCTTATGGATAAATTATTTTGGTCATTGTCTCTTTTCGTGTCGATTTTAAGTTTAAATGCTCTCCGCTTAATCCGCTCTCTATAATAATACTTTCGACGAAAATCAAGGTGATAACTTGGACCACAAAACCATTCAATTGTTTTAAGAGATATTGTTGCGTATTAGCAGGTATGGAACATAACCTTTATTTGATGCGAATAGTCTAAATGTTCTGCACAGCGATTTTAAAGAAATGAATAACTGTAAAGATAGATACAAAAGATATCTACTGAATCTTTATGAACTAATAACAATAGCAAATAAAGACCAATATCTTATTTAGTAAGCATATTAATTTACTTAGTGTATATAAACAGACCCGCATGGGTGTACATGCAAATTGCTACAAATTACTGTCTCACTTTTATTTAAGGAACTTTTCGCCCGAACATATAGTCTTTCATACCTTGTACACATATACATCTTTAATTTAATGAACTAAACCAACGATAATATTTTTGATTAGCTAAATATTATTACACGTGATTCAATTTTTACACAAATGTAAGAAAATGTAACGCAAATATGGCTTTTCTCATGAATGTTTTCGTTAATTTTATTTAACTATTTGATAACAATGTATAAGCCTATTAATAGATTATAACTAAACGTATTATTGTTATTTACTAATACAATTATTGACCTTTATTATAAATGAAAGTACATCATCCCCGACGGAATCCTATACATGTATAACCGACATATACACCTTAAGATTGAGTACTGACGTTATAATTTGTGAGGTCTGTTGGGAATAACCTTGTCCGTCTTGAGAGAGCAGAAAATCGTCTACTTAATTTTGTGAAAGATCATATTTTCTCTTTCTTACAGCGCTCTTTCTCACGGAAGAGACGTAGCTAGCCTATCTATTTTTATCGGCAGAGTCTCGACTGGGCTCCAATCTCTGCAACCCCCCGTAAAACATTTACAGCAAAAACTAGTCTAGCTTAAAGAACTATAAACAACTATAATGTATCTCTCTGTATATCTTAAACCAAACGGAATTTTGATGAACAAGGATGTTTTCTTCTAGAACATCCCGTCTGTGGAACAAAATACTCGACACTTTTCTCTACTGACTAAACATATCCGGCTTAAAGTTCAATGTTAACAAATACTTGAGTCGTCCTTTTGTATAATCGAATTCTGCTATTTCCAATTCTTTCATGTTGTTGTTTATCGGCCAACTGAAAAGCTATCTAACCATTATTCTCGAGTGGACCCCAGGCCTTAATAAGCGAAGACCCATTAGTGAAAACAAAAGAACGAAACTCAAGTAAACATTCCAAGAAAAGTATAACTACATCATTGACCCCCTTACTATGTTCCTGGGAGCCAAACACTCAATACTCAAATGAAACCAAAACATTTTTCTAAAGTAAATTTGTAAGATGCAGTTCGGCTGACTGAATTTATGAACTTATTAATTTTATATTTGTGGCCATAAGCCCCTTTTATGAGGTTCTAAAGTTTAAATATTTAATCGAATTATGAGAATGGGTATTATTACGAATTTTAAACCCAGATATATAAACAATATATACAGTGTGTTTGGAAAATCGCTGACATATCGTCGGGATTATTTTATGTATGTATAGATCCGGACACGCTTGGTTTCCGAGTTTTAAACCACTCAAAAATATACTAATCTACATTCTTTATTGTACACAATTATTTAAATATTTCGGCATATGTGTTTGCTAGATCACAGAGGTAATTGGAATAGCAAACGCTGTATGTGATATGATAGCGAAACCTAACTGCAAAATAAAGCCCTGAAGGCGCATTTGGCAAGTAATTCAGTATAACCTGCTAATCTACACGTCTGGGCAGAAGTTCTGTTTTCAAGTATTTGGCGAAGCTCCCCTGAAAGAGCATGGTACCATTGATGGATTTATAGTATAATATTACTTATATTTTACATTTCTTTTAAGATATGACATACGTGAGGCCCCAATCTCGGAGCCCTGTAGATGTATTGTAAAACGACAGTAACTATTACTACTAGATCCAGACTAATGCCGACTGCTAGTTATTGTCAAAATCCCATCCTATCTTAAATAAAATCTCTCCTCAATATGACATAAAAGTCCAATTTGATTATTGCAATTATTCCTTAAACAACTCTGACACTGAGTGTTCGTAACTCACAGAATTTATATAGAATATGTCATGGCTAGGACATGAAACTGTACATGTCATATACGCGAACATTTACTTGATAAAGAACTAGTTTAGCCAAACCAGATAACTAATTTTTAAAGAGGTATTGAGTACTTAAAACAAACAGACTTTCACTAAATTGACTTGACTAGACATTGAATAGATGAAAACGGTTGATATATCGTAAATATAAATAAACGAACAAAACAAAATTATTAAAATTTAATTAATGCGTCTTGAAATGAAATTGCCCATCAAGGTTGGCATTCCCTTTTATTAGTTGCATCGTATTTTCACCTGGAACGGCCGGTAACAATTTAGACAACATGGTGTTATATTTACTAGACTGTATTTACAGAAGTATAGAATGATATGTTGCAGAAAGCGTGCGTACTATACTGTGGCTCTGACTGCTACGAAACTTAGTTGTAACTATATTCATAGTCTCTGGAAGAGTTCATCTACACCCGAAATATCGTAGATCAACAACACACAACACACACAGATCTCTCTCTCTCACTCACTCACTCTCTCTCTCTCTCTCTCTCTCTCTCTCTCTATATATATATATATATATATATATATATATAGTGTTACACTTCTGTCTTACCTTTTCTGTTGTTTCCAATGCGAAAGGTTTCGGGAAACCATCAAGATTCTTATTCCGGACGTATTCAATGATTTGAGGATCATTAATTTGTAATTTCTGTAAACATAAATATATAGAAATATATACAGGATGTTTCCAAAATCGATAGTATAACTCTGAGAATATTTTCTCTCACTCTCTCTCTCTCTCTCTCTCTTCCTCTCCTTCTGCCTATATATATATATATATATATATATATATATATATATATATATGGGAAATGACAAAGGAAAAAACAAGAAATATTTTTTACATATTCATCAACGTTTCGTCTTTGATAAATATATGAGAAAAAAATATCTCTTGGTTATTCCTTTTTTATTTCCCATTACGTCGGATTACTTTCATCCCTCCTTTCTCATTTATATATATATATATATATATATATATATATATATATATATATATATATACATATATATATAAACAATATTATCCAATTAACCCATATACGCACGTGTTTTTATTGCAAAACCAAGAATCATCAGTATATAGGACACAATCGAACCACAATACGAAAGTCATATCTGACTCAATTGTCTGAGCGCGTACCGATGTGTCCACCACGCATTGCTGTTGAAATAGGAGAGTAATGGCGTCTAAATGGCAAGTTCAGCGGCCATATAAGAAGGCCATCAAGAGAACTGAATAGGCTGGCCAAGTGTATTGCATTTCACAATAAATAATGGCTTGTTGTTGACTTACAGTGCTCACAAATATATATTTAAATATACATACATAACACTCTAAGCAAATAACGCATCCAAACGAGAGTGACACGTGACTACACATTTACGAAATAGATGACAACAGAAGCTGAAGAGAGCCGGAGGCTCCGTCCTTCTTTGCTTGAGACTGACGGTACGAATATTGTACTAATTTTTCTGTACCGAAATATATATATATATATATATATATATATATATATATATATATATATATATATATATATATATATATATACAATGGTTTCCGATTTATATGCCTTATAAACACATCCGGACTAACATTCCGTATTTCAAACATCTAACACATTCATCGTGCGTGATAATGCACTGTTATTTCTAGATATATGACGGATAAACACTATCCCTGTGAGAAGAGCACAGTTAAAATAAACATGAGCTTGCTGTTTCAGCATACAACAACAACCCTATTAAAAAATGGCATAAATCAAATAGGACATCTATGAGGTTCTAAAGAATAATCTGGGGGGCATGTTTGACAGTAGCTCATTTGAAAGCTAACATTGGGGCCCCACGGCATCCTGCGAATGATGACGAGTATTATATCAGGTAACAGAATACAACAGACTAATAAAATTTTCATAAATATAATCAGCACAAGCTAAATACCGTACTATGGAGGAAATTGACAACAAACTAATTAGACTTGTAATGGTGTGCGATTACAGAAGAACCCCACACAAGAAAGTCATCGGCCCTATGAACACATATAAGACATAATCCAGCAATTATGGCATCGATTTTCCAAACAAAGTATATATATGCATAGATTATTTTCTATAATTGTTATGTAGAGTGTTAGTGCAGTAGGCTGTCTTTAGACATCACAAGAGTTTGAATTAATTTTAATACAATAATACATTTGTAAGCTGAATTAAAACCTCTAATATGCATATAAATCGATTAATTATTTCTTTTCCCCTTACTCAAGAATTCTATGCAACAATTATGTTGGATAGAGATATTAAAATAGGATTTAGAGACTTATGATACGGGAAAATGATTTAATTAAAACATCTTAAAAATCATCGTGCAAATAATAGTTAAAAGCTATCTTATAGTGTATATGATGCATATTGAAAGTTTATAATATGAAGCATCAATTGCTCAAGAACGTGATTTAGCAAATGTATTAATTTGCATTAATACCACCATAGGATGGCTAACCTGCCATAAAATCACACAATAATGCGTATCGATTTATATATCCGATCTTAACCTTAGATCATATTTGGTAAGAATTAAATGGAGAAAAAAGAAAAGCATTTTAAAATTTAAATTTGGAAAGTCACGTGGGTAGGACCGTTAAGAATCAAAATCCAAAAAAAATTTTTTTTTTTTTAATTTTTTTTATTTTGATTGTAACCGGTCCTAATTTAAAATTTATTTTCTTTTTTCTCCATTTCATTCTTTTATAAAACGTGGTCAATATCAAATAGAGCTTTTATATATGATTATTTTTATTTACACAGACATGTACAAATTCTGCGACACTGGCATGTCGATGTTATCGATCAACAGTTATTATAAACTGAAATCTCATCAGGCAGAGTTAGAATCCGATCTTAACCTTAAGTCATTTCCAAATATGATATAAGGTTAAGATCGGATTCTAACTCCTCCTGATGAGATCTCATTTTATAATAGCTGTTTATCGATAATATCAACATGCCAGTGTCGCAGATTTTGTACATGTCTGTGCAAATAAAAATTATCATATATATATATATATATATATATATATATATATATATATATATATATATATATATATATATATAATTATAAATATATATTTATGGTTATAAATTGCCATAAATATATTTTCATAATTTACTATCTATCTCAACTCACGTATTGAGCACTGTTAAAGTAAACATTGAAGATCCATGCATAAATATTACGTATTCTTATAAGATTTTATGTCGATACAGGTAATAATATATATATATATATATATATATATATATAAATATATATATATATATATATATATATATATATATAACGGCGAAGAATACGGACGTTTGGGACATTTTGGGGAGGGTAGAATAGGATTAAACAAATATTAAAACGAGAGAAAACGATTAAAAAGAAATTAATTAATGTACTGAACCGGTTTTCGTCCACACTCATCAGAGTAAAATGTGGAAGTGATTAAATACGACTAAAACCTTTTAAAAATATTGTAATGAAAACTAGTGACAAGTTAAGGAGAAAAAAATATAGGGGAGGAGAGTCACAAGTTGATCACATTAAGTCCTAAAAGCCACTCCTTTTGTTTACAAAGGGAGGGTTTGATTGACTTGATATATATTGCTTCCAGGACTTTGAGGTGGAATAGAGAATGCGATCTACTTATGACAGAAAACCAGTCACTAGTGTACGTCGACGCACATTCGGCGCTATTTATAAGATGGTCAGCAATAGCAGACCCGGATGTATTGACTAAATTATTTAAATTATTTAGTCGGCCCTGGCGTATGGTAGGGGGGATGTGTTGTTTGATTCTGGATTAAAACCTTTGCACTGTACTTCCCACGTATATGGCATCGCACCGACATTTAAATTGATAAATGCTAATATGCTGGGGTGGGAGAACATCCTTATGAATAGATTTGAGCAAAGGTCGAGCAGAAAAAACAATTATAGGATTAGATGCCTGGTAACACCGACGCACAGCTACAGAAATTTGATTTGCAAATTTTATGCTAATATTACCCAACCAAGGTAATCTGAGGTACGCCGGGCATTTTGGAGGACCAAAAAGTTTAGGCTTGTTAAAGTGAGCGATCTTAGTAACGATATTAGAATTAACAATATCGAGAGAGTACCCATTTTCAACGAGCACCTCTTTGATAAAGTCAATCTCCGAATCAATCAGGGATTAAGAGCAAATCTTTAAGGCACGATGAACCAAACATTTAATCAGATTTATTTTTCTTTGTATGGGACAAAAAGTGTCCCAGTGACAATATAAACCAGTAAATGTAGGTTTGCGGAAAACAGATGTTAAAAACAATGAATCAGATTTATGTACATCTAGAAAAGGAAGGGTGGAGTTGTGTTCCTTCTCACAAGTGAACTTTAAGGCTGGGTGTAATTGATTGAGTGCATTAAGGAATAATATGGAATCTGACTCATTGTTAAACACGCAAAATGTATCATCTACGTATCGAAAATAAGTAAGTGGTTTATTTATACGGGCCAAAAGATTATGCTCGTGAAAACCTACAAAGATATTGGCCAACGCAGGACCAAGGGGTTACCCCATAGAAATGCCGTCGATTTGCTGATACATGACATGATCAAAACTGAATTCGACAGACATGGTAGCAAACCGCATCAGTTCTACGAAGACCTCCTCAGAGATAATAGGACCAACTGAGAAACCGCGATATAAAACATCAGCACAAATATCCATGGTTTCTTGTAAGGGAACGCATGTAAATAAACTGCTGATGTCGAAAGAACACATAAACTTATTCTCAGCAGAAAAAGAGCAATTACGTATATATTCAGCAAAAGTGAATGAATCTTTAATACAGTTTGCCGAATATACTTCAAGCACAGGTTGAAGCAATTCAGCATACCGTTTAGCTAACTGATGCTGAACCGACCCGACCATAGAGAGACTCGGTCTTACGGGTATATTTTCCATATGCGTTTTTGTTAGGCCGTAAAGAAGTGGTCTTATAGACCCTATTGGTCGGATTATATCGTATATTTTCCCAGGAAGAACACCTTTCTTAACTAATTTAAGCAATCTTTTTTAAAATTAGTTTCAATTAGAAGGGTCTTGTCATGCGTATTAACAGGTCCGAGTCTTTTAAATTTATTGACGTCATCCAAGATCACCATCATTTTTGCCACATAATCGGCATAATCCATAATCACTACTCCCGAACCCTTATCTGGTTTAGTAATGATAAGTGACTGATTTGACCGCAGAGATTTAATGGCAAGAAAATGTTCATTTTGCCAATTGAAATTAGAGCGGTCAATGGGAGTACCTGCATAAGCGTAGGCAAGAGCATTAAGTCTTGCATTCAACGCAAAGGGCTGGTCGACTGAAGACGAGGACAATTTCGAAATTTGTGAAAATAAAACTTCAAATTCCGAAAAGATGTCCTCACGTTTGATGGATATGGGTGGAATATAGAATTCCAAGCCATGAGACAATACAAATTGCTCAGTGTCCGTCAATTGGTATGTTGAAAGATTAAGGATATTTTTTAAGTTAGTCGTAGAACGACCAAATCTATTCAGAATAAGAAACCGAAGTTTTTTATGGTGGTTGGTATTAGACAAAGCAAAGCCACGTTGATCAAGTGAAGAAATATACCGGGAGAAACGGATGTAATCAAAGAAAGATAAGTTGTTTTTACAAAATTTCCATAGCGAATGAAAATGTCTTAAGATTTCGCCAATGGAAGAGGACAACTTATAAATTTAATCCCGTAAAAATATCCTCTCAATTTTGTGGCTAGGAACGAATTTCGCCTTAGTAATGCGAAAACTAATATATGAAGGGCAAACTCGATTCGTTAAACATAAATTTAAAAAAGTAGTTTTTGATCGAATTGAACGAATTTTTGCTCTCAATCTCACCAACTGGTTCAATTTCTTAATGAAACTAGTCGGGTACCGCGTCCTAAAATATTTAAATAAATTTTTCGTGGTACAAATTTTAATAACGGCGAGGAATACGGACGTTTGGGACATGTTTGGGAGGGTAGAATGAGATTAAACAAATATAAAAACGAGAGAAAACGATTAAAAAGAAATTAATTAATGTACTGAACCGGTTTTCGTCCACACTCATCAGAGTAAAACGTGGAAGTGATTAAATACGACTAAAACCTTTTTAAAATATTGTAATGAAAACTAGTGACAAGTTTAGGAGAAAAAAAATATGGGGAGGAGAGTCCCAAGTCCTAAAAGCCACTCCTTTTGTTTACAAAGGGAGGGTTTGATTGACTTGATATATATGGCTTCCAGGACTTTGAGGTGGAATAGAGAATGCGATCTACTTATGACAGAAAACCAGTCACTAGTGTACGTCGACGCACATTCGGCGCTATTTATAATATGGTCAGCAATAGCAGACCCGGATATATTGACTAAATTATTTAAATTATTACGTCGGCCCTTGCGTATGGCAGGGGGATGTGTTATTTGATTCTGGATTTCAACCTTTGCACTGTACTTCCCACGTATACGGCATCGCACCGACATTTAAATTGATAAATAATATTACTAATATGCTGAGGTGGGAGAACATCCTTATGAATAGATTTGAGCAAAGGTCGAGCAGAAAAAACAATTATAGGATTAGAAAATAAAGGGTGGAGTTGTGTTCCTTCTCACAAGTGAACTTTAAGGCTGGGTGTAATTGATTGAGTGCATTAAGGAATAATATGGAATCTGACTCATTGTTAAACACGCAAAATGTATCATCTACGTATCGAAAATAAGTAAGTGGTTTATTGTCACTGGGACTCTTTTTGTCCCATACAAAGAAAAATAAATCTGATTAAATGTTTGGTTCATCGTGCCTTAAAGATTTGCTCTGAATCCCTGATTGATTCGGAGATTGAATTTATCAAAGACGTGCTCGTTTAAAATGGGTACTCTCTCGATATTGTTAATTCTAATATCGTTACTAAGATCGCTCACTTTAACAAGCCTAAACTTTTTGGTCCTCCAAAATGCGCGACATACCTCAGATTACCTTGGTTGGGTAATATTAGCATAAAATTTGCTAATCAAATTTCTTTAGCTGTGCGTCGGTGTTACCAGGCATCTAATCCTAGAATTGTTTTTTCTGCTCGACCTTTGCTCAAATCTATTCATAAGGATGTTCTCCCACCACAGCATATTAGTAATATTATTTATCAATTTAAATGTCGGTGCGATGCCGTATACGTGGGAAGTACAGTTCAAAGGTTTGAATCCAGAATCAAACAACACATCCCCCCTACCATACGCCAGGGCCAACTAAATAATTTAAATAATTTAGTCAATACATCCGGGTCTGCTATTGCTGACCATCTTATAAATACCGCCGAATGTGCGTCGACGTACACTAGTGACTGGTTTTCTGTCATAAGTAGATCGCATTCTCTATTCCACCTTAAAGTCCTGGAAGCAATATATATCAAGTCAATCAAACCCTCCCTTTGTAAACAAAAGGAGTGGCTTTTAGGACTTAATGTAATCAACTTGTGACTCTCCTCCCCATATTTTTTTTCTCCTAAACTTGTCACTAGATTTCATTATAATATTTTTAAAAGGTTTTAGTCGTATTTAATCACTTCCACATTTTACTCTGATGGGTGTGGACTAAAACCGGTTCAGTACATTAATTAATTTCTTTTTAATAGTTTTCTCTCGTTTTTATATTTGTTTAATCTCATTCTACCCTCCCAAAAATGTCCCAAACGTTCGTATTCCTCGCCGTTATTAAATTTTGTACCACGAAAAATTTATTTAAATATATATATATATACATACAAATATACAAGTTTCGCGGACATGCTTGTTTCCTCCTATTTGAAAGGTGAATGAAGCGTTATAACATCAACACGTCTTTTTTCATCCATACGGATTACTACAAAGATACAGAACTATTATTGCTTCTCACCACTCGGAAGCGAAATTTTTAGCCAACAGATAAAAGTCCAAAAGGACAAAGAAACAAAATCTGTTCTGATATTTTTAATTTTGTTCTTTTTACTTTACTAATACATATTGTATCTAAATATGCTTTTATAGGCTTTTCGACTCATTTAATATTAAATTCTTAAAGAAATATGTTGAAAAGAAAAATAAACTCTCTAATTTTATATATATATATATATATATATATATATATATATATATATATATATATAGTAAAGCTTGATACTTACAATCATATGTTCGATGTATTCAGCAATAAAATATGAATCCTGTGTTTTTTCGATCAGGTATCCAATATTATTTTTGTCAACTCCACTTTCCATACTAGTAGAATAGCTACCTGGAGTGCATGGACTAGCCCAAGGAACAGCTCTTCTTGAAAAAGGTAATGCCGTTGTTTGGTGTATCAAAAGCAGTATTATCGGACTATACAAGAAGAATGCACTGTTGAAAATATCTGGAAAAAAATTAAGATAATATTTCGGATATATTTAGATTGAAAATTAGTATTATTAGGATTATTCTGAATATTATTCTCATCTTGGTTATTATGTTCACTACGTTTCGTCTGATATAATCTACGACCTTCTTTACGTGCATCGTTCCGTTAAATTGAAAATCCGTTCTAAGTGACAATCTTCTGGGGATTGATAGTTCAGTACTTACTACAGACGATAAAAACTAAAGATAATAATAATTAGCACATCTACCGTGTTATGGCTGACAGAACGAGAACAATATCTCCCGTGGATTACAAATGGGTTCAGTTCGACATTCCTTATAGTTTTACGAGTTAAACATAAGGATTCCTTAGGATTCTTAAATAATGATAAACAAATGTATATTCAGAGTGCGACACATGCCTATCCGTCGGTCTTTTGGGTGTCAAGTCAAAGTTTCTAAATAGAATATTTTTGTCAATCTATTATGTCCTATGCTGTAAAACAACTTATTGTGTGCATACGCGCGCTTTACCTCGTTACTATTTTAACACTAAGATTTATGTGAATTGCTATAATGTAAAACGTCGAAGCGGACGAGGAAAGCTAGGTTCGCAGGCCAAGCGAATCAGCAAACGGTGAACGCGGAAAGAAATTTCACTATAAAGCCGACGAAATCATAAGTATCAGTACACAACAAAGAAAAGTAGATACCCTTTTTCATGTATATTTTAAACGCTTCATGGTGAACAAGGATCAGTTTTGTTTTGTATTGTTTTTTCTTACCGAAAATGTTACGTTTTAAACGTATTTCATTGGTCGTGTAACTGACAATAGGCGTACTGATTAAAATAAAAGGATCTAATAATCGGGCTAACATGGAAAAGTTATTCTTATTAAATTTTCGGAAGAAGCCCTCTACGGTGTTATTGGTCTGATGATGATGATGATTTATTACTATGAGGGCGGTTAGTTATTCATACTCAGTCTCTGACATTACTAAGTAAAGAGAAAATTGTTGATCAGATAACACTATAAGAAACTTTTCCAACCACCGATTGCTATGGCCGATAACACCCTCTTCCAGAGTCTAATGTTTAAGCCCTTCAGCTTGACATCAATTTGAATAATTACATTGAAGATGATGTCTAGTCTGCCGCAAAGATAGTCGGCTTCCTCTACCGGGCTAGACAACTTCTCACCAATGCCATGATCCTATATATCTATAAAGCCACCATTCACCCGTGCATTAAGTACTGCTACCGCACCTGGGTTGGTGTATCAATATTTAGCTTCTCCCTATTGGACAGGATGAAAAATAATGTTTAACCTTATAAGTTAACCGGCACATTTGGCATAATCATTAGTGTTCTCAAATGGGGCCGCGGCCGAGTTTCAATCATTAAGTTAGATTTAAAATCCTAAAAGGGTGGAACTTGATAATTCTTTGCAAAACGCCCATGATTATAAAATCAAGCATTAGTGGATCAAAGCAGAGAAATATTGCGCTCTCTTTTATCAGGGTGTAGTAGCTGTGAAAAGGGAGCCCTCCTGTCGCCATTGACTACGGTCGATTCATTTTATATTATCTATAACTTCAATACTAACTATTATTTATCTGGTAATATTTCTGTACGTGTGGATATGTTTATAAAGGTTGATGTTTGTCTCTTGATGTTTTCTTTTTCTTCGTATGTGAAGCGTTGTACTAATCTCTATTTATATATATATATATATATATATATATATATATATATATATATATATATGTTTATATATTTATATGTACACTATCATCTTCTGAACTACTTAATCGACCATTAAAAAGTATGAACCACAGCTGTGATGCGTAAGTAGTGGGAATGTAAGATATATTTAATTAAATTTAGTTTTATGCAATGGGGATAAAATGGACGTGGAAGTAGTTTGGGAAAATTCAGATAACTTCGATTTTCATGATTTTTTAACAATAGGTATTCGACAACAAGTAATACAAATTCTCTCAATTGCAGTTCTTTTGAGGTATTTTAAAGCGGTTTTGGTAAATATAATATGGATACAAGCTCCTATTTTAAAATTAAGATATTTCAGATGTGCATCAAATTTGATCAATAGTTTTTCGACAGCAATAAATGAAGATTCCCTGAATTTCAATTTCTGCTTAAGACGCCTTAAGCTTAAGTTTAAAATTTCATACATTTTTAGAATTAAAATAATGTAATGGATGTTGTATCAAAATTTGAATAGTATTTTAGACATAAGTTTTAATATAATTATATATTGATTTTAATTTTCGTAAAGGGACATAAAATTGTGCACATCCATTCTGTTTGGGGAATTCACTTTACAAATCCTCGGACGGTGAGTCGTCCAGTTCTCTGTATATACGTGGGTGAATGTTTTTACAAATGTTAATGACTTCCTTGTTTGTGTTGTTATTAAACTGCGAGAGCATAGCTTCATGACGTGATTTACGCTTCATTTCCTGTGACGGCTAAGGTAAACAGTTAATAGTGGTCGACATGGGCTGCAGATTAAGATTTTTAAATTGTAACCGAATATCAATCATTTGTTAAAAAAAACAAAATACCTGTTATCCAATGCAGTCGTCCATAACAGTTCTAGAATTATTATTTGACATTCAATAAGCTACTTTTTCTTTATATTTAACGTGATCATTAATTAATCACACGTGTTCCTGGGTCAACCCGCCTTAATACAGAATACACGAAATCAGACGATTCGGATCTATAATTGATTTTATTTCACTATGGATCTTATAGAATACTAGTATATAGATTTGGTAAGTAATGAATAACATTTTAAAAAGAAAGTAACTTCGCCAATAAAAATATTTATAGTATCCATTTTTTTAATTAAAACTTACAAGGAATATTTCTTCTTAATAAGTCTATTTTCATTATTTTCTTCAATTTTTTAGAGTGTTCAACGATTTTATTTTCAAATTATCATATGTAGGATCCGTTGATTTCATGTTCCTATATTCGCGAGTACTTTGGAATGATTCATTCAATCGTGTTCGGCGTTCTATTAGTCTGATTTGTTCATGTATGCTAAGTTCAAAAGGTTTCAAAAGTAAAACTTTCCAACGAAACGAAATGTATTTTACAAACCCTTCGAGAGAATATGTTTTTCCCCTCATGACTAATTGGAAACGATTCAATAAGTTAACTCCAAGTCAGATTTTTTTTTATATTAATCTGATTATAATTATATAAATTTATTTTATATAATTTCTTATTTTATGTAATGAATATAATGTTTGTGCTACAAAATCTTATTAAAACAAAGTGTGATTTGTTTTCTTATTTAGGAAATTGAAAAATGGGAAAAATCAGAGAAAATGGTATAATTACATTAATCTAGTGAGCCTTACAGTTAGAAGGAACATACTTCCACTCTTTCATTCCTGGATGTACTAGTGCATATATCTGATTCGTCGTTTCATACATATTTTACCGCAAACCAACATTACTAACTCATATTGCCAGTGGGACTCTTTTTGTTACAAAGAAAAATAAATCGGATCAAATGTTTGGTTGAACGAGCTTTAATGATTTGCTCTGAACCTCTGAGTGATTCGGTCATTCAGCTCATCAAATAAGATATCATCGTTAATGATATTGTGAGTTCAAATATCGCCGCCAAGATCGCCTATTTAATTGAGCCTAAACTATTTTGGTTCTCCAACATGATCGACGTACCTCAGATTACCTTGGTTAAGTAAGGTTAGCATAACATGTGCTAACTAAATTTCTGCAGCTGTACCTCGCCTAGAATTGTGTTTTCTGCTCGACCTGTTATCAATCCGTGAACAAAGATGTTCTCCCACCCCACCATATTAGTAATATTATTCATAAATATGAATGTCGGTGCGATGCCGTATATCTGCACAGGTTTGAATCCAGAATAAAACACATCCCCCTTGCAATACTCCATGGCCGACTAAACAGGTTAAATCGTTTAGTTAAGATATCCAGCTAATTTATAGCCAAACACATAATAACTAACGCCGAATGTGAGTCTGCTTACACGAGTGATAGTGTCTCTGTTATAAGTATATCACATTCGTGGTTCCATCTTAAAATCCTAGAAACAATTAGTATTAAATATATTTAAGTGTGTCAGCCAAATAAGTATCTGTTCCTGCTTACTATATTCTACTTGTCATCCAGACACACGTTTTTCTGCTAAACGTGCCATTGGTCTTCATTTTATGTTATCTTTTAATCGCAGTTCCTCAACTTTTCTTCCACGACATTTACTCTGACAATGTTGATGAAAGCCGGCTCAGTATAATTAATGTATTTTTTGTATGGAAATCGCTTCAGACACGGCATTAAGCCACTTGATCTAAGGAGATTAAAACAAAATTACCACTTGAAGGTAAGAATCTAGCCAACGCTAAGAGTTTTAGATGGATATATTCCAATCCAGAAAACAGCAATCCCCTGGTGTTAGAAACATTGCTCATGAAATATGAGGACTAAAAGACAAAATAAAGGAAGCAAGAGTTACGAATGCGGGAGAGTAACCCAAGATCCACTTTCTACTCTCCTAAGTAGTTATAAATTATACCATTTTCTCTCGTTTGTACCATTTTTAATTGATCCCAAAAGATATATATATATATATATATATATACACACACACATATATATATATATATATATATTATTATTGTTAGTATCATCATTAATTAAAATTAAGACAACCCATTGGAAACGAAAACAGATAGAATAGAAAAACTTCAATAATAAAAAAGATAAATGTGTAAAGATAGACACAGCTGGTATCAGTTAAAATCAATGAGCAATATTTAGCTACTTATATTTCATCAAACAAAGAGATTTGGGTGAACTCAATTTGCCTAAATATCGAATAATATTCTGGTAAATATCAAAACGAGAGTTTTCGCAGTTTGTAAAACACTTATACATTGTGAAAACACCTAAATCAGAGTTTTGACATGAATGGATGTTGGTTGCAGGAATTGTTTGTGCATAACAATAATAACAGCAGGATTGACAAGTGTGCGTTGATACTATCAAAAGCACCGACATGTACTTCAAGAAGAGAAAGCGATACGTGTGAATATTTCTAATAAGTTAAAAATGTCTGTAAAACGTTACATTGGTATACTAATTGTTGTGAAGGTGTCCAACAGTAAATAATAAATAAAGGAAGTCAAGTCAAGTCGAGGGTTGGTTTAACAAATGTATTAACAAAGTAAGAAATTGACTAGCACTTGGTTAGACTGTGCTTTGTCTTCTCTGTCTCTCTGGTGACTCGCACTATTTATAGTCACAACTGGCGTAGTTTCCCCTGTGTAAGAACGGCAGGTGTAACACTAATGTATTTTTATGAAGTACGGATGGCTGTCTGACAAATTTTAAATTACAAATTATAATATCCATATCTTCCATGCTTTTATGCATCGAATAAAGTCATTTTTTAGCCGAAAAATACACATTAGTAACACATTTTTTAACGAAAAGTAAAAAAAAGCATAGATAAATTTGACATAGCATTATATATATATATATATATATATATATATATATATATATATATATATATTATATATATTTATGTGCGTGTATGTGTGTGTGTATTTGTATGGATGGTATGTGTGCGGGGTGTGTAGAAAGTTGCAGATAGAAAGAAGGCGAAGCAGATACATGCTTACATATTCTAGTCTATTAATTTTGTTAACAGACGAATGCGCAGCCAAATAAACAGTGTATCGCCTGTGACATCATAGCCTGCATACATGAGATCTATTTCATAAAGCTTTGTAAATGCAAACAAAATAAATCATCTTACCTTTTGAATTTTGCCCGGACATTTTTCTTTTCTCCAACTTGCTGTCACTCTACTTGCCTTTTTGTTTTTTTCTTTCTATTCTTTTTGTTCTTCTCTTTCCTTTTCCTTCTTTTGCTTTATTTTCTTTTTCTTTTTTTTTTATAGTTTTTCTTTGAAGAAAGCTTCTCTTTCGAAAGGTGTCTAATCTGACAGGCTTCCAAATAAAAATGCTTATGTTGTGTTTGAAAGCTAATTAAAACTGTCGATCTATAAGCATCTATTCATATATATACACATTTTCTATCTATTCTATAAATATACACATCTACACCATGACTTTCCTGAAAAGGTCTTTCCCAGAAAACTGATACACAGAGGAGAATCCTTTTTCAATTCAGGAGTGCCTCTCTTTCGCAGGAACAGGATTCACAATCAGTATTTCGATTACATGATTTCTGTGAATTATATACACCTATGCACGCCCAAACAAACTAAAAATGTCGTATACATTCAGAAATTAATATTGCGTGGCAAAACCACACACCACACTTTACAAATTATATAAAACGTCACCGTTCATAATCGCCAGTGGGATATTCTGTTATACTCCATCGCAATAAGTATTAGCAACATTTTATAGAATATAACAAAAATACTTTTAAATTGATGATTCAGAATAAAATACAATATTCTAACGACTGTCGTTAAGTATAAACATATCAAGTTGGTTTATTAATTTAAAATGTTTATTTCAATATGCCTCTATTTATATGTCTCAACATAAAGGCATGTTTTTTTCATGAAGACTAAGATGTTGCGGGGAGATGTCATGATTGAAATGCGTTGGCTCGGAAAAAAGCTAGTACTATGCGCTAAGAACATCTAAGCGTTGTCTCAAAGTTCGTTCGTTTAAACCATATTTATAAAAAGTGAAGCTTAATAAACCAACAAAAAGGTTTATTTCAAACTTAAGTTTGATAGACCAAGAGAATGCTATTTTAAACTTGCGCTCGATAAACCCAAAACTATATAATTTCAAACAAAAGCTTAATAGACAAATAATTCTATTTAATACTTAAGTTTGATAGACGAATAAAAATGCTATTTTAAACTTAAGCTTCAAAGACCAACAAAATGCTATATGTCAATCTTAAGCTTGACGGATGAACAAAATGCTATTTCTATCTAAAGCATGATATACGAACATAATGCTATTTAAAACTTAAGCTATATAAAGACACAAAATGCTATTTCAAACTTAAGCTTGATAGACCAAAAAAATGCTATTTCAAACTTAAGCTTGATAGATTAACAAAATGATATTTAAAACTTAAGATTAATAAAGAAACAAAATGCTATTTCAAATGTAAGCTTGATAGACCAACACAATACTATTTCAAACTTCAGCTTGATAGACAAACCCAGAATGTTATTCCAAACTTAAACTTCAAAGACCAACAAAATGCTATTTCAAACTTTAGCTTGATAGACAAACAAAATGCTATTTAATAGTTAAGTTTTAAGGACCAACAACATGTTATTTCCATCTAACGCTTGATAAACAAACAAAATGCTATTTAAAACTTAAGCTTGATAAAGAAACAAAATGCTATTTAAATGTAAGCTTGATAGACCAACAAAATACTATTTTAAACTTAAGCATCAAAGACCAACAAAATGCTATTTCAAACTTCAGTTTGATAGACCAACAAAATGATATTTCAAACTTAAGCATGAAAGACCAACAAAATTCTATTTCAAACTTTAGCTTAATAGACCAACAAAATGCTATTTCAAACTTTACCCTGATCGACCAGAAAAATACTATTTCAAACTTAAGCTTTATAAACCAACAAAATGATATTTCAAGCTTCAGCT
Source organism: Sepiola atlantica (assembly GCA_963556195.1). Classification (NCBI taxonomy): domain Eukaryota; kingdom Metazoa; phylum Mollusca; class Cephalopoda; order Sepiida; family Sepiolidae; genus Sepiola; species Sepiola atlantica. Next base: position 101,495,838 of record OY744523.1, read on the forward strand.
CAATAGAACAACAAAACGTTAATTCGAACTTGCCAGTGAAAATAATCAACAGACACACAGCTACATGGCCTAAACTATTATAGAGAGAACTCTATAATAGTGTACGTACATTATACTGGCTGATATGAATGCATTCAAAATAGAATTTGAAACAACAACAAACAGGCAGTCTCTTATAAAGATGCCTAGCCGGATGAAATGTATGATGAGTTTATTTTCATTAAACGCTGTAAATGAAATTTCAAAATTAAAAAGACGAAAATGATGTTAAAACATCATTTTTGTCTCTCTAAAAACTGATGGATGACGCACAAAACAAAATGCTATTACAAACTTAACTGTTACTGACCAAAGAAAATAATATTTAACACAGAAATATGACAGGCCACAGAAAATGGTATTTCAAACATATGGGTAACAGATAAACGGGAATACAATTAAACAATGTTTCATGGCAGATATAACAAAATGGTATTTAAAACTTAAACTTATCAGACGATAAAAAATACTATTTAAAACATAGGTTGAACGGATCAACGAGAATACAATTTAACAATGAAACATGGCAGATATAACAAAATAGTATTTCAAACTTAAGCTTATCAGAAAAAGAATATATTATTTCCAACATAGGTGTAACGGATAAACGAGAACACAATTTGACAATTAAACATGGCAAACAAAACAAAATAGTATTTTAAAATAAAGCTAATAAGACAAAAGAAAATACTATTTCAAACATAGGTGTAACAGATCTACGAAAATACAATGTAACAATGTAACATGTCAGATAAAAACGAAATAGTACTTCAAACGTAAGCTTATCATACGAAATAAAATACTATTTAAAACAGAGATGTAACAGATCTACAAGAAGTAAATTTAACATAAAACATGGCATATATAACAAAATAGTATATCAAATATTAAGCTCATGAGACAAAATAACGTATTATTTCAAACATAAGTGTAACGGATCAACGAGAATACAATGTAACAATGAAACATGGCAGATAAAACGCATTACTATTTAAAACTTAAGCTTATCAAACAAAAGAAAATACTATTTCAAATATAGGTGTAATGGATCAACGAGAATACAATTTAACAATGAAACATGGCTAATAAAACGTATTACTATTTAAAACTTAATTTTATGCAACAAAATGAAAATACTATTTCCAATATAGGTGTAACGGATCAACGAGAATACAATTTAACATTACATAAAATACAATAGAATGTCAAACGTAAGCTTTGCAGACAAAAGAAAATATTATTTCAAACATAAGTATAACGTATGAACGGTATACAATGTACAATAAAACATGGCAAGTAAAACAAAATAGTATTTCAAATTTAAGCTAATCAGAGAAAAAATACAATTTCAAATATAAGTGTAACGTATCAACGAGAATCTATTTTAACAATGAAACTTGGATTATGAAACAAAACAGTATTTCAAACTTAAGCTCATAAGACCAAAGAAAATACTATTTCAAACAAAAAGGTAACGGATCTACGAGAATACTATTTAACAATGTAACATTGCAGATGAAGTAAAATAGTACTTCGAACTTAAGCTCATCAGACAAAAGTAAATACTATTTTAAACCCAGATGTAACGCATCAACGAGAATACAATTATACAATCATGCATGGCAGATAAGAAAAATAGTATGTAAAACTTATAAAGTATTTAAAATATAGGTGTAACGGATTAACGAGAGTACAATTTAACATTAAACATTGCATATAAACAAATAAGTTTTTAAAACTTAAGCTTATCAGACAAAAGAAAATACTATTACAAACATAGGTGTAATGGATTCACGATAATACAATTTAACAATAAAACATAGCAGATAAAACAAATCGGTGTTTCAAATTTAGGCTTATCAGATAAACAGCAGTTCTGTTGATTCACCATGCCATAGATATGAAAATGAGCTTCACCACTCATGCACAATATGAGGTTGTCATTTTGCTCAAAAATTGCCTGCATCTCATGCGCGAACGTCACTTGCTGTGCGTAATCCCCGGGTCTCAGCTCTTGCACAACGGCCAACCTGTAAAGATGGAATTGCAGTTCTAAATACAAAACACGTCTTACCGAACAGTTACTCAGACCTAGTTCAGAAGAATGTTTCTGAGCAGAACGAGTCGGACTGCGCAACACGGCTTGTTTAACGCGTTCCAGAGGAGTGCGTACTGATCGTCTAGCCCCTGGGAGTCTTTTGTTTTTCAGTGTACCTCGTGTACGAAGTGCGTTTACCCAACGTAGGATTGTGTTGCGAGTGGGAGCAGCTTGGTTTAGGTGGATATTGAAATGACAACGAAACTCACGTTGAACTGCCGTGATAGACTCGTTATTCTTGACGAAATTGTCGTACGCAAAAACACGGTGTGTTATCGTCCATGGCCCCATTGCCTCAACTGAAAAGAGATTAAAAAATGCTAAGACATCATGTACTCAAATCTGCGGATACATTTGTTTTTAATAAAAAAAAATAACGATTTTGTGATATTTAAAAAAACATCCGCCATCTCTGCCTCACCCTATATAAGGGCGTAGGATCGTGATACTCTTCTGAATCTACGAACTGCGTTCGAACCCGTCTGACCGCTTGAGACAACAACTCCCTGCACTGATGAGGACGTACGTCTGAAACAACGCTTTCTGTGAGTAAAAACACTTTGATATTTAAAAATATTCATAGTATATATATATATATATATATATATATATATATATATATATATTGGAGAGAACCTCAGCAGAGGTTATTACGATGAATCAAAAATAAGAGCGTGATATTTATTGATATATGTATTACAGAAGATCAGAAGGACATCTGTATCGTCGGGAACCTATAATTGATCTCCTTTACGAGACACTAGTCAGCCTTTGTTTAAGTCAGTCTCACCGAAATTAATAGCCTGCGTCTTGAGCCATAACGACACACAGACAAGCAAGTCTTATAACTATTATAAAACTTGCAAACTACAATGAACGTTCGAATGTGGCATATACTTACTGTTCTCAACCAGCACTAGAGACATCCAACTAGCAAAAATCAGAGCCAGGGTTACACAGGTAAGATACAGCAATATAACCAGGGAACAAAATGAATATAAAATTGTATGTGTGATATTGTATAATCATTTTTCAATAATCAGACATAAAAGCGCAGCCTACACTAACCATGAAACGTACAGACCGGGGCACTAAACCTGAACTTCCTTGTGGGAAAACACACACACCCACACACCCACACACACATATATATATATATATATATATATATATATATATATATATATATATACAGAGAGAGAGAGAGGGAGAGAAAGATGATGAGGGCGATAATACTAACATTTTTATTGATTGATTTTTGTTCATGGGAATCGTTCGAGACAATGCCTAAAGCCAGTTGATGTAAGGGGCTAATAAGAACAAAAGATAATTATTGCAAATACAGGAGATTCCGTGGAAAGAAGCTGTATTACAAGGAGTTTTCAAAGCAGCGAATTTATGAAGAAAACTAGACCAACGAGTCACACGGGTGATAACAAAAGAAGCGGGGAATAGATCACATGTTTCTGATGAACACATGCTATAATAGTACTTATATAAAATACTGAGACTAGCAACATACCGTCTGTGAGATAGAGGGTGCAGAGAAGAAGAAAGAGTCGGGTCAACTAAATTGCAGATACGTTTCTGCACCATTATCAAGAACCCTTAAATAAGACAGAGATTAACTAATCTAATTACATGGTCTGATAATAGATGTGTAGAGATAGAGAATAGCCTCAGGTGTGAGAAAGTGTTTGGAGTGATTGCGAGACATGACTGTACGAGCAGCAGAAATACAAATGGATCTAATATATTAACTCCAAGAAAGATTTGATGAGAAAAAAGACCAAGAAGCTTCAGAGTCGATTTCTCATCAAGAGCAGAACCATTCATGAGAATCTCAGGGAGTAAAAAACACGGTTGAAAGACACAAGCTGAATCTTAACAGCATGAAGCGAAACCAGTTATTTCGTACCCCAATCCACAACTGAACCCATGTCAACTGCTAGATCAGCTGCATATTTCTACTGATCCAAAGGGGATGGGCGAGAAGCAACATCAGATTATTTGTACAACGAATTCATTAGATAGGAAGGGCGAATAAAATGAAAAATGGCGGAAATAGTAGGTGTATTAAACACAAACGTCTCATATTTTAAACAACTTGAATTACAATTACAGGTCGTAAATCTTCAATTACATCAAACAAAAAGTTTAGTATAATTTTGATGTTTTAGGTCAAATACAAAAAAATGTTGGGAGGTGGTTAACGATACGAACTGACATGGGTGTGCAAAGTTCGAATATAGTTCCTTCCACAGAAACGTTTTCACTTACGATGTTTACAAGCTTTACGTGATCTCTTCTGTAAGCACCCTATGTCTTTCCAAAGAGAATTCTAACTAGAAAGATACCAGGGAAACAAATACCGACAATAGAATCATCTGATTCATAAGAAATGAATGAATGAGCAAAACGCTAAAGTTTTAATTAATGATAGGAAAAATGAATAACATATTCTAAATAAGAATGTTTGTAAATAGTTATATTACATCTACAGATATAGGACATGTTCCTAAATTATGAATACATTAATATACTTTTTCAAATACCTATTTATCTTCGCCTTCTGTTTCGAGAAACACACGTATACGCTAATGTACAATTTACCAACGTTGATGTAACGGGTCAATGTTGTCTAGTAGAAAATATTTTCCTACTTCTTGTAAAATAAGTGAATTGTCTCGTGCCTTAATATGGAAACATACAAACATTAAATGCACTTTATTTTATCTAGAGATACATATTAGACGCAAAGTGTTATTGAATGTTGAAATTGAAATGGTCTGCTTATTTTAATTATAATATTAGATGAGATGACTTTGCAAATATAGTGCAGACATGATTTTTTTTTCCTTTTGTATTAGAAACTGTTTATCACACTCTAGTAACTATTCTAAAGATGTGGCCAAGCGTTCAGCGATGCCACAGGAGACATATAGAGTCTCTTATCGATGGACGCAGTATACAATTTATAGATGGACGCATCTAAAATTGTATTTCAAATGTACGGGTGACAAACCGACGAAAATAGGAAAAGAACATTGTTTTATAGATATAAGCTGGCGAGAGAGGAGAAGGTGGAATTTCAAACTTTAACATGACAGACGCTAGTAAATTTGATTTCAAATATAAGCTTGACAAACGGAGGAAAATGCAATTTCAAACTTTTGCATAAAAGACGGTAGTAAATTTTATATAAAACATGAACCTAGTAGACTAACGAAGATGCCGTTTCGAACTTTTGTATGAGAGACGAAAAGAAAAAAATATTTAAAACATGAGCTTGACAAACGGAGGAAAATGCGATTTCAAACTTAAGTAGGCTCGTAAAACAACAATTTTATTTAAAATATGAGCTCAATATATTAGCACAGTAGACCGATTAAAATACTATTTCAAAGAAAAGCATAACAAACGAAAAACAATATAATTCTAACCATTGTTGACCGGGAAAAATTCGATTCTGAACTAAAGCATGATATCCAATAGAAAACATAAACCTGCTATTATGTTTCTGTTTGAGATGAGGATTAATAATTTGAATACTTTCGATTATTCGGACTACTGTTCTCATCTTAAGTGTTATTATCAGAACGTTTCAGCCGCTGTAAATTCCGGCCCTCTTTCAGGTGTAGCTTTTCGAATTCGGGAATATTTCTGTCAAACTCGCGAATCTGAACGCAATTTTGCTAGAACCCGTGGCGCAGTCGATATAGTACTAGGTAAAATTCAGTCCTCAGTGATAGTCATCTGAAGGTTGATGGTTCAATCCTCGGGCGATACGAAGAATTGCGAATTAATGAAGAGTTCTCCCAGTCATGACTGACGGAACGAGAGCATGCTACCGCAATGGATTAAATAAAGGGTCCCGTTCAAAATTTCGTCCAGTTCCCGAGTTCGACGGAAATATTCCCAAGTACGAACAGATAACCTGAAGAAAGCCGGAGGATACAGCGGCGGAAATGTTGTGATAATAACAAAGAAGATGAGAACAGTAGTCCGAATCATCAAAATGATTCAAATACACATGGTAGACAGACGAAAATTCGATTTTTAACTTGAGAACGAAACACAAAAATAAATTATTTTTGAAGCATAAGCTTGACAGCCACTTGATAATGCGATTTAAAACTTAAGCATCACAGACGGAAGAATTTTGTTTTTAGATAAGCTTAGTAGACCGACGAAAATGCGATTTTAAACTAAAGCAAAGAAAATTGTATTTCAAACATAAGCTTCACATACCTACAAAATAGTATTTACAATTTAAAAGCGGAAGAATGACCGATGGGGGTTTCATGAAGATACCTGTATGTATCTTTACAATAACACGATTTATTTAATCTAGCGTTCAAGAGATAACATTGCTATTTAACCAGAATCGTGACAAACGACGAACAAAACGTTCCAAATTATTTTTTGTTAATTTTGTAAGCCGCATATTCTTACTGAACACTTTGAAGTTTTCATAAAAAGATGATTGGTAGTCTATACGGTTGTGTATGGGTCAGGATTAATGTTAAGATGGGGTTAATTTGGTGCTGGATAAATACCTGGAAATCTATATATATTCTCTTCTGAAAACAGAAAGTTAAACTGCATTAACCAGGATGTGTGCAATTAAACAATAAGAAAACAATGACACCCAAGTTTCTCCGAAAAACAGAGAACGAGGAAGTAGAGAAAAAGGAGAAGACATCCTAAATGCAATTTCTTCGAAATGCCGGCAAGTATGATTCCCTAAAATGACTCACAATAAAGCGTTCATTGCTTTATGAGATTCAAGGTCAGGTGTCCTTATAGTTTGATAATAACGAAATTGTCATATTCATTATACTCAAATACCCAGTAATCTACTTTGTCATACTTGTTCACTTCCATTACATGAAATAAATCCCTGGGAAACATGTACCCAAAGGGTGTCATAATACTGACACGCATTTAAGTTTAACAGATCCGAAAAAAAGCAGACGGCTTTGATAAACAATTTATGATAACAGAACACATGCGAGTGTAATGATGGGCTTACATCTTGTTTTGGTTGTAATTGTGGTGTTAAACCCCCTAAAAGTGTATGGTTTATCGATATAACTTTGTGTTTATTCATAGTGTATATTGTAAAACAATTGGCTCAAATATTATCTGTTCTGTCGCTCGTACGCTCGCTCTCTCTCCCACTCTCTCTCTCTCTCCCTCTCTCTCCCTATATATATATATATATATATATATATATATATATATATATATATATGTTATAATTATTTATTTAATAACTATACGTGACATATTTCAGACACGTACCATGGTTCCAATTATATGAATTGACATTTTACTCTTCAGGAAAAACCTGTTACTATGCATCCCAAATCGTCAGCGACTCACAAAATGAAGACGAACCGAATGATCGAATTCAACGAATTCAATGATTATTAGTATCATCGTCCGGTTGATTTGCTCAACTGTCGCTTTTGGGAAAGGTACTAAGTTAATAGGGCGTACCGTATGGATGTAATAGTTCTAATCGTAACAAAGTATTATTTCAAATCAATGTTATTTTTTATAACGGATTCTGTATATTTTCCTGTTTCAATGGCGTATTCATATTTAAGGGTGACGGTATGTGGTGTAATTTATTAATCGGCGAGTTTGTTCGATTCTGGTTTTGCTGACTGTTATTATTGCGTGATGTATTACTGTTATTATAGTGTTTAAGTGTTATATTTATATTTGGAAGGGTGCATGTATTCGGGTGTAAAACTGCTGTTATAATTGTAGTTTGTCAGCTAAGGCATGGCTTGGTGTTTAATGGAGATGGGTATCCTCATCAGTGACCTAAAGGGTCCCAAAGTGTAGCAAATCAAGTGGATAGGTTAATATAGGCTTGCCATCATAGTAATATATGTGGTGGAACTTGTATGAGATCATGTGTGGTCGTTGTATTCAATAATTTTATGTTAACTTTTACTTAATAACGTTCATGAGCCTATCAGATGATCTGTATGAATCGGATAGGGTTAAATCCTGGTAATATATATATGTTTCTTTTTTCTTTTGGGGTATTCGATAAATATATTTCTAGGTATTTAACTGTTTACCTTTTTAATATATTTAAAAACTAAAACAAAATTTAAATATTACGAGGTATTTATAAATGTATGTTGTTTGTGATATGTACAGCATATGGGGATACGTGTAGGTTATATTTGGGTTGTTAGTGGAGATGTAGAAGTGATATAAATATATATATATATATATATATATATATATATATATATATATATATATATAATCTTAAGACAGAAGAGAAGGGTTGCTATATAGTATATAAAGAATTATTTTTTTATAATAATTGGCATAGTTGTGACGGGTGGATAGTGCTGGTATTTTTCATATGATGTCATGTTTTTAGACTCATCTACGAATAAGGCATTTAGTGAGTTACTTCTTTTCGTTATTAGTCCATTTGCCTAGTAGGAATTCTCTTCTGTGGGGGCATAGTTTTAAGACCTCTGTGTTTATGTCCCTACAGTTTACAGAAGGGTAATTAATTACTTGCAGGATCCTGGAAGTATATCTAAAGGGTGTTTGTTTATCAATAATATTCCATTAAATTCCATAAGTGGCACTAGACTTCTTGAGCACCAAAATAGTGGTTGCTAGGAAAGTGTTCCTTCTTTCTCCCAGATATTTGAAAGTGTTATTTTGGGCGTAGAGCCTCTGTTTGACAGTTTCTTGACTCACTCTGATGTAAATGTATTCCTTCTTAGAGTTCATACCGGATATGACTTAGTACATCATATATCTGATTGTGCATCCCCCTCTTAGGGAGAACACTTCCATTCCTTTGCTTGAAAGGTTGATTGAAGTTGTGGGGTTTGAAGCTAGTTGGAGTACTACGGAGGTGTAGTAAGGATACTTGTTATATTTAATTATGAGTGAATGAAAGGGTGAACCAGATAATGTTTATGTACCATTTTTTTTTCGTGTTGTCTGGTAGGTTGGGTGGGTATGTAATAGATCGTTTATCTGTAGCCGCTTTCGCAGAGGGCTTTGTTGTAATTAATGGCGGACTATTGGAAAATCTCGGACGGAGATGAAATGAGGGAAATTATCTTTCGTACGTTGCGTATAAGGTTCTTAATGACAGAATAAGGTGTTGATATACCTTATCTGCTCCTTGGATTTATGGTATAGTCTAGTGAAGTTATTACTTCAGCCCAAGGTTACGTCTAAGAAGTCCACGCTAGTAAGATTGGAATTAATCGTCATATTGAATCCTAGCACTTTTAGGAATGCTGTCAGTTGCTTTCTAAATCTGTCGAGTTCTTGATTGTTGTTGTTGCGACAGAGACATAGTCCGTCGTCTTGGTAGAGGCCGAACTGTAACGTAGGTAACTTGGTTTGTAGGGAGTATAATATGAACAGCTCGATCAGATCGCATATATCCGCACTGTCGTAGGTTCCAATATGTACATCAAATGGGTTTCAGGTTTGGATTTTCTAACCCGGATTCTATTATCATAGAAAAGGAGATCTTTTCTTTCATTGAGGATGCTTTCTGTTTCTAGAGTGCTGATTTCTATGAAGGGTTACGCGAAATTGAATGGTTTGTTTAGGATATCTATGTTGATAGAGGGATAATTTTCTGTGATGTCGAACTGTGTTCTTGATATAGAAGGCTTTGAATCAGTCGCCGTGGAATCGATCCAAAATCGTAGATCTCTGTGGTTTTTAATGTGGTTATTTTTCTAATTATATGATAACTAGCAACACGCATTTCGCTTTTGTGTGGATCTATGAGTCTACATCTGGGTCTACTTCTAAAATAGAGTTTGTTGTCTGTCAATAAAAGCATGGCACGTTACTAACATATGTATCGTATAGTTTTGAAATAAATAATTTGTTTTTTTAGCTCTCACATTCTTGCTATAGAGCACTATATATATTTATTTAAAACATACACCGACACACACTATATATATATATATATATATATATATATATATATATATATATAATGATGATGGTAATGATGATGATTCCACTCAATAATAAAGATCAATGTATAGTAGTTTGTATATATATATATATATATATATATATATATATATATATATATATATATATATATATGTATGCAGACGTGAAATGGGGAGGGTTGAGAATATAATTGAACTTGCCTTAGGGTGGGAAAGGGAAGGGGGGAGTTCAAATGTGTTCCTACCCCTACACATTTCACTGCTGCCTTAATGGTACCCACTCAAAGCTTTCAATATTCATTTAATTCTTCGCTAGCACTGACTTCTCACAGCATGGACTCTCCTCCAGCGCTCACAGTAGCCACGGCTACTACTTTCCTTTATCTCTGCATCATGTCAACCCAAAATGTCAATGTACTTGTATGACATTTTTCTTCAAATTATCATCCTGAGGAAGTCTTACAACAAAGACGAAACGTTGATGAATAAATTAAAAAAAATATCTTTTATATATATATATATATATATATATATATATATATATATATATATATATATATATATATATATATATATATATATATATATATATATATATATATATATATATATACTCTCATCTGGGACACAAACGTTAACGAATAAAACACGTGCTATTTTCCAGCTCCTGAAGTAAAGAATTTTAAGTAATGTGGGGAAGCGAGAAATTATATATATACTACGACCACCTGTCTGATCATGCCGCCTGAAATGAATTTGGAAATAAAATTAATCCTTCACTCTATGATGTAAAGTCAACGGTGGTGGTTTTCTTAGGTTATAAAAAAAATAATAATTGATATAAGAAAAAATAAATTAGTCACGTAATTCTATTATTTTATCTGAATATTTTAAAAATCTAGAAAAATCACGAGTGAAAAAACTCGGGTGGCATAATTTTTACTTCACTTCTGACGAAAGGTGTACACTGGTATATATATATATATATATATATATATATATATATATATATATATATATATATTTGGAAGAAGTAGTAGGCTTAAGGGTCCAAATATGAGTTACATTTAATTAAGTTAGGTGTAAGCGCGGTTCGATTTCCTTAAGGAGAATTCTGATGCCTTGACTGTTGTTATTTATGGCAATTTTTAAACGAAATTTTAAATGAAAGAAAGGTTACTTAATAAGAATTAATATTTCGATTGACACACAAGGGAACCGTTTCTATTAATCCAGTTATTTGGCTACACACAGTAGAGAGAGAGAGGGAGGAGGGAGAGAGGCAGAAAAGAAATACTCAGTGAGAGAAGACCTGAGCCGATCCTTTTCCCGATTTGCAACTCTAATAATTTTATGGGGAGAAGGAGAGAGAGAGAAAAGGATAAATGAAGAACACGAAAAAAAGAAGGAAGAGCAGCAAGTGGCGGCACTTCAATGCCGAATCACCGGCTGTTTGCTTTCTATTCTCTTCAACGCGGACTACCTGAGACGGATTGGAGAGAGAACAACATAATGATCTTATGAAGTAAGAGAAAAGAAGGGCAGAAAGGGACGATAGACTGAATGATTTTTGCATACGACACTCGTGACGAATTTTGGACACAATCAAGCGTGAACGCGACATCGGGCGGACGTGGGTGGAAATGTTAGATTAAAGAGATGCAAGAGGAATTTTCCATGATAGAAACAAACTTGAACGCTTCTGGCATCATGGAAATGGTGTTTGTAGAATACTTGATTCCGAGCACAGATATTGAGATAAAAGAAATTAAAATGGTTTAATGATTTAACATTCTGTGGTACGATGAAATAAATATATTTTAAAAAAAGCAAGATGCTTTGAACTCACTGGAAAGTTCGGACGAATACGTGACTTTTGTTATTGTTTTAGACTCATTTGAAGGAGTATTTGTATTATAACCTTCATTGAACTATTTATTGTTTTTTTAATTTGTTGTTGGTAAAATAAATGTGTTTCCTCGTGTTTTGACTATTACATTCATGTCAATATATATTCTTTCAGAACTGTCTCATTCTTGTGTTGCTCACATGTTAAAATAGCATTTTAGACTTCGGGAAAATTACCTTACGAGCAAAGCTAACCAACCCGAAAAGATAATATGTGTTATGTCAATATAGGGGCACGTATATATCATGATTCTTAACCACGTCGTAACAATATATATATATATATATATATATATATATATATATATATATATATATATATATATATATATATGTATATATGTGTATATATATGTATATGTATATATATATGTATATATATATAATCGGAATTGTTAGAGTTGATAAACAAAACAGGTAGTTTTCTCACAAGAGGGAAGTTAAAATATAATCATATATATATATATATATATATATATATATATATATATTAATTTGTAAATGACTGTATGAAAAACAATGTAGTATACAAATGCACAGCAGAATCACGTGAATATAGTGTTAACTTACTCTGCTATTGATAATAACAATAGCAATCATACACAGTCTAATAGAAGTTATCGATATGATCCAGGTCGCAAAAATAGCAACATGGAATCTATTGCATTCTTGATTAAATTAAGAATATCAAAACAAAAACACGCATTGAATTATTTAGATCCTTATAAATCAACATCACCATCAAACACATATGAGAAGTTTATGGCAAACTATTTTTTATATAGAATTAAATGCGTGTTAATAATAAATAAACAATGGATATCTCTACAATTATGGATATCGCAATATTTCACCTAATAAGAAATTATTATAATTAATTTTCATAAGTTTCTTTTCTAATAGAAAATTTTCAAGGTGATATTTTAGGTGAAATAATCACTTTTGAAGTACGATAACATTTAACATGTTAAGGATGAGAATTCGTTCCGTAAACTTTTACAGAAATGTAATATTATACTGAGTAAAGTTATATTTTCTCAGAAACGTACGTAGAAGAAAATGCCTTCTTAGAATACTTCCTGGTTTGCATATATACAATCTATTTCAAGTTATTAAGATATATATAAATATATATATATATATATATATATATATATATATATATATATATATATATATATATATATATATATATATATATATATGAAGAGTTCGGATGCAAAACGCGATAAACGCCATTTTCAAAATTACGAAGCAATCTGGATTACATATCAAAAGTATGTTTTACCTAATATGATAGCGGCATGATTTGCTTTGACTTTTAATGGAAATAAGATTGTAGGCGAAGTCTAGATTAAATGTAGTGTTCAATGTTTCAATTTAGACGAATTGGATTTATCGCGTTTTGTATTCGAACTCTTCATATATAAATATATATATATATATATATATATATATATATATATATATATATATAAATGTTAAAGGAGCTTATAACAATATTAATTTTAAGTAAATTATATTAAATTAGTTTACCTACATACGCCAACGTTTCAAGCATTCGTACTCATCAGCGTAAAGAATGATAATCTCAGACGTGTATAAGGTTCGCACACGGTTACAGAATCATCATAGACTCAGCAAGCAAGCGTCATAAACCAATCGGCACGAGGCATTAACACATCAAAAAGGAGAATTTAAATTGTATTTATGCGAAGGAAACCCCATGTAGAAAGACTGTCTGGAGAGTGTTCAACGACCGTTGTCGGAACATCTATTACTTATATATATATATATATATATATATATATATATATATATATATATATATATAAAGTTAAATTATAAGTTTATATATTTATATGTACAGACTACCGTTGTCACAATGAATCAATCGAAATTGCATGTCTTGGTTTATAAGTATTGAAAGTGAAGGGGAGAGTGTAATATTTAAAAATAAAATGGCTGTGTTTTCGGTAACAGTGTTTGAAAACAATACTCTTGTAGCTAACACCGTATGGGAAAATATATTTCAATTGACTCGTGAAATGTTCACCCGCCCTGCTTGTATAACACATCATATATAAGTCCCGGGCCTAATTAATAAAACAAGAACCATTAGGCAATATTCGACTTTATTAATCAACATAGTCTCTTTAGTGATGCATTGATTCCAACGCTACTCTTCCAATTTGATGTCTTTTCTTGTATAGCGATTCGTTTTGAGCCTCAACATGCACCTCAGTTTCCGATCCACTTCTTTATTTAAGCCAAATTTCTTATATATCAGCATACTTTTGAGGTAGTCGCTAGGGCATATATAGAGAATATGCTGAGTGAACAGCAATTCAACGTTAAATCAATGTAGTGTTATCATCATTGCGATTAACTTTTGACATAGGACATTGTCTTGGCACTATTTTCATCTATATTCCTCGCCGTTATTCAGCTATTTCTTCTTTCCAACACATCAATTAGGCTGTTATCTAATATTCGCCATTTATGGTTCGAGACTCCAATTTAAACAATGAACAAAATATATGCACATTCAGTTCCTTCCAGTTTTTTGAAAATTTGCAACACTAGTTTCACTTGAATAACTGATTTGTAAGCTTATAATTCGACTGAGTGTGCCATTTCGTAGTTAGTACTTCATAAAAAATTATATAGATTGTTTATTAGTGGACCAATCTATATGTTAAGACCGGGAGTTATTGAGTGATGTGCGATGGATATATCTGCCAACAACCTCACAAAACATGTTAGGATAAACAGCAAATTTGTTTTATATTTCGTCAGATATTGTTTTAAAAATAAGCTAAATTCGTGTTGAGCTCTTATTTATAGAATTTATAAAGTGTATTAAGTGTCCACCCACACCAAGCAAAATGTTTATCTTTACAATTGTTTTTAGCGAAATGTATGTTCTCAAAGTTTACCATTATTTGAAACTAGTCCTTCAATAGAGTACTACTTACACATCTGGGAGCTGCCGTTGACAGCATTCATTTCTGTCTTGACATAATACAACATCGATATTGCAATCTCGCAGCCCTTTTAGCACAAAGGAAACTTTGATAGTCTCTACCTACTCTATCCTTATTTCTATGAAAGTAGCATGATTCAGCTCCAATCTCTAATTCCATTATTCACAGCATTTAATTCAAGAACTCTTCATACGACAACAACTGAAAAATATATTTGTTTCCTTCTTCAATGTGTGTAAGGTTCGGTTATATTTTATAAGAGAGAGCTTTTTTGTATTACCGTGATATTTATTCTCTCCAGATTACAAAGTGGTCATCTTCAAATCGAATATCAAGAACGAGTTGTCATAACCCATTCAATAACCAATCCAACTTAGTTCAAACAACTGATTGTTCCTCATCCTTCGGTTGACAATCATATTATCTCATTAACGCTTATTCAAAAGTGACTTTTGGCCATGCTAATGTATGATAATGATTATTGGGAATTGAACTTAGATCAAACTTTGAAACATACTGGCTTACACTTAAATGAATCTTGTTCCACGATAAATTTTTCAAAAGACTTATTTGTGTTCGCACTAAACCAGCAAAGAACACTCTTTATCCATAAGAACTAATCTTATTTATTCTAACAGATGCGACACTATTTACCTTTCCGCATAAATGTGATAACTGTTTTATGTGCAGTGTTTTCTCTTCCAGCGTGTATCATTGCCCATTGGACATAACGGTCAAATATCTCGGTAATGATCTTGGGGAACGGGGTTCAATAGTGGGTCGAGTCATACCAAAGACTCAGTTAAATGGTCGTTGCTACTTCTTTGTTAAACGCTTAGAATTATAAGGTGAAAATTATGAGAATATAGTGAAACCCTTCTCGATATCACAGTTTTGTAACCAATGAGTTTTCGGTTCATTCTCGATTATGGTTTACATTATATATATATATATATATAGCTGATGATCCCCGTGTTAATATTAGATGCTTACGTTAAGGTCTCCTGTTTTTGTTTCACTGTTAGATACTTAATCCCCCTTTTTATTTTATTTACTTACTATTATATATTTTATTTATTTATGAATTTTCCAACGAATGTTAAGTCTGCACTATTTTGGATTTAGTTAGGTTCTGTGGGAATTTAAACTGCATTTTCCTTTTTTTTGTCTTTTTGTTTAAAATAACTCAAAGCTTCTTTAGACTATATATATATTTTACTTCCTTCTAATATATAAAATAAAAGACAATCCTCTAGCAACGCTTAGAGCTTCAACATGGGTATATATATATATATATATATATATTCTAAAATTCTAAAAGAACATGCAACTGTAATAACAAATCAAACTGCCCCCTAAATCAAATGTGCCTATCAACCCAAGTGGTCTATGAGGCATCTATCTCCTCAACTGAAAACCCATCCCAGACTAACTATTATATTGGTCTGGCAGGCAACAACTTCAAGGAAAGATTCTACAACCATAAACTCTCCTTCAACAACCCAGACCATCCTGGCCAAACCGGACTTTCACTACACTACCACAAAATAAAAACCAAAAAAGAAACTCCCATAATAAAGTGGAAAATCTTGAAAAAATCCAGCACCTGCAAATCAATAAACTCTCCATGTAGATTATGCTTAAATGAAAAACTGGAAATTATCCGCTTTAAGGACAAAAACAAACTCTTAAATAGAAAACAAGAGACATCTATCAACTGTAAACATAGTAGACTCTACCTCCTTAGCAACCCACATACCCCACCTTAACTCCACACCAACCCTACTTAACTTCAACATAAAATTAACAGTTTTTTGTTTTTTACAAAAATGAATGATAACATTAAACCCCCACTATACACTACCCCAAAACACACTATAACCCCCTACTCACCCACCCAAATTTACAACCCAATCCCACCCCAACAAGTCATGATGAATCTATAAATATATAACCACCCCTCCGAACTACCAATAATATCAAATCTCTACCTATAAAGCACAGCCTCAATAACCTCTCAGCCATACTACCAATTCTAACATAAACCCATAACTAGGACAGCTATCAACACTGATATCACTTAGACTAATCTCAATTACTTAACCCCTCGATCACTACCTTGAACACTTAATTATTAACTGGTACTTAGTCCTTGTCATTGGTAGTGGAATTAAAAAAAGCCTACCATCACTTGTCGACTTATTTCGCCCAATGACTTCACAAGTAGCAAGATGGTAATTGATGGCGGTATTTATCAGTATTACTATTATTATTATTATTATTATTATTATTATTATTATTATTATTATTATTATTATTACTATTATTATTATTATTATTATTATTACTATTTTTATTATTATTATTATTATTACTATTTTTATTATTATTATTATTATTATTATTATTATTATTATTATTATTATTGTTATTATCATTAATATTCTTACAAACTTGTTATTTCTATTTCTATTTTTATTCTAATTTTATTTATATTTATCTTTATTTATTTTTTATTTCATTTTTATTAAGGCTTTTACATAAGGCGGTTATCACTGCGACTACCGTAGGCATAATTGGCAGGCGTTACCATTGGCATAATCGGTTTTGTTATTGATAAGACTGGTAACACCAAAAAACCTCTCTTATAAAATGATTCCACTAGTATTGATCTCGGTATAATATAATCACAATTTATAAAAAAAAAAAAATAAAATAAAAAAAAAATAAAAAATATTAAAAAAAAGTAGAGGGAATAAATAAAAAAAATATAATCACAACAAAATTCACTACAAATAGTAAACAAAACATTAAAATAAAATAAATAAAATGCAAAAGTAGCAATTAATACCCTAAATTAAAATTATCAAACATTTTTATCCACATGATAATTACTTACTAGAATTAAAATAAAATGAGAATTACGGTTGTAACCGTAATTCTCATTTTAAATTTAACTCACTCCGGCCGTCGCCCCATCCCCCTCCTCCCACCCCGGCCGAGATTGAGATTGACACAGCACATGACACGTGCAAAACCTCCCACGTAATAATTTGAAACACGACTTGTTGGAGTCCCCCCCCTCCCCTCTCATGTCCCATGTCGCCGTTATAGACAAAGCCCCAACTCTATCCCCCTCCCCCTCCAATGTATTTTCAATTTTCAATCTCCCGTTAGAGTGAACTTAAAATTTTAAGCCATTTGAATTCCTTTCGCCCGACGAGTTGGTAGCTACTCGCGCCAATGAAACAAAACCTGTTTTGTCGCAATTAATGGAATAAAATCAAAAAATATATATATATATATATATATATATATATATATATATATATATATATATAAATATATATATATATATATGTATATATATATATATATATATATATATATATATATATATAAATATATATTGAATTGAATTTTGATTTGGCGTTTGCTTTCTCTAATTCCTTTCCATTCTCCTTCATTTATATATATATATATATATATATATAAATACTATAGAAAGAGAAAGGAGAAGAAGAAGAAGAAAAAGAAGAAGAAGAAGAAGAAGAAGAAACAAAAGACTAAGGGGAAGATTAAATAATAAATTTGACTCGTAAGATGGAAGCTTTATCAGCGGAAAGATTAGGTTCTGTATATGTAAATCTTCTGATTTGGTTCAGTTTACAAATTTATATTAAAACGATATTTAAGAAATGTATTATTATCTTCTCATATATATATATATATATATATATATATATATATATATATATATATATATATATATATATATATATAAACATTTATGTAGAATAATTATCCAGGTAAAACATCCACAGGGTAGTAATCCAAAGAATGTTAACCGGGGTTATAATAAGTACTCAATATCAAATAGAGCTTTTATATATGATGTGTACAAAATCTGCGACACTGGCAATAAATGGCATTCTTTTTCAAATATGATCTAAAATTACGATCGGATTCTAAATCTGCCTGATGAGGTGTCAGTGTATAATAGCTGTTGATCGATAACATCGACTGTCAGTGTCGCAGATTTTGTACATGCCTGTGTAAATAAAAATAATCATATATATATATATATATATATATATATATATATGCATAAGTATATACGTATATGTAGACATATATATATATATATATATATAAAGATATTGTTCGTTCTTTTTTTTTTTTAAGCATTGAATAAAATGTAATAAAATGACGTAAGAAGCCCTTTTTAACAATGCGTGAAAGAATTTATTTCTTTTTTTTCTTTTTCCAATCAATTTCGAAGTCTACAAACTTCATCTTCAGGGATGTATTTTTTTTTTTTTATAAAATAAACAAACTTTTGTTTATAAGTAGCATCGAGGTGGTGTGACGCTCTCCGCCAAGATGGAAAAGGGCGGAAGTGAAAAATATTAAGAACGATTATACCAGGGGCAAGCCGGGAGTTATAAAGATATTGTTCGTTCTTTTTTTTTTTTTTTAAGCATTGAATAAAATGTAATAAAATGACGTAAGAAGCCCTTTTTAACAATGCGTGAAAGAATTTATTTCTTTTTTTTCTTTTTCCAATCAATTTCGAAGTCTACAAACTTCATCTTCAGGGATGTATTTTTTTTTTTTTATAAAATAAACAAACTTTTGTTTATAAGTAGCATCGAGGTGGTGTGACGCTCTCCGCCAAGATGGAAAAGGGCGGAAGTGAAAAATATTAAGAACGATTATGCCAGGGGCAAGCCGGGAGTTATAAAGATATTGTTCGTTCTTTTTTTTTTTTTTTAAGCATTGAATAAAATGTAATAAAATGACGTAAGAAGCCCTTTTTAACAATGCGTGAAAGAATTTATTTCTTTTTTTTCTTTTTCCAATCAATTTCGAAGTCTACAAACTTCATCTTCAGGGATGTATTTTTTTTTTTTATAAAATAAACAAACTTTTGTTTATAAGTAGCATCGAGGTGGTGTGACGCTCTCCGCCAAGATTGAAAAGGGCGGAAGTGAAAAATATTAAGAACGATTATGCCAGGGGCAAGCCGGGAGTTATAAAGATATTGTTCGTTCTTTTTTTTTTTTTAAGCATTGAATAAAATGTAATAAAATGACGTAAGAAGCCCTTTTTAACAATGCGTGAAAGAATTTATTTCTTTTTTTTCTTTTTCCAATCAATTTCGAAGTCTACAAACTTCATCTTCAGGGATGTATTTTTTTTTTTTTATAAAATAAACAAACTTTTGTTTATAAGTAGCATCGAGGTGGTGTGACGCTCTCCGCCAAGATGGAAAAGGGCGGAAGTGAAAAATATTAAGAACGATTATGCCAGGGGCAAGCCGGGAGTTATAAAGATATTGTTCGTTCTTTTTTTTTTTTTTTTTAAGCATTGAATAAAATGTAATAAAATGACGTAAGAAGCCCTTTTTAACAATGCGTGAAAGAATTTATTTCTTTTTTTTCTTTTTCCAATCAATTTCGAAGTCTACAAACTTCATCTTCAGGGATGTATTTTTTTTTTTTTATAAAATAAACAAACTTTTGTTTATAAGTAGCATCGAGGTGGTGTGACGCTCTCCGCCAAGATGGAAAAGGGCGGAAGTGAAAAATATTAAGAACGATTATGCCAGGGGCAAGCCGGGAGTTATAAAGATATTGTTCGTTCTTTTTTTTTTTTTTATAAGCATTGAATAAAATGTAATAAAATGACGTAAGAAGCCCTTTTTAACAATGCGTGAAAGAATTTATTTCTTTTTTTTCTTTTTCCAATCAATTTCGAAGTCTACAAACTTCATCTTCAGGGATGTATTTTTTTTTTTTTATAAAATAAACAAACTTTTGTTTATAAGTAGCATCGAGGTGGTGTGACGCTCTCCGCCAAGATAGAAAAAGGGCGGAAGTGAAAAATATTAAGAACGATTATGCCAGGGGCAAGCCGGGAGTTATAAAGATATTGTTCGTTCTTTTTTTTTTTTTAAGCATTGAATAAAATGTAATAAAATGACGTAAGAAGCCCTTTTTAACAATGCGTGAAAGAATTTATTTCTTTTTTTTCTTTTTCCAATCAATTTCGAAGTCTACAAACTTCATCTTCAGGGATGTATTTTTTTTTTTTTATAAAATAAACAAACTTTTGTTTATAAGTAGCATCGAGGTGGTGTGACGCTCTCCGCCAAGATGGAAAAGGGCGGAAGTGAAAAATATTAAGAACGATTATGCCAGGGGCAAGCCGGGAGTTATAAAGATATTGTTCGTTCTTTTTTTTTTTTTTTTAAGCATTGAATAAAATGTAATAAAATGACGTAAGAAGCCCTTTTTAACAATGCGTGAAAGAATTTATTTCTTTTTTTTCTTTTTCCAATCAATTTCGAAGTCTACAAACTTCATCTTCAGGGATGTATTTTTTTTTTTTTTATAAAATAAACAAACTTTTGTTTATAAGTAGCATCGAGGTGGTGTGACGCTCTCCGCCAAGATGGAAAAGGGCGGAAGTGAAAAATATTAAGAACGATTATGCCAGGGGCAAGCCGGGAGTTATAAAGATATTGTTCGTTCTTTTTTTTTTTTTTATAAGCATTGAATAAAATGTAATAAAATGACGTAAGAAGCCCTTTTTAACAATGCGTGAAAGAATTTATTTCTTTTTTTTCTTTTTCCAATCAATTTCGAAGTCTACAAACTTCATCTTCAGGGATGTATTTTTTTTTTTATATAAAATAAACAAACTTTTGTTTATAAGTAGCATCGAGGTGGTGTGACGCTCTCCGCCAAGATGGAAAAGGGCGGAAGTGAAAAATATTAAGAACGATTATGCCAGGGGCAAGCCGGGAGTTATAAAGATATTGTTCGTTCTTTTTTTTTTTTTTTAAGCATTGAATAAAATGTAATAAAATGACGTAAGAAGCCCTTTTTAACAATGCGTGAAAGAATTTATTTCTTTTTTTTCTTTTTCCAATCAATTTCGAAGTCTACAAACTTCATCTTCAGGGATGTATTTTTTTTTTTTTATAAAATAAACAAACTTTTGTTTATAAGTAGCATCGAGGTGGTGTGACGCTCTCCGCCAAGATGGAAAAGGGCGGAAGTGAAAAATATTAAGAACGATTATGCCAGGGGCAAGCCGGGAGTTATAAAGATATTGTTCGTTCTTTTTTTTTTTTTTAAGCATTGAATAAAATGTAATAAAATGACGTAAGAAGCCCTTTTTAACAATGCGTGAAAGAATTTATTTCTTTTTTTTCTTTTTCCAATCAATTTCGAAGTCTACAAACTTCATCTTCAGGGATGTATTTTTTTTTTTTTTATAAAATAAACAAACTTTTGTTTATAAGTAGCATCGAGGTGGTGTGACGCTCTCCGCCAAGATGGAAAAGGGCGGAAGTGAAAAATATTAAGAACGATTATGCCAGGGGCAAGCCGGGAGTTATAAAGATATTGTTCGTTCTTTTTTTTTTTTTTTAAGCATTGAATAAAATGTAATAAAATGACGTAAGAAGCCCTTTTTAACAATGCGTGAAAGAATTTATTTCTTTTTTTTCTTTTTCCAATCAATTTCGAAGTCTACAAACTTCATCTTCAGGGATGTATTTTTTTTTTTTTATAAAATAAACAAACTTTTGTTTATAAGTAGCATCGAGGTGGTGTGACGCTCTCCGCCAAGATGGAAAAGGGCGGAAGTGAAAAATATTAAGAACGATTATGCCAGGGGCAAGCCGGGAGTTATAAAGATATTGTTCGTTCTTTTTTTTTTTTTTAAGCATTGAATAAAATGTAATAAAATGACGTAAGAAGCCCTTTTTAACAATGCGTGAAAGAATTTATTTCTTTTTTTTCTTTTTCCAATCAATTTCGAAGTCTACAAACTTCATCTTCAGGGATGTATTTTTTTTTTTTTTATAAAATAAACAAACTTTTGTTTATAAGTAGCATCGAGGTGGTGTGACGCTCTCCGCCAAGATGGAAAAGGGCGGAAGTGAAAAATATTAAGAACGATTATGCCAGGGGCAAGCCGGGAGTTATAAAGATATTGTTCGTTCTTTTTTTTTTTTTTTAAGCATTGAATAAAATGTAATAAAATGACGTAAGAAGCCCTTTTTAACAATGCGTGAAAGAATTTATTTATTTTTTTTCTTTTTCCAATCAATTTCGAAGTCTACAAACTTCATCTTCAGGGATGTATTTTTTTTTTTTTATAAAATAAACAAACTTTTGTTTATAAGTAGCATCGAGGTGGTGTGACGCTCTCCGCCAAGATGGAAAAGGGCGGAAGTGAAAAATATTAAGAACGATTATGCCAGGGGCAAGCCGGGAGTTATAAAGATATTGTTCGTTCTTTTTTTTTTTTTTTAAGCATTGAATAAAATGTAATGTAATAAAATGACGTAAGAAGCCCTTTTTAACAATGCGTGAAAGAATTTATTTCTTTTTTTTCTTTTTCCAATCAATTTCGAAGTCTACAAACTTCATCTTCAGGGATGTATTTTTTTTTTTTTTATAAAATAAACAAACTTTTGTTTATAAGTAGCATCGAGGTGGTGTGACGCTCTCCGCCAAGATGGAAAAGGGCGGAAGTGAAAAATATTAAGAACGATTATGCCAGGGGCAAGCCGGGAGTTATAAAGATATTGTTCGTTCTTTTTTTTTTTTTTTAAGCATTGAATAAAATGTAATGTAATAAAATGACGTAAGAAGCCCTTTTTAACAATGCGTGAAAGAATTTATTTCTTTTTTTTCTTTTTCCAATCAATTTCGAAGTCTACAAACTTCATCTTCAGGGATGTATTTTTTTTTTTTTTTTTTTTTTATAAAATAAACAAACTTTTGTTTATAAGTAGCATCGAGGTGGTGTGACGCTCTCCGCCAAGATGGAAAAGGGCGGAAGTGAAAAATATTAAGAACGATTATGCCAGGGGCAAGCCGGGAGTTAAAAAGATATTGTTCGTTCTTTTTTTTTTTTTTTTTTTTTTTTTTTTTTTTTTTTTAAGCATTGAATAAAATGTAATAAAATGACGTAAGAAGCCCTTTTTAACAATGCGTGAAAGAATTTATTTCTTTTTTTTCTTTTTCCAATCAATTTCGAAGTCTACAAACTTCATCTTCAGGGATGTATTTTTTTTTTTTTTATAAAATAAACAAACTTTTGTTTATAAGTAGCATCGAGGTGGTGTGACGCTCTCCGCCAAGATGGAAAAGGGCGGAAGTGAAAAATATTAAGAACGATTATGCCAGGGGCAAGCCGGGAGTTAAAAAGATATTGTTCGTTCTTTTTTTTTTTTTTTTTTAAGCATTGAATAAAATGTAATAAAGTTTGTAGACTTCGAAATTGATTGGAAAAAGAAAAAAAAGAAATAAATTCTTTCACGCATTGTTAAAAAGGGCTTCTTACGTCATTTTATTACATTTTATTCAATGCTTAAAAAAAAAAAAAAAGAACGAACAATATCTTTATAACTCCCGGCTTGCCCCTGGCATAATCGTTCTTAATATTTTTCACTTCCGCCCTTTTCCATCTTGGCGGAGAGCGTCACACCACCTCGATGCTACTTATAAACAAAAGTTTGTTTATTTTATAAAAAAAAAAAAATACATCCCTTAAGATGAAGTTTGTAGACTTCGAAATTGATTGGAAAAAGAAAAAAAAGAAATAAATTCTTTCACGCATTGTTAAAAAGGGCTTCTTACGTCATTTTATTACATTTTATTCAATGCTTAAAAAAAAAAAAAAAGAACGAACAATATCTTTATAACTCCCGGCTTGCCCCTGGCATAATCGTTCTTAATATTTTTCACTTCCGCCCTTTTCCATCTTGGCGGAGAGCGTCACACCACCTCGATGCTACTTATAAACAAAAGTTTGTTTATTTTATAAAAAAAAAAAAATACATCCCTGAAGATGAAGTTTGTAGACTTCGAAATTGATTGAAAAAGGAAAAAAAGAAATAAATTCTTTCACGCATTGTTAAAAAGGGCTTCTTACGTCATTTTATTACATTTTATTCAATGCTTAAAAAAAAAAAAAAAGAACGAACAATATCTTTATAACTCCCGGCTTGCCCCTGGCATAATCGTTCTTAATATTTTTCACTTCCGCCCTTTTCCATCTTGGCGGAGAGCGTCACACCACCTCGATGCTACTTATAAACAAAAGTTTGTTTATTTTATAAAAAAAAAAAAAATACATCCCTGAAGATGAAGTTTGTAGACTTCGAAATTGATTGGAAAAAGAAAAAAAAGAAATAAATTCTTTCACGCATTGTTAAAAAGGGCTTCTTACGTCATTTTATTACATTTTATTCAATGCATAAAAAAAAAAAAAAGAACGAACAATATCTTTATAACTCCCGGCTTGCCCCTGGCATAATCGTTCTTAATATTTTTCACTTCCGCCCTTTTCCATCTTGGCGGAGAGCGTCACACCACCTCGATGCTACTTATAAACAAAAGTTTGTTTATTTTATAAAAAAAAAAAAATACATCCCTGAAGATGAAGTTTGTAGACTTCGAAATTGATTGGAAAAAGAAAAAAAAGAAATAAATTCTTTCACGCATTGTTAAAAAGGGCTTCTTACGTCATTTTATTACATTTTATTCAATGCTTAAAAAAAAAAAAAGAACGAACAATATCTTTATAACTCCCGGCTTGCCCCTGGCATAATCGTTCTTAATATTTTTCACTTCCGCCCTTTTCCATCTTGGCGGAGAGCGTCACACCACCTCGATGCTACTTATAAACAAAAGTTTGTTTATTTTATAAAAAAAAAAAATACATCCCTGAAGATGAAGTTTGTAGACTTCGAAATTGATTGGAAAAAGAAAAAAAAGAAATAAATTCTTTCACGCATTGTTAAAAAGGGCTTCTTACGTCATTTTATTACATTTTATTCAATGCTTAAAAAAAAAAAAAAGAACGAACAATATCTTTATAACTCCCGGCTTGCCCCTGGCATAATCGTTCTTAATATTTTTCACTTCCGCCCTTTTCCATCTTGGCGGAGAGCGTCACACCACCTCGATGCTACTTATAAACAAAAGTTTGTTTATTTTATAAAAAAAAAAAAATACATCCCTGAAGATGAAGTTTGTAGACTTCGAAATTGATTGGAAAAAGAAAAAAAAGAAATAAATTCTTTCACGCATTGTTAAAAAGGGCTTCTTACGTCATTTTATTACATATATATATATATATATATATATATATATATATATATATATATATATATATATATATAGTAACGCACAGACACACTATTTTGCTGTATGAGAGCTATTTACTGTGGCTGGAAAGCAAACTGCTTCAAGCCGGGATCGAACTTACGATGGTTGACAGTCTGCAATTGTATCCATTCGACCGTCAGTTAAGCTGCGTCAGTAAGAGAAATATCAATGCTCATATTAAAACTGTTAAATCCTGAAGAGTGCTCCATTTATGTTTTTAAGAAGCTTTGCATTACTGTTATATATATATATATATATATATATATATATATATATATATATATATATTTATATATATATATATTTATATATATATATATATATATATATATATATATATATATATGTATATTATGGAAATAGCTCTAAACAAGGCGTGAAGTCACTTCCTGTAAAAAGCTAAAGACAAAGAAAATACATTAAAGTCAAAAACTAGCAAACGATAGTTAGATCGATAGATTCTGACCTAGAAAACAGCCAGTCTTTTTATTTTCTCAGAAATATCGCTGTTGGAATATGAAGACTAAAGGACAAACTAGGGAAGCGAGAGTTACGAAGCTGCTAGAAGTAAACGCTAAGTCCACTTTCTACTCTCCTTTGGTTGAATGCAGAGGCTTGTCCGTCTAGCGATTTTCGTTCTCAATTCTAATAACTATGTGTAATGGATTCCTCCGGAAGATCTTTTACTCGTTAACTTTTATGTTGTACACTCCTTGAAATTTGACACGGTTGCAGTCTCATATGTATTTGTACTTTTAATCGTTGTCCTTCGGTTATTCTTGGAACAGAATTAAGTGTTTTATGCCGACCGTATTCTGATTATATCTTCATTTTTATCACTTATCCACGACTTTCATTTTCAAACATATGCACTTTAAAAAAGTATGCTGTAACAAATAATGTTTTCACAATATATACACATGCCTATATACACCTATCTATACGTACGCATATACATATACGTATATATATATATATATATATATATATATATATATATATATATATTTAAGGCATGTTTTATTAAAGACGACAGAAATCTTCTGTTTAGTGATTCCTTTTTTTATTTTTTCCATTCGTCGAATGATCTTTTTGACGTGATGATGGAATGAATTGATGAAGGATCCATGTGTTTGACTAACGTTTTCGATTCTCTCCGGAATCATCTTCAGGTCTTTTATGGCAAAAAATGAATAAAAAGCGAGTGAAAGAATGGAATTTCTTAAAAAATACGCCGGCAAACCGTTAGCGTAAAATACGGACGTCTACATTTTAAAATGTGAAAATTGAAACAGTTCTTCGTTTATTTATTAATTTTATTTATTATTCTTATTATTTTTAATTTAAAATAATGGCTGATTTAATTTTGTCTCGTCTAATAATTATGGAGAAGGAAAATGGGGGAGATAGGCAGTAAGTAATTTTAATCAGATGTCCCTATTTTTTTAATTGAATTAGGCAACACCGGTTGATATCACTGAACTAGACTAAGCATTTTAAAATAGTTTTACTTGTCTCGTATGAAATGTTATTGATTTTAGGTTGCTGCGTTTTTATGTATACGGCTTCAAGTATTTTTAATTTTTAAAAATTAGTTTCGGAATGTATTATTTTTGTGTTCATTACTAATATCTGTCTCAACTCAGATGTAGGGCAGTTGTGCGTTTGTAGGTGTTTGTATATTGAACTAGTGTTTGCGAGGTGCATAGTGAGGCGGCGGGATAGAGTGGTTGTTGTAAAACCAATGTAGCAATTATTATTTTGGGAGGTACATCCTCCTAAAGGGCATTTAAATTTATAAACTACATTGGTTCTTTCTAGTGTTTTTGGGGTCGGAGAGGGGTTGTTTTTTACTACAAGGTTTTGCGTTGTGAATCTTTTATAATAAATAATTAATTTGATTTTGTTTTCTTTATCTGTTGGAGATATATATCGATGTGTAATATTCTTTATAACTTTTTCTTCTAGTTTGAAGTTTGGCTGCATTTGGTTGCGGTAATATATGTTGATGTAATTGGAGTTATGTTGTGTATTATTATTATTTATATTAGTGTTTGTAAGGTTTTTTATCATTGATTTAATTAGTTCGTCGACGAGGTAGTTGGGAAATTCATTGTTAATTAATACTTGTTTTATATTTTTTAGTTCGATGAATAATGTTTTTTTAGAGGAGGAAATCAATTTTGCTCGGTTTAGTAAATTTTTTATGATAGCTATTTTATAACGGTGGGGGCATTCACTCTTAAAATTTAATAGGCTGGAGTTTTTGCTGGTTGGTTTTTTATAGGTAGAGGTGTTAAAGGTATTGTTAGAAGTGTCAATTAGTACATCTAGGAATGGGATTTTATTATTAGTGTTTAATTCTATAGTGAATTTAAGGACAGAGTTTTTTTGAAATAGGTCTTGAAGTTTATTAATTTGTTTAGTGTTATTTGCTAGAATTAGTATATCGTCAACATATCTAACGTAAATAGGAGGTTTTTCAATTGTGTTGAATGTTAGGTTTTCAAGGTTGGACATGTAAAATTCACTAAAAGTCGGGCCGAGAACCGAACCCATAGATACCCCGTCAATTTGCGTATATATGTTTCCCATATGGTCGTAAAAAGGTACTTCAGTGGTGCAAATTGTTAGTAGCTTTTTAAGAATTGTTTTATTTATTTTAAGTGGAGGGAGAGATGGGTTATTATATATATTATTTATGATTATATCTATTGTTTCTTTTACAGGTACGTTAGTAAATAGACTTTCTACGTCTAGAGAGGCAATGGTTTTATTCTCAGGTTTTTTGCTGTGTAAGATTTGTAACAGTTGTTGTGTGGACTTAACGCTGTATTTGCTAGGAATATATGGGCTGATAAGTTCATTTAGGGTCTTTGTTAGGGAGTATATGGGGGTAGTGATTTGGGATATGATTGGGCGGAGTGGGGAATTTTGTTTGTGTATTTTAACAGTTCCGTATAGATATCCGGGTTTATAATCTCCGATTATTTTAGGGAGTTGATAATTACCTATTTGGGCATTGTTTGCAGTGATAAGTTTGTTAACTTGTGTTTTTAATGCATTGGTTGGATTTTTGTTAATTTTCTTAAATTTAGTGTGTTCATCGAGAATTGTTTGGATTTTAGTATGATAGTCAGATTTATTTAATATTACGAATATATTTGTTTTGTCAGCTTTTTTTATAATGATGTTAGGGTGATTACGTAGTTCGTTGGCAGCTTGTTTAAGATTATGAGTTAATATTGAGTTTAATTGTTTTTTATCAAGTCGAGTTTTTATAGATTCAGCTTTTAGAAGATCGCGTAAACCGGGATGTAATGTAATTTTATTGTCTGTTTCTAGTTTAGTTAAGTTTTCATATAATAGTTCTATTTCAGCTTTTTTGTTTTGATGGTTAAATCGATTAATATATATATATATATATATATATATATATATATATATATATATATATATATATACATGCATAAAGATATCCATATATAGGTGAATATAAATGTGTGTATATATATATATCCATACACATATATATGTACATATAATTATATATAGATTATGCCTGAAAAATAAGTACATCTATTGATATAAAGTAGACATGATTTTCCCCTATATTAAAATCCTTAGGAGCCGTGCAGTTTCTTTATTTTGTATGTATTGTTTACATTAAAATAAACAGGTAAGATATTTAAAGATATGGCCGACGTGTATCACAAAATTCATAATTATCGGTTCAATCGTTTACAAAGTTACCTTTTACATATATATATATATATATATATATATATATATATATGGATATATATATATATATATATATATATATATATATATATAGAGAGAGAGAGAGAGAGAGAGAGAGAGAGAGAGAGATAGAGAGAGAGAAAGAGAGAGAGCATGATATATTATTATTTCCATTTTTTACAATATATATATATATATATATATATATATATATATATATATATATATAAGTAAAGTTAGAAAATAAAGATCCTGATTGCATATACGAGATAGAGCCATATTATAATTGGATTCTTCTGATGGTAAGGGCAACTATTTTGAAATCCATGGATTAAAGTAAAAAACAATTTTTTTATAGAACCCTTTCTTGAACAATTGTTGATTTAATAAATGTTGCATTTTATCCTACTTTTCTCATCACTTATCTACTCATACACACACATAAGTATATCTATATGTTTCAGAATTTTTTAGATGATGGTTAATAATTTGTAGAATTTGCTATATTCGGACTACTGTTCTGATCCTGGGTGTTTTTATCACCACGTTTCGGTTGCTGTAACCTCCGACCTTCTTCAGGTTTACCTTGTCAAACACGGGAATGTGTCGGTTGAACTCGGTGTGAGCCCCACAGCCGTGCAGATCGTTCCTCTAGGCCGTGATGGCGACGATGATGAAGATGACGTCGCCGATCTGGTCGTCTTGACTGGGCGAACAGTAACCGGTTTGCTCTGTGGGGGCGAAATATCATTCAAAGCAGAACAAAAAGAATAATAACAATGTTTAACAACTCGGTCTGTTTTTTTTGTATAGAAAATTAATTATTAATAAAATAAAATAATTGATTTTACATTGGTCATTGGTAGGAGTAATGTCCACCGTACTCGTAAATGTGTTTAGCAAAGGTTGTTCTTTTTCTCTAAGTTATTTCGCTAGTTGTCTGTGTGTGCGAATTCTTTATACAAGTGGTTGTGTAAGTTACAAATTAAACGGGCGAAAGCGGTTGCTAGACTTTCGTCCGGTTTGTTTTCTTCGACGCAGGCAACTTGTACGCACGCCCGGACGTCCGTTTGACTCTGCCGGGCGTCAGCCCAACTCTATCTGCTTCAATCCAACTCTGTCTGTGCGTGAAAAAAACACATTCTTTTATTGCGGATGTCTATGGTCGTACACACCCCTTCTCCGCTATCTTACTTCCTGCGTGTCTTCCTCTCTCTGGGAGGGTTTGGACGGGCGCCTCACTCTTTTTTTCTTAAAATAAATGGGATTTTTTTGAGCCCATCGTTACCGCCAAGAACAAAAGCTCTCTCATTCTGTCACACAACTGGAAGTGCTCTGTGCCCGGTTTGTAATTAACGATGACAAACTCAAATAAAAATTTGTCAAGTGGACTCGTCTTCAAAACAACCGTCATAGAATCGTGGTTCCAAAACGCGCAATTCACCCCAAACAATAATATCGATTTATTCATATTTCAGAATAAAATTTGCGATACGGAATTCTTTCATCTCTATCTTCCATCTGGCAACAGTCTCGTCGCATCTGATGTCTGGTGGTAATTGATTTTGTAATATCTTACACGATTCCGCGAATAAGTTCATTTCTACGTCAAATATATATTAGTTTTATATCTCCACTTCGTTTCGTCGCAGGGCTCTCAGTGCGTCACCAGGGTACCCGATCCTCATGGGTCCCGTACACTTTGTCACATCGGGAATCTGGACGGAATTTCGAACGGACCCCTTTATTAAATCCACGGGGGTAGCATGCTCTCGTTCCATCTGCCATGAGAATAAGTCTTCAGTAATACGCAATTCTTCACACTAAAAAATGATCCTTCAACCTTCAGATGACTGTCACTGAGAACTGAATTTTACTTAGTACTATATCAAGTGCGCCATAGGTCCTTGAAAATACCCAAGATGAGAACAGTAGTCCGAATATACCAAATACTCATTCATATATATATATATATATATATATATATATATATATATATATATATATATATATATATGAATGAGAATTTGGTATATTCGGACATCCACACAAGGACGTCTTATCGATAAACAAAACTAAAAAAAAAGTGTGTTTATTTTTATAAAAAAGAGAAAAATATCTCTGAAGATGAGAGTGTCTCCAAAATTAATATAATAAAAATAAGAAAAAAAGAAATAAATTTGTCTTGCATTGTAAAAAGGCTTTTATTCTCAATTTGTAATATATATATATATATATATATATATATATATATATATATATATATATATGGAATAGTCGATAAGCATGTTAGAGATTAATGAGAATTATTGCAGTAACAAATCTGTAAAGCCGAACAATATTTAAATCGGGTCACTGACCTGAATCTAATATTTTAAACTATAAATTAAAGTTGGTGAAACGACCGAAATATGAGTTTTCTTTAGCGATTTGTTATAATTACTATTAATAAGTTTTCATGCATATCCGCTATTAAAAAAACTAATCATTTAATTTTGTCTGCAATTTTTTAATAAAGTTTTTAACTCCCTCGTATATATATATATATATATATATATATATATATATATATATATATATATATATATATATATATATATATATATATATAATAAATCAAGTTTAAATATATTAATAAAATAAAAAGAAAAAGAACATCTTTTTATAAAGTATTCAATAACAAATAATAGTAATACATGAATGTTATGCTGAGCTGGTCACTGTCTTCTTCAAACTATACGACAAATGCCTTGCTGAATATTGTTTCTCTAATAGTTGAAAAATTACCTATGTGGTACCAGTCTTAAAGAATTCCGAAGATATAACTGATCCTCTAAACTACCGCCCCATCAGTCTACTCCCGATATTTTCTAAATTCTTTGAATCATTAATCAATCTAGCGATAGTCCGGCAACTAGTAAATAGAAAACTTCTTAATGATTATCAATACGGATGTAGACAAGCAGTATCTACCACAGATATCCTAACGGTCATCACTGAACGCATATAGCATACACGTAACAAGGCAGGTGAAGCCAGGGTGGTAGTGCTTGATATATCCAAGGCCTTTGACAAGGTCTGGCATAAAGGGCTTCTCCTAAAACTGCACTCAAATGGTATTACTGGACAAGTATTTAATATAATTAAATCCTTCCTAATAAAATGAAAGTTCCAGGTTGTCCTCGATGACCGTATATCTTAGCAACATGACATAAATACTGGTGTACCCCAGGGATCCATCCTTGGACCTCTATTGTTCCTAATTTTAATAAATTACCTCCCTGATATCATTAAGACTGAAATAGGAATATTTGCTGACGACACCACGCTGTGCTCTCATCATGTGGGAAAAGCGACGCGTACATATCTGAGGCAATGGCTGACTCATAAGAAAATAATCTCCAGTCTGTAATGGATTGGGGTCAAAAATAGATTGTAACCTTAAGTGCCGAATAGACAAAGCTACTTTCCTTCAATAATTACAAGAATCCTCTTCAATCACCGATTGTCATGGCAAATAACACCCTACCTGAGAGTTCATCATTCAAACTCTTCGGCCTAGCTTTCACGAATAATATGAATGGGAACAAATACATTAAAGACATTGCCAAGGCTGCTGCAAAAAAGGTGCGAACCCTCTACCGTGCTAGTAAACTTCTCACACCTGACATTATCATATATCTCTACAAAAGCACCATCCGCCTATGCATGGAGTATTGTTGCCACATCTTCGCTGGAGTAACATCCGCTAGGTACTCCCGCTTTGACAAGGTCCAAAAAAATCGCCAACTCAATAGGTTCCTCGCTATCCACCAAGCTCCATCCCCTGTCCCATCGCCGGAATGTTGCTTCCTTGTGCTTGTTTTACAAGTACTTCAATGGATTGTGCTCTGATCAACTGGCTGCTCTGGTTCGACGTAAATTCACTAGACCAACCCGACAATCTGCCAAATCCCATCCATTCACTGTGGAGGTCCCCATATGCCGGAGAGCTGTCTACTCTAAAAGCTTCTTTCCTCGTGCTGCTGGACTCTGGACCCCCCCTGCTCCCTGTTTTCGTGACTGTACTGACATGCAGAAATGTAAAACTAATATAAACAGACAACTCGTTGCACAGCTCCCAATTTAGGTTGACACTTTCCCAAACTCCCAACCTTATTTCTCAGTAGCCCCTTACATCTACAGTGGCGGCCTGCCTTGTTTGGAGTGAACTATGCTAAAAAACGTAGAGCATTTATAAAATTAAATAAACACTGTTACAGTCTACGCCAATTGATGTAACAACGATTATTTATTTTTTATAGAGAGAGCCCAAAAAGAGTCGCTAATTTATTAGGTCCCGCACTATCCACAAAGCTTCAACCCCTGTTCCATCGCCACAATGTGGCATCTCTGTTCTTGTTTTACAAGTACTTCAGTGGAATGTGCTCCGATGAACTTGATGTTCTTGTGCGTACTCGATGTAAATACCCCCTACAAACTCGACAATCAGTTACATCCTACCAATCCAATGTGGAGGTCCCCAGATTCTGGAGGGCTTTCTACTCGAATAACTTCTTTCCTCGAGCTGCTGGTGTTTGGAACACCCTCCCTGTTCTCTGTTTCTATTACTCTACCGACATTCAGAAGTTTAAGTATAATGTGAACAGATATCTCGTTGCACAACTCCTCACTTAGTGTGCCCCTATAATTTCTGCCCTCTAATCAACAGTTGTTCCTTACGCCTCAGTGGCAATGTGCCTTATCTGAGGTGAATTCAAGTTTGAAAATAATGACGAATCCTAATGTAAATCCTTTATTTTTGCTTATAACTTGGCGACAACAACTTTTTAGTCTGCAAACTATATTCGCTGTCCCGTTAGTAGACAAGAATGGGAGGTGACGGTGATTAAGTGGATATCACCACGGACTGAAGACCTGGGTGTTCCAAGTTCGAATCCAGTCGGTTCCACAGTACCACTGTCACTTAGGGATGTCGGCTACCTTCTTGTGGTCCTTCCTGTAATTACCCAATGCCTTTCCAGAGAGATTTCTAACTAGGAAAACATCGGGGAAACTAATGCCGACACCAGAATCATCTGATTCACATGAAAGAAGAAGAAGTAGGCAAGAATTAAGTTTTCTAAAATAAAAATAATTCTCATGCAGTACCTGTTCGAGTTTCCAAAATATGTTTTGGCTTGTTGTAGTGTAATACATAGGGATCAGTTGAATTATCTCTTAATAAATGTTAAATTCATTGTTACAGGGACTGATGAACTACGTTAGCTGTGCTATCCCCGTTATATTGACGGTTTCATAAATTGCAATAGAAAAATGTTCAAATCTTAATTATTCGCCTTTCAACTATTTCTTTAAATCACTTAGCATTTTATCAATTCGTTCAGCAGCAATGTTCATGCTTAATAATAATCTCTTTGAACAAGTGTGATTTTCTGGATACACATGTTCGGCTGGTTTTACAAAGCATTGCATTACAACATCTCATTTAATGCAGGATTTCTCATTCGTCGCTATCATTCGACTGAGTTCATAGATTGCAGTAAATAAAGTTACATTCCATTTCTAACTTTTCGTAAAACAGGTCTGTTCTTTTGTCAAGTAAACCTTCAGCTTCTAGAGCATTGAAACACGCATATTTATCGTAAGATATAAGGTTCGTTTTTAATGTCTTTTAAAGTTGTACGTTTTCGGCGTACACGAGTTGTAATATAACAATGTATATTTCCATTCACTGTTGCGCATAACATAGTGTTATTCCCATTTTTCGTCAAACACTCGCTTTTCATTGTTTATCTTCCTTTTTGTCTCATTAACAAACTGTCAAAATAAAATCAAACACAACGAAAAATATTTATAACATACCAAAGTAAGTAAAATGAAGACAAAACAACCCGACTCCTGCATAGTATTAGCCGATTCATATTTTCAGTTAAAACAGACTAAAGTAAAAGTAATATAAATATAGAAACGATGCGGCAGGAAACGCAAATGTGGATTAAATAGTAAGAATCGTGTCCAAAGAGTAGTGAGAATTTATGAACTTCCTTTGCTTTGAAAAGATTTTACTTACATTCAGCACATCAATCGAAAGTTTAGAATGTCACGGACATTACGCTGTTTGATTTATCACTTTATCTTTATTATTAAGGAAATTACAGAAAGCAAACGCGTACCTAGTATTTTTTGCCGGGGTGGCTAAATCAAATTGGGCTCTATCATAACCGGCTCGCTCGCTCGTCATGTGTTCACCAAAGAGAGCGATAAGAGTGACTCAAAATGTTAATGTTCGCTTTTACTTTGATGGCTGATCCAATCGGCAAGATCAATAAATGAAGAACTAAAGCCAAGGATCACCGAACAATGGCATGAATGATTATAAATCTCTCTTGAGTTTTCGTAATGTAACTGACTGTAACTCGGTTGGCAGACTGAGAGCAGGATCCATACACTTCTACGAATACTGGCAATGGAGACGCTCGTAAAGCCAAGAAAATCCACGATGCTTTCGGTGTTATGCATCATTAATAGACCAAGGCTGTTGAGGAAGTATTGTGTGGTGATGCCTAACGCTCCACCTATCTTCACTTTGCCTGTAACTATTTTGATAATAAAGATAGAATGATAACTTCGATTAGTGTATTCAATGTCAAAAAGTAATTCCAAAAGCAAGGATAGATAAGAAATTATCACTACTTTTCAGAAACACCTCGTAATTTGGTATTTATTATAATCCCTCTAACCTTTTCAAAGTAGCTTAAAATATCTGTGTGGGCCGTAAACCAGCTTGCAATGGGCCACTATTTTACATGCTTGCTGTTATGTATGTAATCTATTTTCCAAATCTCAGTTGTTTGTTAGAGAGAAAGGAAAAAGAACGGATATTCTTTAGATGCGTCCATTCAATCTGCGTGATTTGCGATATAAATTTTATTTGAACCGGTAGGATGGGAGATAAACGGAGTTACAAGTGATAAATGGCACAGCCTTGCATAGTTTAATGGAAAAATATATAAATTTAAATAAGTAGGAAAGGCACAGAAAAATGCTATGTGAAACCGAAGCATGCGAGGCTAACGGACATGGGGAACACCGATTGACAGATCCCATTATAGAGTTGCGTGGACACGTACAGGCACAAAACGGCCCAAGGAAATAATAGGAAATTGATGGATGGATGGATACGACATATATAAAATGAGATGTCAATGCAAACTTTTGTAAACAACTTAACAGACTAAATGTTATTCGCTTCGCAGAGACGTGTAGACACCGTAAAACTAATTATGGATTTTGACAAATTAATGGTTTCAGTTGTTTTTAAAATATCAGGATTAGGTAGAAATGAATAATAAGTATTCATAATTACGATCAAAACGAAGAGAACATTACAGCGAAACAAGCAAAAAAGCAGTACCCAATCAATTGGTCAATCAGAGCAAAAAAAAAGAATTTAAGCGTCCGAGCTAAAACGACTATAAAATCAAGAATACTTAAAACCAAACAAAGTGCTCAGCACAAAGCCGTCCTTGTGATAACTCTCCAGCATCAGCGAGTACCTCGATTAATGATAGGCAAGAACAAAGCCCAGTATATTTTATCATAGTAGACGACAGACGTAGTAGCTCCAGTTTGCACTGGTAGCGGGATCGGTTACAAACCCTGGGCATATAGCAGAGGATCACAAGCGATTAAAATAACCGGTGCTCTTGACAAAGTTGTATTCCAACCGCTCGCCGTTGAGATGAGTGAAGCGCTAGGCCTCACCACGCAAGACTTCCTCAAAGGCTGTGGTCTTTTAATGACGAATCACACCGGAACTATCGTAGATTGACTTGGCTTTACGAGCGTCTCTCCATTACCACTATACTCTGCCATCTGAGCTACCACACCACATACAAGAAAGTCTGGACTGCGGCGTTGTCTGAGTGTGGAAATAATTATATATAATCTCAAATATGAAAAAAACTAATATTAATTTACTTGCTGGGTTAGCGTGTTAAATGGCATCGTCTTAGCGAGTATAAAATCTTACTTGTAAGACATGGGTTTTGGTTCTTTATACATGGATGACTACTCCACTTGTTGAGATAATTAGGTACATTCCACAGTCGACTTTCAGCACGGGTTGTTTGATCTGTGTTAGCTTATAGACTTTCTTGTATATTACGTGGTGGTTCAGGTCTCAGAGTACGCACTTGACATGCAAGTGACTCAGTTCTGAAACCTGAGTTTGGATGTGTGCTAATGATGTACTCAAAAGAAGGCGAAACTCGAGTCTCGGATTTTCAGTCTGTGTGCTTTCATGGTTAGTGTGGCCTGCGACGCTGTTTGATTGTGGAAATAATCATATATAAGCTCACATTAAAAAAGTATATATATATATATATATATATATATATATATATTAAATAGGTTAAAAACCTTTTTTTCCTTATTGTTTGTGTGTTCACTTAATGTAAAGACGAATGGAGGACATCATGAAAAAAGATAACATCATTTATCTGAGTGTCTGTTGTTATTAGTTTCGGTTATTTCTCTATATAAGCATGTCACTAGCCATGTTTCATGATTTTTTCTAAAGACAAAATATATATAAATGAAATTACGAGCAGCATTTTGATGTTAACGGGTGTTATTTTCTGAGTTTAATTTGATTCGTGATAAGAATTTTACTAGGAGAGCCTTTTGAAAATATTTTGAATTTATTATCAAGAAGTAATGTATGTTTTTAAATGGACAAAAACAATTGTATGAATAAAATGTTTTAAAAGAAACTTAGAACTTTTATTAAATTATATATACATACATATATGTATAAATATATATATATATACGAACATAAAAGTAATCCATGGACAGGTGTTTCTGGCTCACAGCCGTCATCAGCATTGCTAACTTAGACAAGGATCTAATATTGATGTCTATAGTCAAGATATATATATATATATACATATATATATATATATATATATATATATATATATATATTATAATATAAAATGAAGTAATAAAATAAGGTGTCAATCAAATTTTATTGGAATTCAAAGTTCAGGCAAAGTATCCTTAAGTCCTTAGCTCATGAGTTTTCAAAGATAATTCTTCTCTTCAGAGGACCATTACCGCAGTTATACTACTACAGGTAATCACATTACGCTTTTAAAATATATAAAATTATATACAGCAATACATAAAAATACATAACATCAAACATATCAACCCAAAAACATACTTTTTGTTGAATCCATACAATCCATCCAGGTCATACAAATTGAGAAACATAATCAGGAAAGACATTACTCCAAGTTATAAACAGCAATATAACTCATGCGGCAGATTTTGTAAAAGTTTGAATAATAATGGTTAATGCCATAATAGTTTGATGTTTATCTTTGTAAATGTACATACAATTCGTACAAAATGTTTTGGTAAGAAAACCGTATTACTCGTCCTGGAACAGGTATTTATCAAGTTTCATACATACATATATATTTGAACACGCACAAACATATATAGTCTAGCATATATATATATATATATATATATATATATATATATATATATATATATATATGTATATATATATATATATTCATATATATATACAGATATATACATATATATATATATATATTTATATATATATATATATATATATATATATATATATACATATATATATGCCAAACTACCCGTGACCGGTTGGGTGTGTTAAGAAATCACTCTTGCATTACACAGAAAAAATAAATCGCTTTACTTCTATATAATCCTTATGGCTAATATGGATGCCATATGACCTATTATCTTGGTATTTAATTTACTTACGTATTTACTATATGTACGAACATATTAAGCAAAGAAACACCCTGAAACGAGAGAAAGAGAGAGAGAGAAGTTCTATTTCTTTCTCCATATTCTTATAGATACATTAAAAAAGTAGTTTGCCGATCAACTTTAAACACACAAAATACATGTTTAAATAGTATTTAATTATGTGATGAACTTGTGTTTAAAAAGAAAACCAATTTAAATTCTTCTAAGTAACTGTAAAATGTAATTCGTCACACATCCCTCATTAAACTATATATATATATATTTATATATATATATATATATATATATATATAATATATATATATTTATATATATATATATATATATATATATATAATATATATATAATATTTATTAATAGATCTTAAATTGTGTTTACTTGCAGACGACGTTGTTTCGAGCTGTTTACTCTCACTGGCTGACGAGAAGGATGGTCTTCTCTCAATTATTTTCTATTTGATGTTGAAGGGTGTCTTTACATCTTTAAGTTGCAATATCCGAATCGTGAGTTACGTATTTGCCTTGTTTTTGTATCTGAAGGTGTTTCTGTGTGCGTATAATCTTTGCTTGAAGCTTCCCTGCGTCATGCCAATGTATATTTCTGCTCTACCGGTAGTTTGGCTTGTGACGGTGGCTTCATATACGAGGGAATCGATTTGGCAATTCTCCTCTAGGGGACAGTTGTTTTTGTCCTGGCATACGCAGCCTGCGTTTGCAATTGCTTCGGGCTCCGCAGAGATGATTTTTCTTATAGAATGGGCAGTGAAGTAGCTAACGTTAATAGAATTTGTTAAAAAGTTTGTGCAGGTTGTGTGTGGGGGGAGTGGTTGTCGAGTAAGTTGAGGAAAAGGTGGCCTACCTTTGTCTTTATATTGGTGGAATAGGGTTGGGAAAACCAGATCACCGACCTCTACTATTGCGGGTCCCCCGTGGTTGGTCTCGGTTGGGGGTGTATGAGATCTCTTCTCTGAACCCGCTGTTGCGGAGCGCTTTGTTGTAATAGGGTGCTGCCTGGTTGAACATTTTGGGGACTGCATTAGAGGTTTTGAATTCTTTGGCTAATATCATTGACTACATTTTTTAAAACAGTGGGGTTGGCAGGATACTTTGTGTATGTATTGGAGTGTTTCATTTGGGTTGTGGAAAGGTTTGTGTGTGTTGTATGTAAGGTACAGTGTGGTATCTAGGAAATCTACTTAGTCTAAATTTGTTTTAATGGTAATTTTGAAACCGAGTTTTGGAAGGTGTTTGTTAAATATTTTCTAAATCTATTTAGTGTGTGCCCGTTGGGGTTGCGTGACGGGCAGAGTTCGTCATCTGTGTAAAGACCAAAGAAATGGTCTGGGAATTTATTTTAGAGCGTATCCAATATGAGCAAGCCGTCTAAGTCGCAGATGTCTGCACTGTCATAGGCCCCTATTGCAACACCAAAAGGGTCATCTGGATTTGATTTTTTAACCCAGGTCCGCTCCTCGACAAAAAGTAGGGTTCGTCTTGCTTGTAGTATTGTGTCCCATTCTAGTTGACTGATGTTTGTGTGTGAAAGTGCAAAGGTTAAGACCTTGTCTAGGGTGGCTTTTGTTATTGATGGATAGATGTTTACTATGTCTGATTGTGTGAATTTGCATCTGTATTTTTCCTGTATGTTATGGAACCAATTTAGGACTGAATTTGTGTTGCCCAACAGACTTAGGTTTGTTTTTTCCTTAATTCAATTAACTATATTTTTAACAATTGATTTACTTGCTAGCCCTAGTTCGTTTTTAACTGGGTTGATTAGTCTGCAGGAGAGTTTATTACTGAAGTTATTTGTGTGGTATTTTATAGTAACAAAGGCCTTCCTCTTTTCTAAGTAGTAAGTTCTGTATTCGACACCTAGTCTAGTAGCTATCTCACTTGTTTCATTATTAATGGTCTTATATGTATCCGTCTTGGCTAACCGATATTTATCGGTAAAGGAGCTAATGGTTAGGTCTGTTTAAACCTAGCTACACCCCTCTGCGAAATACATAACCCCATAATTGCCCCATTAAATACCGACATCCACTTCACAAAATTTCCCGAACTATCACCCCTCTTGAATATAAATTAAATTAAAAAATACGAACAAATATCTTAATCAACCCATATCCACACTACATTTCAAGAGCAATAATTATAACTTCCTCAAAAATAGTTATCCAGTCATTAAGAGGGTAACACCTTCATTTCACAACATTATTATTACTCCCATAAGTCCCCACCAGTCATAATGCTAATCTCCTATATCTCCCAAACAGATCCAATCTTGCCAACACAATCCTTACTCTTATCTCTGAACCAGCTCTAATCAGCATACCAATTTTATCACCTCCATAAGTATTCACTACACCATGGTTAATAATGTTAAATCCCGAATACAAATCATTCAAAAACTCTGCAGAGTTACTGCTCTTATACCGCCCGGATGATATCTTTATTTAAATTCCTTGGGGATTGATTTAAAGTCCTTTAATGCAGGATTTAAAGTTGAATTTAATTAATGTTGTTCCTTTTAACCTTTTTAATCCTTAAACGTATTTTGTCTCCCTAATTCCTTTAGAAGACACACCATTAAACCCCAAAACAGTAACGGCAAAATATACGATACACATAATATTGGCTCACGGGATTCATATAGTAATATTTTTTATTTTTATTTATTTTTTTATATCTCTTTATATCTTTTCCGGTTTAAATCTCGACAGTTACTTTTCACCTTTCCCCTTTTTTTTCAAACCTTATTAAACTTTCCTTACACTAAATTTAAACAAACATACATAACACTCTAAGCAAATAACGCATCCAGACGAGAGTGACACGTGACTACACATTTACGAAATAGATGACAACAGAAGCTGAAGAGAGCCGGAGGCAAAGTCCTTCTGTGCTTGAGACTGACGGTACGAATGTTGTATTAATTTTTCTGTTCCAAAATAAATAAATATATATATATATATATATATATATATATATATATATTGATGAATATAATTTTATTAGTTGATATATTAGTTAATTGATAATAATTTATAACATCCGTGATAGAGCTTATATTTGTATCTGAATTGACCAAATCGTTACTGTTTTTTTGTATTGGTTTATCAATTCTTTCTAGAATAAATCACATGAAGGTTGCTAGCATCTATAGCGAAAGCGGTGCAATTGACCCGACTAGATTCGAAATTTGCACGTTAGTCCAGGTTGGTTGTATGAACTTGACTACTGCCACATCCTTATCTGAGTATGTATAGTGTAGACATTGTATCATCGGCGTGGTGACTATCAGCAATTCACCTTTCCCTTGTTTGTACGACCATCAAACGTATGGCTCAAAACATACAATCACTATAGGCTGTTCAGACTCTCCATAAATAAAATCGAGATTTCCTCTATTTACACTTAAATGCTTTATTTTTAATTTCGCCGCTTCTTTAACACTCCCCGGTTAATACGCTATTTATAAACCAAATTTCGTAAAATCTTTTTGAAATATTACATGTGATGATAAAAAAATACCGGTCAGTAAATATTTATTAAAAAAAATCAAGTAGTGTGTTTTATTATTTAAAAAATTAAGGTATTTGAGTTTAGAGACGCTATGTTTCAGAAAGATATTTCAAGTGTTTTCTCTTTGGAAATAATCTGACTCGAAAAGAGAAAAATGAGAGCCTGAAAATTAAATAAAATGGAAAGGTTTGCTATGTAGAAAAGTTTAGTAACACTGATTTATCCAACTTGCGAAAAGTAAAATGATTTATATTTTGGTATAATTGTAGATTAACATTCTCCGCCAAAAAATGGAGTTTCCTTTTTTAGGCCATGAACTGTAAACACCATGAAGAATTTGGTGAAAATAAGAAAAAAATAAAGTATTTTAGAATTAAAATAGGTGATCAATTTCGTATATGAATCCAATCTAAAATGATCCCGTCTTGGGTCAGTCTAGCGTTTTTTTTTATGTGAGCTTAATCCGTTGTGTTTATTTATTTTGTACAGAAGGGCTACCTTTTAAGGTGTTGTTGTGTTCCCATTGCCACTCGGGCTTATGATTAGTGATAAAACTGTCCTAAA
Organism: Sepiola atlantica; assembly: GCA_963556195.1. Lineage (NCBI taxonomy): Eukaryota > Metazoa > Mollusca > Cephalopoda > Sepiida > Sepiolidae > Sepiola > Sepiola atlantica. The sequence goes on from OY744523.1 coordinate 101,539,720, forward strand.
AAGTAAGAATGTCCTTGGAATTAAGAACGTTTATATATATGAGATTTAAAAAAATCAGCTAACTAATAAAATACCTTATTATATATGTGAGGCGTAAATAAAATGCTTAAAAAGGTTGCATAATATTGTTAAAAAAAAACTGTGAGTTATTTGTGTTATCGAAGACATTGAGGGTGAACTCCGGGGAAGAATGAATCCTGAGTAAAAATCATTTCAGACTGAAGCAATGTTTATCTTTGTGTTTGAATAAATGTTTTACTTTGAAAGCTGAAGAAAAATAATTTTGAAACAACATTTCAAATAGTTACCATTGTCCGATACAAATCTACCAAGAAGGAAAACGTAATGGGGGGGGAGGTAGAAACACAAATTAAAGTTTCTTATGTTAACGTCACGAAAAAAAGCTATATTTTGAATACTATTGTTAAAAAACAACTGTGAGTTATTTACGTTACTGAAGACATTTAAGGTGAAATGCGGAGAATATTTTTTTATGAAAAGAAATCTTACTACACTGAAGTTATGTTTTTTCTTTGTGTTTGGATTAATGTTTTCTTTTAAAGTCGAAAAAATGAGTTTTTTTAAGAACATTTGAAATAATTACCCTTGTCCGGAGAAAGTCGACGTAGAAACAATTCGCTTTTAAAGCCTGAAAAATGAGTTTGTTTGAAACTACATTTAAAATAGTTATCCTTGTCCGGAAAATATCGGCGAAGAAACAATTCGCTTTAAAAGTCGAAAAGAATGAGTTTGTGTTATAGTACATTTGAAATCGTTACCCTTGTCCGGAGAAATTCTACGAAGTTACAATTCGCTTTTAAAGTCAAAAAATAAATTTGTTTGTTTGAAAGTACATTTAAAATAGTTACCCTTGTCTGTAGAAAATCGACGAAAAAAAAATTCGCTTATGAAGATGAAAAGAAATGAGTTGGTTTGAAAGCGCAATTGAAATAGTTACCCTTGTCCGGGGAAACTCAACGAGGAAACAAATGGAAGAATAAAAACAGTGGATGTGAAAAAAAAAATGAAAGCTTCGTTTTATAAAGTGTAGAAAAAAATGAATTTGTTTTTAAAAAATGTCAAGTATTTACCGTTGTGTGGAGTAAACAGACGAAGAAAAATTAGGAAACAAAGTATCCTTTAAAGATAAAATATAGCGTATGGTAATTACAAATCTCCTGACGTACGCAAACAGTATATGCCATTTTAAAGTCTCTCAAATACTGAAATTGATGCAACGAATCTCTGTGTTAACTCAGACACAGTATTTTCATGGATATAACCAATTCATACAAAATTGAACACTACGGAAAGAAAATAGAATAAAACACAAAAGTGATAAAGAATTAAATCATTAATTATAGAGGACGCCATTGATACTGACGGGTTGTACTATGCGAAGTGTTCGTTTATGGAAAATGTAAATCCAGAACGAGAATAGCTGTAATCACAGCCATAGCGGCGATCCGTGTATTCGACATGCATTCCGATATTTCTATATCTGTTGCGATACTGTAGTGAAATTGAGGGAGCGTCAGTTCTGTTTATCAATGATTGAACATGGTTTATATATGAAAAATAAAGTATTTGTTAAAAGTTGCATTTTGTAAAAAAATGATTATTGTAGTTTTAATAATTTTTTTTTGTAACTGAAGGCGTTTAACTAGATGGAGGAATTGGAGTAGGCATGTTTTTATTTGTATTTAGTTTTTAGTATTCGGCAATTACATTCGATCATTCCAGAATAGGATCGTAGCAAGCTAATCAAAGCGTCGTTAAAGTAGACAGAATAAGCTCAGGAGAGCGCTTATATTTACTTCGGGAAGTTAGATTCGGTCAAAGACTATAATAAGGAATAAAATAAACAATTATGGACTGAGATTGGCAATTAATACTATGAAGAAGAAGTCCAAGTGTAAGATGGTGGTAGCGGTTGTAGATTTTTTTGCGTGTGAGTAAAAGTTACTCCGACTTCCTATATGTATGACTTGATATAGAGAGTCAGGTATGCCGGGATTAATGTAAGAAATCTTGAAATAGAATGAAACTGACTGATAATTTTATAAAACACGCAGCAATTATTAGCATAAAGAGTGACCATATTATAATAAAGTCCTGTAGTGTCTGAAAATGTAGGGGGAATCGAATTTACTTCATTAATATATATATATATATATATATATATATATATATATATATTAATAACGTTAACTACTTATAAGCGTTCAGACAAAATGTTAAAATGTTGGCTTGGGTCTGAGGGTTTCGAATCGTGTGGTCGACAGAGCAATCACCCTCCCCACTGATGATTCCTAGTGTAAAAGAATGAAACATGTGTCTATGGACAGGAATTTAATAATATTTATCGTAATATAGGTTAGAAATTTTGAATTAGTATGTTCGATTTAAAATATACACTTATTCGAGAAACTGGTTTCGATTCCAACGAAAAAGTGGTGGTATATCAAATATCAAATACACATGTAAATGAAACCGAAATGGTGATATGTGATTAAAAAATGCTAAACGTCTTAGATGAGAATTAATAAAGAAAATGAAAATGTTAATACTATAAGTGGTATTCAGCATGAATAAATGTGGGAACTGGCGGAAATACCTACAAGATAACTGAACATCGAAATAAATAAATTACGGTAGAGATAGACATTTCTATGAAGAGTTACTAATGTGTAGCAAACAAATGCAGAAATACCTCGTCCTGATAAAATAATAGACATTGGTTGTCTTTTCCAATCTCTTTATCCCTCTCCCTTCCCCCCTCTTTATGTATTTTGTTATTAATTAAAATTAAATTATTCTTGATAATTAACAGTTTTTCCTACAATATTTTATAATGTTGAGATTTACAATCAAACTTGTACTTAAGTAAATTGATTTTCGCAAATGGAACTAGCTTTAATATTTAATGTTTGTTATTTCTACAAAGAAAATAAATTTCTTACACAGAACAAATTCCAAAATTGTAATCCGGTAATGAATTAAAAAAAAATCAGGAAAGTAGAAAGTGGACATTCAGTTTACTTTCGGTAGACTCATACCTCTCGCTTCCCTTATGTTGTCCTTTAATCCTCACACTTTATGAGCGATGTTTCTGAAAAAGGGGGAAGAATTGCTGTTACTTTGTCGGAATTTATCTATCTAACACTTATCGTTGGCTAGTTTTTGACTTTTAAGTACTATTTTCTAGCTTCTTACATAGGTGGACTCATGCCTTATCTGGTGCGATTTCCACAAAAATAATAAAATAGATAAAAAAATTCGATTACACAACGAATCTCCATCTTTATCTTTATCTCAATCTTCTCTCTCAGCTGTCAAATTTCAAACTGAACTGTCTGCCCCTATCAGTTCCTTCTTAAAGTAGTTGTTCTCCACATATGCAAATAGATGCCACCTATAAAACATCTTATTACAAACACAAGTTCTTTTTCAACTGAAAACCGAGTTCTACCATGCGAAACGGTCCACACACTTCAAAAATTTTAACCCTCTATTTTCCTTCAATTTTTATAGTAGGAAACATTTGTATTTTAAAACCACATATTATTAATTACAATTATTGACTTATGACCGTTTCAGAAATTAATGGTCCGACTATACTTGAAATAGGGTGCAATTAAGTAGAACAGCTCATGATACTCAAATCAGCTCTTCAAACTGGGTCCATCCTCTTCAGAGTCAGATTTTGCAAAGTATTTAAGATCATCTAGTCAGTCTCGTTCCGTTTGTAAATTATATCCGTATAAATACATGCGTTACAAAATAAAAACAATTTTGCGAAAAATCATTAAAGTTCAAAGGGGAGCTAATTCTTAATATATTCTCAAGATAGGATAGAGAGATATCTTTGTGATATCTATATATTTTTGAAGCGAGTTAATATGTTGTGACAATCGAGACTACATTATAAATATTTTAAGAGATAAACCATTACAGAGACTATATATATGTTTTATTTATTTTCACATGTATATTAAGTAAAAGTTATTATATCGAAGAGCAAGTTACCACTGATCATGTGCTCTTTAAATGAAGCGGGCTATTAAAGGATATACATCTACCGAATATTTATTTCATTTTATTCTCATTTTGAAAAGCATATTTATTTTAAGAGGCTTCGTGTATTAACAACCAAAGCTCAGATGTGAAAGTATGATTCTAATTTTATTTCATGCAGACCTCTTGTGAGAAAAACAAACAGTTTTTTAAAAAAATGAAACAAGTAGCGTGTTTATTTTTCTCTCTAAAGTTTTCAAATTTGGAATGGAAATATTCCCAGCGTTTTTTTCCAGTGTGACGCAAAAGCCGTGAAGGGCGCTGACATTTTCGAATAAAACACTTTTATTCGGCCTATCGTTAATTCACCGGTTCTTTCCCTGCTTCAGTTGACATGCCCTACTTAACTTTCCTAACTAATAATGGGAGGTGTGTCGACAGTAAATGTGTAAACACACAAAAGCATATAGTATATGCTTGAGTTACAGACTTGAATCAAATTGTGCATTAAGTTTATTGAAGTAAATCCAATAACATGATAAATGTAAACTCTTATTAAAAATGAGTTGCATTTAAATATGTACACTATTCGCGTGGGAATTTTATTTACATAATACTTTCCATACACAAAAACTGGAAGTATTGTATTTGATTGTATGTATTTGTAAATAAATATACTTTTGTAAATATTATTTTAAAGGAGATCAGCGTTTATTTAGGAAATTTAACCAATGTTGTGTGGAAAATTAACTCTGGGTCTGATTAATAATTAAACTATTAATTAAATTGAAATTAAAATTAAAAATAAATTGAAATTAAATGTATACATGAATATAAATATATATTATTTCTTAACTAAAAATGGTAATTCTCGCATGAACTGTCTTTTCAAGGAGGAATAATCTAAAGGAAATATTTAATATAAATAGAGATGTTTACTTGCCCGTCCGTCACAATTTTATAAAAAATAATAAATACATTGAGGAATTTGTCTAATTTTGAAATATCAGTTCCTAACCACTTTTAGAAATAGAGCCTATTGCATTAATAGTAACTAATAAAGTCCCCGAAAATATAGCGAGTGGCATAACTGGAAAACGAAACGAACCTTGAGATCTTCAATTTGACCTCCAGTAAGAATAATGTTTTAATGCAATAAATAAATTGCAGAATTTACCTCATTTTGAAATATCAGAGATCATAACAACTTTTATAAATTGAAAATATTGCATTGGTAAAAAATAATAAAATACCAACAATTAAAGCAGATGCCATGACTAGAAATCGAAACTGATACCTTGAGATCTTCAGTCTGCGTCTGCACAAACTGAGCTATTTGGACTTTCTCATAAATAGAGCTTAAAACATTACCATAACAAAATAATTATAGCTGTGGTGTGAGGTCATAGAGTTATGTGTTTAAAACATGAACAAAAACATAAGCTATTTTTTAATGAATAGGTAAACATCAATAGCTATGAACATTATTTTAATAGCCCCCAAACAATTTAGTTTGATTTAACTACTATTGTATGTAGTTCTTTCACAATTATATAACCCCTCCCAGACAATCAAACCTACGAGACGGAGGAGCATATATGTACTAGTTCTTTAAAAATAGATACGCAAATCGAATTTTATTACACTAGAAGTAATAGGCGCTGTTGCTATATTAACTACCGGCCCATTAGTTGGATGCAATTAAATATGACGTCACGTTAAAGCTATCATTATTTTTTAAAGATTATATTCTAGCTGCATTTATAAGAAAGATCAAACAGGTCAGTCTGTAAAACCTCAGACTGATTGTCTTAAGGTTTCACTTTCGATTTCTGGGCATGGCATCCGCTTTATTTTACGGGCATTTATTATTTATTATTAGTGCAATATTCTGCATTTCTAAACGTAGTTAGGGTGTCTGATATTTTAAAATGAGACAAATTCCGCAATATATTTATTACGTTTAAAACAAAATCATGACTGACGGGCGGATAGACGGAAAAAAAACTCTATTAATATCAGATTAAGTAAGGTATTCAAAAGACTAAATTGTTTGATAAGAGACCGAAATACCAATGGGTGTATCTATTCAAATGCGTTATAGTGAATCTAATGAAATCCCGAAATTATTTTCTTTGAATAAATAATTGTTTCTAACTTAAATGCAATAATTCATTACAATGACTGACTGGTTTTACAACTTAACATAATTCATCGTGTTTTATTTAATTTAATGAATATTTTTGGTTAATAATAGATGTTATATAAATAAATCGAAATGCATTCTGTTGTATATAATTTAATCAATATAATATTTTTTTATGATGAAGTCATTTATTTCAATGATGATGTTTATTATAAGAAAAAATATTGAAATTGCTGACTTGTTTCATAAGTAGACAAAATGCACTATAGTGAAATAAATATCCTAATGAGGTAATTTTATTTCACGGAGTAATTTATTGAAAAAGCTGATTTTTTCTTATAGGAACACCGATATATAATATAGTAGATTTAATACATCGAAACGCATCATAGTAGATCTACTCTAATCAATATATTATTTTATGAAAATAAATAATTCTTTCTAAATAGAAATGTAATAAGAAATTAATCATTGTAATCCAATACATGTTTTCTTTGACTTGTCTGTGAATGGCTATTTCGAAATGACAACTTAATATCCTCTATTTGTTGTTTGCTTGTATTTAGATCATGTAGAAGCATTGGAATGAATGATAGATAATTAGAGCACCAGCTACTATGAAACAGCAAAGCGTACAACAGAAGAATCAGCATTTGAGGTCAGCGACATATTTATCTTGGTTAAAGCGATAGTGTATATAAAACAGAATGACGTAATACCGACCAAAGATAAGTTATAAAATCATTAAAAAAACAAGCTTATTATGTTTTAAGGAATGATAACACCTAAGTAACGCAGGGATACAGTATATAAAATGTACGCGGAAAGCAATGTTAACCACGGTGTTTGTATTTTAAAAAGATCGAATTAGTTTACAATTATCAGAGCCAGGGGGTAATCGTTAACGATAAATATGTTAATCTGTTGTTCTGGTGAAAAAGAATAGAAAAATAAGCTTTTTTAATCAATAGAAATACTACGTTTTACTACGGTATATTTAACCACTATACACTTGATTCAGCACGCAACAAAACTAACATAAGTATCTGATAGTAAAAATGTGTTCATTGAATGTATATATTTCGGAAATTATAATATGTAATTTAGTACAAGTAAGTAAAGAGTACAATGTATAAATGTTTATGTACGAGGAATATAAGCGACAATTTACTAAAACGTGTTTTAATGATAGCTAACGTCGCTAATGTAATTCTGTTCGTTTTTTTCGGTAATCGAGAATGTAAAAAAAATATTCCGAGTTTTGACAAAGTAATTCATTAAAAACGTTAGCTACAATACGCTCGATGTGGCATGTAATACATACATAAACAAATAAGTATCTGAATATACCCGGCGTCTGTTTTTCTACTGAAGTTGTATTTTTCAAAAGTTATAATATCAAACTTATTAAAGGTAAGTAAAAATGGAAACTTAAGAATATTTATATTCGAATAATACAAGCGAAAGTTTGCAAAGTAGTGTCTTAATGACCCTTTTGACTGCGTAAATTTTAATAAACTCAATATGTTAATCTTTTATTTTAGTAATCGGGAATGTAAAAGAATATTTGAAACAACCCATCTAAAGACTTTGAAATTTGAAAAAAATAACGGTTATACTAACGGGTGTGTACTATAAGAAAATGTCTGCCTGACTACGCGAGTAATCGTGGTAATAGATTTGACTGTGAGAGTAAAAGTCCCTCCGATGTAATGTATAGATTACCATCTTAAGATAAAATAAGGAACAAGGCTAAATAATAAACATAAGATAAAAGTGAACGAGACAAAGCTATATTTTCTGAAAACACGTATTGGTAATTGGCTTAAATCGATGCCGAAGCAGATTTAACATAAAAAGTTAAACAAGTAAATTAAAAAAGGGAAACTCACGTTTTATTGTATGTATAAGATTGATAAATTAGTGATTACAACAGGTGGTGTTTTTTTAAATAGACTAGTAGGATGTATATCTTGTTGCAGATACTTCCACTCCGATAACCAGACTCAACCATATCTTATTTAATCATTTTCTGCCAGCTAAAATAATGTTGTTGCTGTTGCTGTTATCGTTGCTGATGCTGTTATTGTCGCTGTTAAGCGTTTCAGACTTATACATAAAACTTACGAATATTGTACCTCAGGGTTGTTTAGTCTGCATGACGTCCTCTCATTTGTCGAACCTATTTCTTAACCTGCACGATTGAAGGTGTTTTTCCTACATCTGAACCAGCAAGGTTCAGGGGTTTCCTGTGATTTTAGAAGGGTTTTGCCCAGAACGCACAGATTTATCGCGCAGAAGTAACGTCACCACTCTCACTCCATTTATTTACTGTTACACGCCTGACAGGTGCTTTCTCGCCACACACAGAAGCAGAGACTACCCAAAATGTCAGAACCTAATGTACAATCTTCTTGAGACAAAGTAGGCGAGCCTCAGCATTATACCGTTTGGTTTCGAAACCGTCCGCTATGGGGACGCAGGGCTGCTAGCAACCGTAATACTAGAAAAATAATTCTGACACATCCACGTTGCTGCCGCCTCTACCACGGTGAAGGTGCGTTGGACTTAAGAGTGTGACCTTGCTGTATCGTTACGTAGCCTTAGCAAAAAATATTGTTTTAAACTTTTTTCCAGACGTACCACAACGTGTCCACATAGGTTCTTCGTAACGTTTGCAAATACATTGCATTGTTAGGTGCTATTAACATTCTTTTTTAGACGATGCACAACATAGATATTCAAATATTGAGAAAAATAAAGAAAAATAGAAAAAATGAAGTTACCTACTGAAAAAAGAAAAAAATGTTCTAAAGTAAACCACAAAGAAACACAAATAAATTCACTTAGTTTATTGACACCTTCGGAAAGACTTCTTTGAACCGTGGTCTCTTTAAGTGCACTGCTGCTGGCCGACACACGTCCGATGCGGACGAAATCCTTAATTTAAAAAGAATGAGCCAACTGAAAAACGAAAGTCAACTGATTCATGGCGCCTCTCTCGTAGTTCACAGTTGGACGGTAGGCTACTTTCGTCCCCTCTCTTACATTATTTAACATACATACATGTTCAGATAAATTACTATCTCAAAATTTCAATGACATTGTCAGAATACATTGCAACGTTACAGTGAAGTTAGCGTATCTGATAGAGAAGTGTTTATCCTGTCATTTTGGATCGTTATTGTCATCAATGAATAAAAAAGAGCCGATCAGAGAAATAGGGGACTATTAAACAATACAGAGACGTAATCGTTCCGTTCGAGATTAGATAACAAAGAGAATCGGGGGAGAGAAATTTACAGTGAATCTCAGAAGCAATCTCAGATTAAATGTTGACATAAACGAGCATAGGTAGAGTCATTCATTCTCATGTCGGCTCATTTTGTAAAGTAAAGTGACATAACATATACTAGTAAAAATAATTACCTTTCGTGTATAGCTGCTGGGCGTTTATTTAAAAACTAGTGGGGTCGCCCAGTACTAAATGACGACATATGTGTTTCATTAATTCCCAACTACCTTAACACTTTTATAATCAAAGTCACTTTGAAAAACTGTTGGTATCTTGGTTACACACGATACTAATATTTCAAATTTGCTGATACTGATGCTTCATGTGATGTATTTTGGCAAAAAGATAGATACACATATTGCAAATTATACATGCTCATTGAAGTAAAGAATTTACACAACTTACTAAATTACATATTTTCTACAGATTGTGAAACAAAATCAAACTCTGTTTCTCATACAAATTATGATTCTCAGGTTAACGAAAACTGTTGTTATATTTTCATTTACTGTTGAGTGTATACACCATAATACAACCGTGTCGTCGTTGTGAACCCAGGTCCTTGCCTTTCTGCTAATACACCTACTCAGACGTCGATGTTAATGAAAAAAGTTGATTTAAAAGTGTCAGAGAAAACATCAGAGCGACAAGCGACTTGTGTACGCGTGAGAGAAAGAATATACAGACAGATAGATAGATGGCCAGTTTGTCTAGATACACCTAAACAAATTGGGAAACATCACCCAGACGCATCTTCTCTGCTTGAAGTTGTGCCAATCAAAAAGTAAAAAAGTCCTCGAACCACAGTCACATGGTTTCGTTCAATTCCGTTCTGAGTGCTCTTGACCATTGAGGTTTTACTCAAACCTTTCTATACAAACATAGTCCTCGTTATGTAACGGTTTAATAATTATAAAACATAGCTGCCGCCGTGTTTACATTACAAGAAATGCCAATGCTTCAAGACAATTACTGCCGATTCTTACGTTCGATTATGTATATAATGAATCACTGTCATTTGTGTTAGACAAAATATGTATTAATACACATTAATATTAAGGCAAAAAAACCAACATGTATTATTATATTAAGTATCATAATTAGTATTCTTAATTATATTATATCCGATATCCTATTTAATCTTGTTGCATTATGTGACGCACTTTAGCAATAGTTTCGGAGTGATTATGCCTATTATTATATTAAAATTAGTGCTTTTCCCCCTCGCCCATCATAGACACTGAATATCTAGGTGTATTTATGCTAAATGTAGTGCGATGTAGTCCAATCATTTTTAGACCTTCGTGTATATTATTGGTAGTAATAATATAGATATAGTAGTAGTAAAAGTAATAGTCGAAGCAATAGAGTCATCTTCTTTCACTATGTTCCAAGCAGTATTAAAACACTTTTTATGCCAAATTGGGGGCGATTATGTATAATAGCATGTCTTATAAGTGATTATAATTCATGCAATTAGCTCTAATCGTAGATACAATTATATGGGTGGTATTAGCATTATACACCCGACGATACACTCAAATCCTCACATATATTTCGTAATAAATATGCTGCAGCTATGTCGAGTAGTTAGCGAGCTTACTTCTGACAAACAGAAAGAAGATCATTATGATAGAGCAGCGGGTAACATAAACCATATATTGATGATTACATTTCATAAATGAATATATTAGGAAATGAATAGGTGTCTAAATATTATCATTTTGTTATGAAAACATTTTTTGCATTTTTTTAACATAACGATACAATTTAAGTGTTTTCTAAATACAGTCAGAAACCGGTTATTATGGTAAAATCCTGTAAAATAAGAGGTAATATGGTTGTCTGTTATTTGAGTTTTGAATATGATCACAATCAGTTGTCAGAATGAAGTTTGGATGCTGATCTCTGGCAGTTTAGTGAAGGAGGTCAGACCCAACAATTCTTCAACGCTATCAAACACATATTGCTATGTCAAAATAATGTTTACCGAACCGCTATAGAGCTATAGAGGTAAGATTACTGTGGCAATAAGTGACTTGTAAAATTGTGTAGGGTGTTTTTTATCCTATTGTAAACAACTGGCCAGCGTTGTGGACAGAAACAGCTGTTTGTCAGTCTCGTTAACACGTTGTAATTGTATATAAGCAGTGGTAACACTAGTAGTTGCAGAGATGTTGTTTTTCTTCGCTTGTCTGCTCGTAACTTTAATAATGGAAGTAATTCAAAAGCATAACAAATAACTCTATTATTTCCTCTGAGAATTGATTTTAATTGTTACAGTAATTTTTACAGTAATTTACATCTTGATGGACTGCATCTTCCCCTTTCAAGTCCCATATTGTGTTGAAGGCCTTGTACATAGTGCCCGCTCATTTTGACACTAAACTGGTCAGTGGAATGTATTCTCTATCTTTTCTGGTACGTACTTCCTCCTATGACGTCAACCTAACTTCTAACAAGACGTCTAATGGAAAATTCTATTGTGTGTCTTGACTAACCCCTACGTTGATTTTTTTCACTTGTAACTTTATTTTTACAACCCGACATCTTATTCTTTTACATAATACTTATCCTCGAGTTCCTTGTGTCTGTTATAAGCGGTGCATTATTAGTATAAAAACATAGGAAAGTTCAATTTTAGGTAAGTGATCAACCTTTGCTCAAAGTGTTGCGTTTTAACCTTGTGTCATTCTTGCAGAAAAAAAGTTACCGTAATCAGTACAGAAACATTGTATTCATATCATGGTAGCTACACGTTCTCCCTGTACGTGCTTCTGTGTGATCCTTCCATATCAGATATCAGCTGGTAAATTAGGGTCTTATACCTACAAAGATGACTAAATTGAAAAAAAAAACTGATGGAAGACAGCGGATATTTATTTAACTTGATCTTTGTTTTAAATCAATGACAAGTGGGGAAAGATAAAGAAAGTGAGATAGAGAGGGGGGCGATCGAAATCATTAATTACTCATATTTTGTCAGCTCATATAATTTTACACAACCACGTGCCACGAGCTACAAAACCGACTTACTGTTTTCCATCACACTTCGCCTTGTGTCATTTCATCGCTTATCAATTTTAGCATCGGGATTACAAAGTTGACTTCCGCTCCATCTTCAGCGGTTTCTATTTACTGTTATATTCAACGAACTAATTTATATTTTAGTGGATTTACTCGCCTAATTACTAACAACATTTTGAGAATATGTTTAATGTTATGTAATGTAACTATGATTTACATTCCATTAAAATAGGAAGTCTGGCATTTTAATTTGATGGTTTCCTATTTACGGCGCAAATTTATTGTCCTTACCAAATTTGAAAGTAGCAAGATTCGATTTTGGCATGTAAAAATAAGAATCAAAAAAGAAAATTCTACGTAAGGTTAGTTTAAGCACGAAGATAGAATTTTCCGTTAGAAGTTAAGTTAAAGCTAAGTGTACAAGAAATTGCGTCATATGAGAACTACGGGGAAGATAAGCTATAGAGTTCCTGTCTCTTTGGAGTTATACGTCAAAATTATAGAACGCGGTTAAAAAGGCTTTTAGAGGTAATTCTGGACGATGCAATTAATCTGGATATACTTGTTGTAAATTACTGTTCGAAGCAAGTAAAACCCCAGAGCAAATAATTAAGTTACTTTATGTTCTCCATAATTGCTTCGAGTATTCCAGCCATAAGGATTAGAAAGAAAAAGAAAAAAAAAGCCTACGACTGCTACTCATACTGTAACACTATCGTTGGCCGGGGAGTGTATATTGGTGTGTCCGCGCCGTGGGGACGTCTCTAGAAAGGGCTCTTATCGTCCTGGCATGTCACTTCCAGATCGCCGGTGGGGGGGGCAATACTTACATTCTCTTGTTCAAATAGGTGCAATACTATTGCTTATATGTTCAAACTCACGATGTGTAAGATCCTTGAGTTCAATAGACTTGTGCCATCCGAAGGAGTTTACCCCGTCGTTAGGTTTGCCAGGTTGTGGCGTCAGTAATTATGGTCTCATTCATTCTCTGTTAGAAGGTTAATTAGCTGGGTTAAGGGAAAATGTCGTGCTAAAATTTGAACGCTTTCATATGACGAGCGAACGACTATTTTATATGAATATATATATATAACGTTTTATTAATTCATTTCAGCTTCCGAAAACAGAAAAACATTCGAAGAGTCGAAAAGTTGGTTTGCAAGTCCGTCGTGTATGAATGTAAAACACAAAACTGTTAGGTTTACCTTCGCTGTGATGAAACTGATAGAGAAAAAGAGTAATAGTAATACGTCTGAAAGAGACGAAAATAGACACAATTCACTCTAAAAATTAAGAGATAGAAAGAAAGAAATGAGAGAGAGAGCAATAGTTACTCATTGTAGTGTTATTAAGTTCACCCGCAGAAGCCGGTGTTAGAGAACAATCGATTTCACTCTTTCCCCCTTCCGATGCACAGTCAACCTAGCTTATCTTAATGCAACAAAATTATCTCGATTTTACTTGCCTCTCCACAAGGACAACAGAAGTACACGGCTTTTAAATGTGTGAATTCCATTTCTAATAAAAAGGCGCTCATCATTGTACTCAATACTGTTGCTTAGAAACGTCACAATCTAATAAGTCAACTATTTAAATATCGGAAAGATGACCAGCTGTATCTGTCTACAACACAGTTATTTGAAATAAAATGAAAAACTTGACCCACGCAATTGTTCAATTCACTTATTATCACTGTAATGTTACACAACAGCCATACAGTTGTCGCATTTTATAAATGTATTAATCGTATTAACTATATTGACTAGTATTGTATTAAAATAATAGTATATACGCCTGATGACGAAGACTTGTGTTCTATATTTATGTGCGAAGCTTACTTGAATAAAGTTAATGGATTGCGATCTCAGTCTCAATTTTATTTTCTGAAATATTATTGTTGCCATGAAGTCGTTTGATTATAGATATATGAGTCCCTCGCAATTGGCTGTTAAACGATTGTTATGAAAATCAATCAAAATTTGCAGCATGCACATTGCCAACTGATCTCATGGGGTTTCTGATATTCGACCTATGACTGACATCAAGTAAGATCATTCTCACTATGTAAATAACAATATCTACCGAATGAGATGCTTTGCTATGGATTCATACTGATATGTGGTAATAACTCTATAATTATTTTCTAAGCATGAAAGAATAGTATTCTCTCTTTATTCTTGTAAAACACATTTGGATAGTTTTCTGTGTATAAGAAACTCGCTTATTTTGTCTGTATGTCACCGTTCATTTTAAAATAGTCTTCATTCCTTAACTTATGCCTCGTTAAGTACCTCTTACGTTTATCCACATACTCATTTCATCTTATACAAAATTAATGAGACAATAGAAATATAATCTCTACTAATGACAATCTTATAATTGAGAAACATCAGATCGGATATATATATAAATTTATTACTGAGTAATAAGTGGATTCTCTCTTTCTCTTTCTCTTTCTCTCTCTCTGTTTCTCTACTTGTTTCACCCTCTGTATATATATATATATATATATATATATATATATATATATATATATATATATATATATATATATACTAGTATGCAAATGTATCTACGGTAATTAAGCTTAGCCGAGGCGTCGATGCTTTATTCCTAAAGAATATTATCCGACTTAAGACCTGATTTTCTAGAAAAATGAAACATAGCTTATATGCCATAAATATATTTTCATACTACATATTAGCTCTACTTAGGTATTGAGCACTATTGAAGTAAGCATACAATATATTATATCACCTTCAAATATTATATACGTATGTACATGAAATAGTAATATATATATATATATATATATATATATATATATATATATATATATATATATATATAGAGAGAGAGAGAGAGAGAGAGAGAGAGAGAGAGAGAGAGATAAATGAAGGAAGAGAGATAAATATGTGCGGATGACAAATCTATTTCATCTTCGATTTTTCAATGCAAGGTGTACTCGATAAAAAAAACTATTTATTTTCTTTCCTTAAGCTAGGCTTTTCAAAGATTGAAATCTTATTATTAGAGGAATTACATAGATGGATATGTTGGCAGGGGAGTAGCCAAAATTCAAAATTTGAAAAATTTAAGAAACAATCTAAAGTAATGGAATCTAAGGGTGCGTGTACAAAAAGGTTATCAAACTATAGAGTGTGTAATGTCAAAACAATTATCCCTAAGGAATTCTTCAAAATTATAGATAACTCTTTCAAGCACCTGAATAGATACAGCACTATATTCAATAAAAGCTCTATTAACATTTCCTACACCACAATGCCCAATATAGTGCATCCATCATCACCTATAATAGCAAGAAAATTATAGCTGCACAGCAACCAGAACCAAATATTTCCCTACTAATAATTGTAACTGCCAGATATCCAGAGAATCCAGGTAAATAGCAATTGCATACAAAGTGATGTCATATACGCTTGTACTGTAAAACGATTCCCCCAAAATGCCACCAGCATGCAAACTCTCCACATCCCCAACTTCCTGTACTAAACGACACCTTCAATAACATCCCTTGCACTAACCAACAACACCCGCTCACTAACAATAACCTTGATCTAACCCCTACAGTTTTCTTATCTTCTCCACCTAACAATTTCAACTTAACTTTGGTCCAGGGCGTTAGCATGCTAACCCACAAATAACACAAATACTATGATAACAACCCAATACAAAATACACACTTACATTGGACCTAGTGCCTTCCCCATCAAGACTCGAATCTCAAGCCATATCTTCTCCTTCAAACACAATAACAACAATTCCATTGGCACCTCTCTATCCAATTTTATAAAAAACTTTAATCGTAAAAACACTCCCTACTCTCTACATTGGTCACTATTAAAAAGGTCTCAATCCTACACTCCAGGATCCGCTTTCTGCCAACTATGTACATTAGAAACATTGTTGATAGCTACAGAAGCTAAAAGCAAAAATATTATTAACTCTAAAACAAACTTATCTGAAATTGCAAGCACAAGCGAAAATTTAATTACATAAATTTCATTACTCACTCTAACAACCCTCGTCTCTGTCAATAACCCCCTCTAACATTAGACTAATTCTTAAATTTTATAATTTTTAACTTTTTAACTCTTCACCTTTCCCCCCTTAAAAATAATCATCCCCAAAACATAGCGTATCCTTCTCTGTGGACCTAATAACTTAATTAACCCATAATACTTAATATAAATTGAGAATTAACATTATTCTTCTCACTCCACTATCCTGAATCTCTTCTTCTATACCCGTTTTCAATTACTAGCTAACCCTCCTTACATACTTATCCATTGCCTCTCTTATCTCTGTTTTGCATACAATTCGACTCTATGGACGCGGCGCTCTACCGACAATACTTTTCTCATACTCAATACTCCATGTCATCACTTCGGTTACATAATCAACCTAATTCCACTCTATAACTCTATAACTGTTATACCAGAACTTACTTGTTGCAAACATATTGACGCTGTTCTCAATCCTAACATCAGCAATATATAAAGTATATTATTTAGTCACGCATCTAATATTTAACTAACTAGGAAATCTATAAATTATTTAAACATTAAACTCTGAAGTTCTATAAATGTCCAGATAATTACATCTTCTGAGTCCTAATTCCCAATTTGTAACCCTTTTAAACTTTCTGAATTATATATAATTTTGTCCTAAAAGATCCGTTTAAATACGGGGATACTCCCCTCTCGAACTGTTTATTTACTGATCGGAAACGCTACTGTATCAGCTTATTGAAACCTAACCCCAAACACCTAACTGAAGCCAGTCCAGCAAATAAACCGGCAGTAATTACTTTATATTCTTGCTTACTAGCGATGAGCTGTAACTAAACAAGCCCTCCTCCTACTCCCAGCATCAGCCATAGTTCCATCTACTAAACCTTGTCCTCCCATTCCTCTAATTCCACATTTCCTTCCCACTTTTTACTGGCTTCGTCTTTGACCAGAAAATTCTCTCTCATTCCTTTGATTCGATCGAAATAACTACTAACATTTTCCATCGGCCAACTTGAAATATATACATTTTAAACTCAACTCCTTAAAATCTATTGTCATTCATTTTAAAATGGCCATGATTTTCAAAATTACATCCTAATAAGTGCTTTTTATTTACGGTTGAACTGAACATCATTCTATTGGATTTACTACATTTTGAACACTTTTAACGCAGTCTCCACGAAATCCCTTTTCGCTTTTTCGATCTTTAAATCTTTCGTCACCGGACACTTTGTAAACGGACATTCACCAACTGGACATACTCTATATTTTGTAAACTTTTTTATACACACTCTTACTTTCAATTACTGTACTACGGGGGGACTTTGGTCCACTTTTGAAATATATTTGTAAAACTCAAGTAAATATTTGGTAAGTTTTCATTATTTTTGTGTTGTTTTCTGGTGGGACCATGTTAACTATCAGTCTAGATGAAATTTGGAACCAGATTATACAATATAAGGAAAGAGAAGCAATAATTAGGGGTGGTCAAAGGCACTCTGGCATGGGGTGACTTTGACTACACTATACCAGCTCTATTGTAACTAAAGTAAGTAGTTTAGGCTGTTCGTGGTGTTGTGGAGAATGATATCAAGGAACTTGAGAGTGTGATTATTTTCTAAAAGCATAATGACATTGCTGTGTGATTTAATGCCATAATTTAAATGTTGGGTGGTAGTGAAGGGGAACTTAATTTGTGACTTCATGAGATAAATTTGAAGGAATCTACGGCATTTGACTATGGGTACGTTACTGTGAATGTATTTGATATCTAAACTGGTCAAGATGAGGTTTTTAATATTGATCTTTCGAAGTCTTTGTGGCAGATCTCCGGAGTTCGTTATATGGGCTGGACTTATGCAACCGAGGTGGGTGAGGATTTCTGCTAATTTTCTTGTTAATTTATGTGGTGTGCGTCCGATACTTGATATAATTTGTCTTATGCATATATATATATATATATATATATATATATATATATATATATATATATATATATATATATATATGTATATATTTATATGCATATATGTATATATATGTGCAGTTAAATTATGCTTGATAATTTAATTCTCTGATTTTTCTCAAGAGATAAACATTCACATATTTATCTATATTATTTCCGAAATGCTTTCACAACATAAAAATTCCAATAGCAAATGATTTTAATTTGCAGGAATTACACGCTTTTAATGGATGATAAAGTACTATTATGATTGACTAAAAATGAAAAAAATGAAAAGTGATTAGGTTAACGATGACGTTCTCGTATAGTTATGTTTCCTCATGATAATATAAACGCCTCAGTCTACATCGGCTCAACATTGTCCCAACTTAGGAAGAGAATGAAAGAACATTAATACATTTAACGATTAACACTTAAACAGCGCTACCTATCCGACTAAGCATATTTTGCCCTTAAAAGTCGATTAGTTTTGTTAAAAAAACTAATTTATGTTCCGCTGATGGATTAGCTATTTAGGAAAATAGTTGTGAACTCTTTTCCTGACACTATCTTGCTCTAATTGATGGAAGACTGTCTCTGTGGAACCAGTGTTCACGCATTCTGGTTAAAGAACTGATCCTCAAAATTATCGTCTCAGCTTCTCCATAAAATATTTGAATCATTGGTCAATCTAGTGATAGTCCGTCACCTTGTTAACGCTAAACTTCGTTATGACCATCAACATGGATTTCGGTAAAGCCTGTTATGATGAGGATATGCTAACGGTAATCTCTGAATGCATATAACATACACTAGGCAAGACTAGTGAAGCGTTTGATATATCCAAAACCTTTGACAAGGTCTCGCATGAAGATCTTCTCGGTAAAATTAATGTGTACGGTATTATTGGACGAATGTTTAATATAATCAGACCATTTTTAGTCAAAAGAAAAATCCCGGTTGTCCTCGGTGGGTATACATCTAAACAACATGTCATAAATGCGGGTGTGCCTAAGGGATCGATCCTTGGCCCGTTATTATTTATAATATTCATAAACTACGTCTCGGAGACAATTGTTTCCGAGATGGGAATATTTGCGAATGACATCACGCTCTATTCTATACTTTTGGGGAAAACCAACACACACATACCCAAGGTAATGTCTGAATCCATAAAGCTGACTTCCAGTTTGTAGTTGGACGGTGACAAAAATGGATGGTGACATTTAATTCTACTAAAACAAAGCTCCTGTCCTTTAACAATACATAATAAACCTTTTCAACTACAGATTCTTATGGTTAATAGCACTGTACCTGAGAGTCCATAACTTAAAATCATCGATCTAACATTCACAAGTAATATGAATTGGAATAAATACATAGAAGACATTGTCAAGGCTGTTGCAAGGAAAGTTGTCTCCCTCTGCCGTGCTAGCAAACCTCTGTCACTTGCCAGTATCCTATATCACTGTAAAGCCATCATTCGTCCATGTATGGTGAACTGCTGTCATATTTGGGTTGAAGCGTACTCAACTAGTCTCTCACTCTGAGACAGGGTAAAAAAGAGCCTATAATCTAATAGGTGTTACGCTATCATCCATGCCCCAGCCACCGCCCGATCGCTGCAATGTTCCACTCGTGTACTTGTTTTACAAGTACTTCAATGGAATGTGCTAATACCGTTGCTGCTCTGGTGCCCATTCGACCTAAATACACCCAATCAACCCGACAATAAGTTAAATCTGCTTTTGAGGTCCGCAGATGCTGTTGACGTTGGGGCTGCCCTTTTTGAAAATGGAGAGCGTGAAGAGGGTCAGTTCCAATCTTGAGGGTGTGAGGTGGAGCTGGAGGAGCTTCTAAAATTAAGGAGCGCGTAACCCCCTGGTAAGCATCAAGCTAATAGTAGGTTTTAAACTTTCTAAAGTCATACTAGAATTGTAAACTTTGGCGCTCGGCTTTATAATTAAAATAGTTCGTAAACAATCAGTTCTAAGTAATAGTTGTGGAAGTTGAACGTTAAATTCTAACAGCAGGCCATAATAACTACGTATAACATAAAATTTACGCTGATGTAATGAAACTAAGTTATCCTAAATAAATGATGGTTTCTGTGTAAGGTTTTCGAGTTCTAGGTAGGGATTACGACGTTTTAATTGAAAGTTACATTAGCCGAAACATCGAGAATATAAAAAGCAAGATGAGAATAGTATCCTGAATACTCCACATTTTATTTTATTGGTTTTTCTTCATCATCTACAATCATTACGTTCGCCTTTCCGTTCTTTCACCATGCAAAAAATAAGTATATAAGTTACTTTTCCATTAAAGGTCGAAATAACACAAATAATGAAAAGAAAGAGATTGGCTCACGTTCTCTATTTTCATACAGCAGTCCCTTCTCAAACATACACAAATAAGTAGTTGACTGCTAAGGGTTTTATCAACACACCAGTTCCAAGTAATTAGTTGTGAAAAGTATATTGCTTTGAATATTTATTTAAATGGACAAAAATGAAAATATATTTATTTAAAAAAAAAAATGATAAAATAAATATGCTAGAAAATAGTGGAACAATTTGTAAAATACTTTAACCAGAAAAATCTTCATTTTGTTAGTATTTATTTTATTTTTGCTCTCCGAATATTAATGAAGTGTATTTTTCCTGCAATATTGTAGTCGTTGGTGATATCACACACCTTAACATCAGCTTATTTAATACAAATGCTGGACAATAACTAAAATTTCAACTTTTATTTCAACCTTATTGCTTTTAGTAAGCTGTAAGGATCACACAACATCAGTTGCTATATTTATAAGTAGTGCTTAATATCTTTTGATAGTATGTAGCTGTTCGCAGAGCTTAGACAGATAGTAGCTTATGGTTAATGGCAGTTTTTTTACTTGGATTTCGGAGATAAAGTTTATGCTTATATATCTTATGTGTTCTTAATGTGTGTCAATTAGAATAAGGAAAGGTATTTTGAAACATTTTATAGAGTGTTCAATGGTATATATGTATATATATATATGGTTGTATATATATATATATATATATATATATATATATATATAAATGTGATATTTAGAAGGCAATACAATGCAGAGGTGTGACGGATAGACACAAGTTGGAGCAAATAAGAAATATAATGGTGGAACAAATGAATTAGTTTCAACCTTAATACATATATATATATATATATATATATATATATATATTTATTATTTTTTTGGGGGGGGGGTTGTTTTTCCCTTTCAAAACACATATATATCTGTCTATCTACACAATGTTACAATGTTGTTTAATACCTGTATCAAGATGGTCTGGTGGAAATTCCGTATGATATAATATTTGTTTTAATTTTCGAGAACTCTTCACTTCTTCGGAACCGTGTTCAACTCAAGTTCAAGCGTGCATATGAAGGCGGCTGTAAGATTTAGTCTCGGAGAAAATACCGGTTAAATTTAAATACAAAACCAGATTCAAAAATAAAATAAACTTTTTTTTAAATTTATTTATTTATTTAGTTTTATTTTTTTAATTATTATTAATTTATTTTATTATTTATTTTTTTTAATAATATTTTAATATCTACTTCTTATCTAATTTATTTAATCTATCTATTTACTTTATTAAACTTTTTTTGTTTTTACTTTTTAGAATCTTTCCTTTTTTTATTGTTAAATTTTAAATTCTAATCTAAATCTTTTTTTCTTTTTTTTAACCAAGTCTATTCGTTTAAATTAATATGTCGGTTAATACTGTCATTAAACATTGCATTCTCTGTTCGTTTTAAATTATTGTGTATATTAATATTTAGTTATTTATTTATTTTATTCTATTTTTAAATATGTATATTTCATTATATATATATATATATATATATATATATATATATATAACCTTTAGCACTTCATAAAATGTTACGAATAAGTGCCACACCTAATAATACACTTCCACAAAATACAAACAGAATCACCTGTTTCAAAGAAACATATATTCATAAAGAAAAAAGATTATTCTTTCCTGGTTCATTTTTGAATCCAAAATAAACAATAAAATAGAATTAAGAAGCGAAACCCAACACCATATATTATGCAAAAGTTCATATTTATTTATAAAGATAAAAATATTTAAGTCCTTACTTCAAAAAGGTAATTACTAAAAATAATATAAAATTAACACTTGTACCCAGTAATGGCTGATCTAATGAAAGCAATTTTATTCCGTGCATTTAATAAAGAGGTTTTAGTTTGTCACCAGTTTTAGCTGGTTCGGAGACAGTAGGGGTTACCGGTGTAAATCAGGAAGAAAGTTAGAATGACGAACTTACTTGGAAGAGTCAGTACGTCAATGACAACGTACATTGATACTAAATAGTTAATTCATGTATCTGCTACATGTTCATTTCAAAAGTTCGACTCGCAGATTACCTCGGCTAAAATGTTGTAAATATGAATACCAAGATGAACAAAGTAGTCTAAATAATACCTAAATATTACCTCACACGCAAATATCCAACGTTCAATACGGAAAAATGGTAGGGGTATGTGCTGTGAGGGTTCGCTCTTGGGGCACCACTAGTTTGGGAGTTAATTCAGCTCCTGTTCAATCACAAAAAATTATGAGCTACCAATTTCAAAATAAGAGGTATTCTAGTTCCAACTTATTTAGAGTGGAGCGCTTCTTGGTCAGTAATCTATGATGAAAATGTACCCCCTTTAATATACGTTCTATTTCCCGACTAACTAGTCAAATTACAGGTGTAGGCGTTAAAGGATTTCGTCAATATTGGCGCTGATGTCAGACAGTAGGCTACTATTTGACTAAATCTCGCTAATATTATAGATTGGCTAAGATTCGATTTTTTTGTGATTAAGATATAAATTTATTTAAATTATTATTTGAATGACTATTTTCAAAATGTTGCTTATTTGAAAACACCCTCTTTGCAATATTTTTCAGGATTGTCTATCAAAAATATGAGTATATTGAAGCAGTTAGTTCCCAAAGAATCTGATATGTCTTGTCGATCAGTTTGTTTTTTTTTCGGAAATTAGTCCACTGCACAAATTTGTGGAAAAACACTATTTTCACATGAGAAAAGATGTGTAACAGCGTGAACCGTAGCTTTGGTAAGGTGTAGATGATTGCTGCGTCTTAGAAATCTTGCTAAGATTAACGCTGCCAATTAAATTTTGATTAAGCTTGGAAATAGATAAAAGCCAGAATGTTGAATAGAAGTGAATGAAACTCTTTAAAGAACACAGTATATTTATATATGTACGAATTAACAATGGACTGAAATATATTTTATTTGAGTAATTGTTCGTGTGAAAGCTGAGTTCACATATTGTAAAATGTCTGAAGAAAATGTGTGTTCCTCTTTTTTGTTTTATTTTACTTCGCTCGATGTTCTCAGAAATCAAGGGGACTCTTTTTCCAAAGAAGCCAACGAAAGTTATAAGTGCATGTGTAGATGTTTTGTATATTCTTGTAAGTTTGTATATATGTGTGACAGTTGAAGAAGAAAATTGGGCATTTTGTGTGCGTCTCTTTTTTCTCAGTGTGCGTATGTATGTGACAGTTTGGGTGAATTGAGAATATGTTTTCTCTCTAGCCTCTATGGACCGGGAAACTGAGGATAATATCGTTTTAGAAGCCGTTATTCAGCCCAACTGATTGAATGCTGAAAATGCTGCTCCTTAAATGCTTAGTTCTCAGCTCCAAAGGAAGGATTTTTAGTGATTTTGAGCGCCTTAGTTGATTGTGGTTTGCGGTAAGTGAGAGAAGAGTCCCCTGATCGCTTCTATTGTCTTGTTTTTTAAATATGTTTTTTAGGGAGCCTGTTTCTGTACAAGAGTCTAATTCGTCATTGTTTTCTGAGATAGAATTTTGGGTGTGGTCATTAATCAATTTATATGTATAGGATTGAGATGCATGTCAATTCTTAACATTTTTGTTTGTTTCGAGACTCAAATGTGCGTCTGGTGATGTTTATGCATGAAGTTACGGTGCTTCTTTAGAATAAGAACAACGCTAAACTCGACTTGGTGTCGGTACTTTCTGTATGTTTACGTAAACCGCCACAAATACCGAATTAAAATTCGGCTGACTTGCCTGCGTCAAAAAAATCTAAAACGAGGTTGAATTTACAAATTAAAAAAAACATTTACCAACATTTAAAGCAACAAAAATAATGCATTTAGTCAAACTGTATGAAATTAATATTTATTTTTTTAATGAAGAAATAAAAATAAACAGGTGATAAAAGTTTGATTTACACCTAAAAATATATTTCTTAAGTGATAAAAAGGTTGTTTTTACACGAAAAGGGTTGTTTTTTAACTGATTTTTTTTGGTTTGTAATCAGGTAAATATAGCGTCGTTAGAGTTAGGGTTAGGGTTAGATTTAGGGTTAGGGTTAAGGTTAGGGTAAGGGTTTAGAGTAAGAGTTGGGTTTTGGGTTCGGGTTAGGGTTTAGAGTTCGGTTAGTTATTAAAGTTTTTTATTAGCATGAAAAAGTTTTATTTTAGTAAGAATAAATTTTAAAAAAATGTTGTTTTTATGCGTGAACATTCAGTTTAATTTTCTTACAAAAGTTAATCACTACTTCGGGAGACGTAACAGCCTGTGCAAGCTCGTTAAAATTCATTCCAGCTGTGATCAAAATGACTTTTGAATTAAATCAGTTGCAATCGTGTTTCAATCGGTTTAAATGTTTACATGTCGTCTGCTTATTTTCCCGCAATTTGATTGGCTAACTACTTCGGTAATGCCCGGCGGTTAACATAAACAACCGGAAAGTACCGACGCAAAGTCGATTTTAGCGTTGGTCATAATCTTAAGAACTAACAAATTTAGAATTCAATAAAGCTGGCTTGAAACGTTGCGAAAATGTATTTCCGGTTATCAAAACGTCTGGCATTCGATTGTATGTAATATAAAAATATAGTTTATTCTCTTCAAATAACTTTGGAAGTATTGATTTGTATGATGACTTCAAAACTTGTATTATTGAAAAGGTTGCTTTGGATTTCGGCGTGAAGTATCAGTTGTGATTGAAATTCTGAACTTGTAGATTTTTCCAGATAACAATTTTTTCGAAAACTGATCTATCCATCCAATTAAGATGGATAGATCAGTGTTCGTAAAAATTGTTTTTCTTCGCAGCGAAGATCAGTTGTGTTGTTAAGTTACATTAGATTGAATACTGACATTTTGTGCATCAAGGTGGTAACAAACATTTTATCGACGTATGCACATGCATGGCAATTTTTAGTACGCATCACCTACCGGAAGGTTGCACGTTGTCCGCATATGCTCACGTTAGACAACCATAACTTGATAGAACAAGTACAATCGTCCAATTGACCTCCATTAGAGTCACCCAAATTGAATGGTTAAACACCACCGTATTCACCCGTGAAGTTTCAAAAACATGAAACGTATTTTAAACAGGCTGGCGTAAGGAGGAGAAACGCTTTTAGCTTAATATAAATCAACGCGGATAGGTCACTTTAGTTTTCTGTTTGATAATAAAAGTTTCATTTTGAATAAAATCCATCCATCTATCTAAAGTTATCTGAAGAAATTTACAAGTTCAGAATTCTAAACACAACTAGTATCAAAATGCAAAAGCAACTGAGATTTTAATAAAATAAACATATGAATGAATCATCGGAACTGATTTAAAAAATATTATGTAAGATAAACCCCCATGTGGAATTTTTGATAACATCTTATTTTAATTAAATGTTTTATTGCATAGATGTGCGTGTAACCAAGTATATCATGTATAGGCTTATGTATGTGTGTAGGGATATATATATATATATATATATATATATATATATATATATAAATGCGCAATGTTGACATCAAAACTCGTTATGCTTAGTTAATTCTAATGATACAAAAATATTTTAAAATATCGTATATATAGTAATCTCGAAACTTACTGAAAAGAATCTCGATATTGATAATTTGCATATTTTGTTTTAAGTTTCTAATAATTTAATTCGGTAGTATATATTTCTCGTTTGTATTACCACATTTTATCTAAATACACAATCGTTTTGTCAATGGTATTATTATTATAACCATTAATTAAATTAATTAAAGACAATTTATAAAAAGGGATAACATTTGAAAAAACTTTTACAAAATTTCATTTTCAAAGGAGATACTTTACATAGGATCTTTGGGCATTAGTAAAACGTCAAATGTCGCTGAGATGTGACGAACAGATATTACACTTTGAATTATTTCTTTTTCACAAAATATGAAAAATATATTTGGAACAAATAGGGCACAGGACCTACAAAAGTGTGGGTAAAATGTGTTCGTTCGTCATTCTTTTGTTAAAATTGGTTTGAATTTTTTTTATTTTTTATAAATATGGCTATATATACAAAAACTGATAGGAGTATAATAGAGAGTCGGAGAAAGAAAAGCGAAACCTGGTTAGTACGACTCTCCCAGCCCTTTTAAATGATAGACCGCCCACTGTTTTCCGGTTATATGGAACAGAAAACAAGCAGGTCAATCTCTAAATAGGAGTGGCATCTCTATGGGAGAAAAACGAGGATGGGGTTTGGAGAATGAGTGGTGTCCTTTCAAGATAAATGCAATTAGGAAAGGCTGAGGACAAAAATTTGAAAGGTAGGGGTGGGTATCATGTAGGATTTCTATTACCAAGGAGAGGGAACTAATTCACTCGACTAGCTAAGAAGCTATACTTATCCGAAGAGCTGGTGTCCGACAGGACTGGGAAAAGCGTGCGCTATGCTCAGGCAAAGAACACATACTCATACTTGACTTGTGTTCGTACACACAAGCTCGCTTCTTGTATCTATCTGTTTTAAAAACCGAGGAATGTAATCCTTTTCTCTTCCATCTGATCTTTACTTTCAGCATGTGCTTAAAGAAAGCGAGCAGAACCTAATCAGCAATAAATTCAGACGCGACGTCGACACCACCATTCGCGCTACGGCCAGGATCGCTAAAAACACCATTTGTACACTTTTATCTTAGCCAAAAATCTAAGGAAGCATAAAAAATAATGATTTTGTGACTAGGCATATTCAAGTGAAAAAAAAATCGATTTAATCGTAATATCTTTTAATAGGGGTGTGTAGTGTTGTATCGGTTCTGTTGTCATAAAACGGTCTTTTGAGGAATTACCTCCTCCGTTTTAAGAGGGTATAGGGCAAAAAGCAAATAGTAAGAGCCTAACAATTTGCCCTGAAAAAAATATAAATATACCTAGTCTGAAATGGAAACGTATTTCACTTAAAATACAAACCAATAAAATTGAATGTTATTTTTTAATTGTAAGTTTTTTGATTTAAAGTTTTTTTTCACGTTTTACTAAATCCTCAAATAAATAAATCATTTTAAAATAACATCCATACTGACCTTTGTTATCTTATTTTATTTTCCTTGAAATGTACACGACTGAAAAGGAGATAAAAGACAAATTAGTCTGATAATACTTTTATTATTTTCGGTTAATTCCTATTTTAGTCACGTAAATTATTAAAAGGGAAATAGGTGTCGGCATTACTGATAAACAACATTTTTTAAACTTTAACCATGTTTAGTAAAAAAAACAACAAAAAAAACAACTTAGGATTTTTATTTTGTTTTGCTATGCTAAGTTTCATCGTAGACGTGAAACGCCGAAATAAAAATTTGGTTGGAAAAATAGAGTCGCTATCTTAACTAGTCGAAAAAAAGCCTAGCCAATGATGAAAAGTAACTCAAATTGATAAACATGTCATTTTTAACAAGACAGTTATCAAAGGAAAATATTATTTCCTTAGCTAGCAAGTTTCTCTGTTTATAAAGATGACGACTATATTTTCCATCCAATTTTCATCTCAGCGTTTCACGTGGACAATGAAACTTGCCATTGTTTTTAATATTATCTTAATGAATACATGCGAAAGTTTTTCCACCTATCCTAACTATATTAACATTAAAACGGTTTATGCTTATTTCATTTTTTGGCTGAGATCAAAGTTGAAAATCTGTTACCAACATCTCAGCGGTATCAGACGTGTTACTATGAACGAAACTATTGGTTTAAAACAATCTATGAATTGAAAACCATAAAAAATAATACGGATTATTAACGAGATAGATAAATCGAGAGAGAAAAGGGGAGAAGAAGCGAGAAAGAAAAGGAAGACAGGGACAGACAGTAAGAGAAAGAGAGAGAGAGAGAGAGAGATTGCTAAATAGCTAGCAAAACTTTCCCTTCTCGCTTATGCCCGTCGATTAAAATTTGAGCGAGCGATGTTAAGAAAAGTTTTGAGTAAGTATTTTTTATTAAATCACTTTAATTAAATACTGTTAATATCAACGAAACAATTGTACATATATAGACAAAATAAGGCAATACAATTAGAAAATAATAACGCCAAACGTTGATTTATTATGGACCGTAGAAATAGATATGCAAATTACCAATTATCGTCTTTTGATTTTCTTTTTTACAGTGTTTCAAAATTCTATATTGTATTGTGGATTTAAATAAGAGTAAGTTGGTTTGCTTGTAATATATGAGTAATAAATGGAGGACCATTTCGCATCTATTGATTTAGATAAATAAGTGACATTATTATGTATTTATTTGATAAATACTTTACAACCCGACCATTAATTTTAAAGATAAAATATACCCATAGTTTAAAGTCAGTAACCATATTTACAAAGAGATAAACTAAGGTGCTAAAAATAAGATTTTTATGGTAGCTTATATTAAAAGCTCTTACAATATTTAATTTTCTTTAATTTATATTAAACTGAGGGTTACTTTCTGTCGAGAGCTGCTTTATTACTTTTCATTCGCACTTTCAGAATTCTGTAGCTGACTTTCAAGCTGAGATTAAATAGTAGTATCTAGTCTGTCTCAGATATTTAAAAATGTCCCCTCAACAATTAAATCCTTTCTCTCTGGTAGGTTTACAAAAGTAGTTGTTGACGGAGAGAAGGCTGAATAACATAGTATCAATTTCACCATTCTGGGCCCAACTGCATTCCTGATCTTCATCTTCTAATATATAAAGTAGAGACGATTTTTCCCCTGTACCTTCTCGGAGTATAGGAAAATAACCACATGCATCACAGGCTACTAAACTCACCACTATACTACACTTATTCACTCGAGCGTGTTTTCTTCTATCTAATATATAAAGTAGAGACGATTTTTCCCCTGTACCTTCTCGGAGTATAGGAAAATAACCACATGCATCACAGGCTACGAAACTCACCACTATACTACACTTATTCACTCGAGCGTGTTTTAGTAAATTTGTTATTATTTTTTTTCTACTAAACACTAAATATTACATTTGGCCCACCATCAATGTCTCTCCGAAAAACCAACTCCATAAAGGTGGTAGCAAAAACTTTTCTCTCTAACAATTCTGTACTGTCACTCTACTCATCGACACCGGGAACTAATACACACAGTTTAATTTTCACAAAACACCGGTTCTTATTTGTTATTAGCTTAATTTACCAATTTTCACATCTATTTTTAACCCGAACCCGTGGTGCAGTCGGTAAGAAGGCAGGTTTTATGATCGCCTGTTTTAGCGTTCGATCCCATTCTACTTTACCATTTTTTAAATTTTTTTTTAAATTTAAAACATTCGCCAACACAGTAGACGGGTGGGGGGGGGGGAACAGGCCATTTCCTTTTTTTATTCGACGTCATGGAATAGGTAGTACTTTCTCCCGTGCAACGCCGAGCGACGGGTTCCGCTAGTAAATTATATTTTCAATCATATTCTGAGATGATTCGTTAATATCTATACTGACGACACAACCATCTATGACAACACTCAGAGGAGCATTGATGATCAAGGTCTCTCTTACTCTTTCTGTATATCCGTCTCTTCCCGACCCAGAGAAAATGGTTCAATTAGAGAAAAAAAAGTCGCTTGTTACATTTAACAGCCCTAAAACCAAGTGTCTCTTTTTTCACCATCAACGTTCGGATCCTCTTTTTCCATAATTGCAATGAATGGATCTCTCATTTAAGAGGCACTCTACTTTCATATGTACTTAATACTAACTTTCACTTCTTACATGGAAGTCGTACATACAATACGTTGCTTGAGTTACTGGAAAAATCAATCAATTATTCAATCGAGCAATACCTTACTCATGAAGCAATCCAATGTATTTATGAGAGCCAGATCGTTCCTAAGATGGAGTACTACTGCAATATATGGGAGGGTGCCGCGCGGAACACACTTTCAGGTCTTGACAGACTAAACAATCTACTTCAAAATCTAGTGGGAAATGATCTATTCTCTTCCTTATCTTCCCTTATTTTACTGAAGAGATGTTGCTTGAGATTCTTACCCCGTCTTAAAACAAACAAATATATAAATAAATAAACAAAAACAAGCAAACTCAATCACATATACACACGTAGTAATTAAACATATTTAGTACTTCTCTCTATAACTTCCCACCCTCACTTAGCTGTGCAAGCGCATTATATTCGCTTATTCTCTTACCTCTCATTATAAGCGCTGGACAGGCAAACTTTTAAAAGTACGTTAGTATTCACGTCTTCAGAAATAAAAAAAATAAATAAAAAACGGCTGACATGCCTAAATAAGGATGCAGTAGTGGGGACGCTAGAAGTAAAAATAAGAATAACAACAGTGTTTAGTTTCCACGGTACATCTTACTACGTAAACGCGCCTTAAAAAAAATATCCTGTATATATATATATATATATATATATATATATATATATATATATATATATATATATATATATATATTTATAACGTTGCCATACTGTAAGCAGATGACAGCCTTGGTAGACGCACTACGATAAATAAAAACACACATACGACAAATTGTTGGTATATTTCAGTTCAGCTCTAGAGGCATGTTTCATATCGTCAGTGCAAACAAATGTCCCCCAAACGTTGTCCGTTGATAGCTGTCTCGTCGTGTTCTCGGCCCAATCTACTCCGATCTGCTCGCCTCCTTTCTGATCGACGACTGCTGCAAAACTTACTAAAAACTAGTAAAGTGTCGTAAACTATCAACTGCCAGAAAAGTAAAAGCCGTGAAACGAAACTGTCATAAAAACTAAACTGTCGCAAAAAACTCCGACTCAAATATATTTATTCATACCGGAAATCCTATGTTCGGTCTTTTTCATCCTCAGCCACTCCCAAGCTGACTATCTATCTTATTTTCTGATCGCCTTTGCGCGACTTGATTAATCATTTCTACAGCTCTGAAGGAAGGGGCAGACTATAGTATCAGAATACTTGTTGAAACCAAAATCTCAGTATGAGAGAAGTATATGTTAAACTTGCTAACTACCGACAGATTGTCAACAAAGCCAAGAGCAGTACGAAAGGTAATCTCAACACGAATAACAAGAAGATGTCAACAAGGCCGAAAGCGTCTGAAAAAAGACTCCGACTTATTGGTTCTGTCGCGGAAAAACTGAATTCCTAGAAAAAAAGTTTTAAATCTAGTCAATCTAATCTCTGTCAGGAAAGTGTTCACAGGGCAACAGTGGAAAGAATAAATCGTTGCAGAGAAATGATTTATTTTCAAGAAAGGAAACGCGAAAATAATCTCGAGAGGAATTGAACTCTCATTATGTGATAATTCAAGTCATGAAAACGATAGACTATATTTGTAACACACACACACATACACAAACACACACACATGTATATATATATATATATATATATATATATATATATATATATATATATAAAGAGACAAAAACAAAGCGACGATACCAAAAACCAATACAGCTAAGTTTACTTACTTTGTATAGATAGAGATAGAAACTGCTATTTTATTAGTAAGAGGAAATATAGCAAATTATAATCTCAAGAAACAAATTAAATTATTCTACAAAAAACGATAATTTTTAACCAAAAGCAAACATATAAAGAAATGTGTGCCTTCTTAGTAAATTCCGTATTGAACATATACCTCAATAACAAGATAAATAAATATGAATAAAAAAAATGTATTGTTTCTAATTTTTTGTCGGTAACATTTACAATTATTCATGATTTAAAAAGAAAAAGAAAAAGAGTAATTTAAAACATAAACAACTATAACGATCATATTTACATCGGGAACATACGTGGTTAATTTCGGTAGACAAACCACATCTGTATTGAATTACTATTTTATTTTAAATATATAAGTATAAATATTTATATGTACAATACAAATTTAAACATAAGTTTAAGTGTAAGTGAGCGTAACTTCGCGAGCCCATTCAAGCCAAATATATATGAAAAATTGTGTTAGAAATTAAAAATTAAAATTAAAATTTAGCACGTTTGTTATCACGTCATATATATATATATATATATATATATATATATATATATATATGTTATAAGTAGGTTGAGATAAATAAAATTAGCACAGTATTAAAATCAGTTATAAGAATTCAAACACAAATAAGTGTGGCGTACACTCGTTTCTAAAACCATTTCGAATATTTTATTCTCTATATCACTTCAGCTTATTCCAAAAAGAGTCTCCTTCAGCGCCTCTCATAAATCACACATTGAAGTCAAACAAGAAAGACATCACAATTATATATATATATATATATATATATATATATATATATATATATATATATATATGTATATATATATATATATATATATATATACATGAAGTAAGTTTAGATCAACAAGATTTAAAGATTGTTCCAAGAATTCAAAACCAACGAGATATATAGTGTATGATCGTTTCCAAGACAATTTGGAAATATTTAATACTGTATTATTGTTCTGAAGACTATATATATATATATATATATATAGAGAGAGAGAGAGAGAGAGAGAGAAAGAAAGAAAGAGAGAGAGAGAGAGAGAAGAGACAGACAGACAGACAGGCAGACAGACAGACAGAGAGAGAGAATAAGAATTGGCTAGGACTTCCGACAATAAAATATATTGTTAAGCAATACTAAAACGTAATCATGAGTTCCTTTTTCTTATTTTAACATGGTTATATATATATATATATATATATATATATAAATATATATAGTCATCCACAGACATACTGTTTTGATGTATAACAGCTCTTCAATGCGGCTAGACTAGCACCCGCCTAAAGCTGTGATCGAAGTTACAAACATTTAGTTGATATGTGGCTATTCTAACAACTTGACCACGAAACGTACTCATCTCAATGTGTTTATTAACATTCCCAGCCACTAAGACAGTGCTCCATTTGTTTATTTACAAATAACTTTGCATTCGTTGATAGTTGTATTAGTTGGTGATATCACTATAGTATGAGGTTAAACTAAAGTGGTAATCTTAATATATCTATTTTCTAGGATGACTCGTGTTAAAAATGTTCGGGAAGGTTAAATTAATGTAATGTATTGATGGAGCATGTAATCAATACTGCATTATTTTTAAAACTTTAATATAAGTAAAAAAATATTAAATATGAAAGAAAACTCATATTGTTAGAAACATTCCACTGGTGACGCTCCCTTATAGTTCTATTATTTATAAACTAAAAACACAAAATAAAAAAATAGTTTTACATTTAATTGATATCGTCTCGCTTTGTTAACCGTAAAGAGATGCTTAACATACACTGGTTATAGATTAATCCTGTTAGTAAAATAAAAAAATGAATATAATTATATCAAAATTGAAATGTTTTAATAAAACACCACGCTACTTCATTCATACTTCAGAAACTCAATTAGCCTAAGCTAACTCATGTGGTCTATCAATAACATCATAATTAATAGCGAGCCATAATCCACCGTCTACGCCGCGTGCTTCTGCATTTGAAAAGAGAATGTTCACTGGAAGGTAAATGCGTCGTCCCACCTGCTGTCTACAAAGCCATAATAACATCTAATGTAGCAAACCCTACAAAAGGAAAATATACGCATGAATGACATTAAGAAGAAGAATTCATCTGGCCTGCTGGAGTGTCCAGCTTAGTGCTGTTACTCGAGGTAACGTTACTAGGAGAAGGTGCACCATTAATCACATGAGACAGTGTGTAGCCATGCCGAGAGTATCATATTTGGGCTTCGAATACTATTTCATTTTGAATATTTGGTCAAGGTTTAATTTTAGGATGGGGATATCCTCATGTCAGGTTATCCTGACAAAACTATGCACTAAAAGACCGAAAACAGACGAGGATAACGTCTCTTCGGAATTAAAAAGGGAACGTTGTATGTATACTCCATGTGTATATCTTTAAAAATTCAAGTCTATCTTGTGTTTCCTTTTCTTATATATAGTCTCTTATCAAATCTCTGTACATGACGGTAAAAGTATATATTTAATCACAGTTCTAGAAAGTTCATTGAAGTTGTAAAAAATACTTCCATATATACAAAAAAGTGTTAGGACAGGAAATGTAAATTGACCCCCAAACTACAAAATGAAAAGGTGACCGAGTATATATCTAGATTTTAAAGCAAAAGTGTATGCCAGCTGCTACACAACAAAGAAATGGAGCCGTTACTTACGGACTTTAAAGTATTGAATATCATTTTGCAATTTAAGCATTATTACTGATATGTGAACTTTTCTTATTATTAAGACGGATAGAACACACATTTAGACATTTATTGTAAACTAAATAAGTGTCTTTTCTTTTTCCTGTAAAAACGAAACTTCCATTAGCAAAATTTATTTCATTTGGTTAACAAAATGGGCTTCTTTTCCAGCTGACTACAACACGGTACTTATAAAATTCAATATTAACAAATTCTGTTAATAATCAAATTCTTCCAATTCCTATGAGGTTATCTCACCGTTCACCTGTGAAACACATTAACCCTTATCCTCGAGTGACATTTAGGCCTTGAAAAGCGCTGACTCATTAGTACAAAAAAAGAGATAGAAAGTGACCAGAGGGATAAATGACCTGGAATACATCGAACAAAAGATATTGACAGAAGTCAAATCAAGAAGTGATAACATAATCATTACATGTATCGAGTATAAGAAATTATATGGCAAAATCCCCAAGCATGAATAATCAAAAGCTTAAAGATGTATGAAATACGAAACAATTTTTTCGATTTATGGAGTGAAATGGAGGAAAACACGTGGTAAAAATAAGAATAGAGAGAAAGCATTATCTAATAACATTGCTATCACACTTATACCTGTAGCATTCATGATGTCACTCACCAACATAAACAAAGAAATGCAATACTAAATAATGATTAACAGAGAGAAAAGAAAAACTAACCACCTAATGTATATAGATGAGCTGAAAGTTCTGGACAAAAAAGAAACTAGATACACTAATAAACACCACTAAGAGAGTAGAAAGTGGTGAACCTTGGATTTACTTTTGGCAGCCTCGTAACTCTCGCTTCCCTTATTCTGTCCTTTAGCGATGTTTCTGAAAAATAGGGGTGAATCGCTGTTTTATAGGTCTATATCTATCCATCTAACACTTATCGTTGGCTAGTTTTTAACCTTGAAGTAGTAGTATTTTAGCTCAAACGATAAGTGGCTTTATGCCTTGTTTGGAGCGACTTCCATATAAAAAGAATATTTAGACAATTTATAAGAATAACATTTGAGATTGAAAAAATGTGCACGGCTTGAGGTAGAAAGGTGGAAAACTCGAAGCAATGGAAGGCGTGGAACTACCGAAACTAGAGGCGATGGGTGTACTTGGTTAAAGCTAAATGTAAATATCTGAGCACTTTCGAATCGAACACCAACCAATCAACGAGATGAAAACATTACTAAACGAAATACATCAGAATAACAAAATTCTCGCGGTAACGAACCTATATATTAGAAACATAAAAAATGAATATATAATTGTACAGTAAAGCTTACAAGATGCTTCGGAGACTTCATGAAATGAGTAAAAAGTGGCAGGAACCAGGATTAAAACATAATTACGATGCATACATCCGAAATGTAACAACAACAACAACAACAGCAACAGCAACAGCAGCAGCAGCAGCAGCAACAACAACAACAAGCGATATATCTTGAAAATCCTATGGTGCTATCCACATCAGTATGCATACTGTACTGATAACAATAATAATGTTTCTTTTAAAATAATAAACCTCTGTCAGGATCAAGACAATTATGAAAATTATTTGTACAAATAAATAAAAACGAATCTAACTTTATGAAATGCATTTGTTAAAAACTGTACCATTTTAAATGTGCGAGACTACATAATTTAATTTTGGAACAATTCATTTTAACATGAGTAAAATAGGAATTTTTTACCTTAGTAACATCAGATATATCATCGATCACAAATATTTTCTGATGGGACGATCTCATTTTTAATGTGTGTGAAAGTCGATAACGTAGTATGAACATCAAATACGTTAGCGTATACTACTACTACTACTACTACTACAAATAATACTATTAATACCAATACAGCTACTACTACTACTATCAATTATTCTCAAAGTGCGGAAACATACCTACATAATACGCTAACACTTACCAACCACATTTGAAAGCACATGCCACTGAGACCAAACAGGAGAATTATGCATAAGACATGTAGATGAAATCAAGGACGAAAAAATTAATTGTGCAAATATATAAGAATAATACTATGAATTGACTTTCAATCAAACACAAATATTGAAACGTATCTCTTGATAATTTGAGAGAAAAACAGATCTTAGAGGGATACTACTATTAAACAATTACTCAAAGAGTACTCAATTCTTGGGGCGGGTGTATTTTCACGCAGGTTTCAGAGAAAACAGCGGCCGTTATCAGTTTAAACAACTAGTAAGCGGTTAGTACGAGTTCATCACGTGAGTTACAATGGTGATGGCAAGGCACTGAGACTATTAGAAATATGAAAAGACTTACTGTTCAGCAATCAGACTCTAATATAAACTACGTGTTTTCCCAACGAAATATCCCCGATAAATATTCGTGGTTGAAGTCTTAGTAAGTAAGAAAGGATAAGTAATTTACAAATAGTGCACAATAGAAAAGAAACACGTAAATGCGCATGATATAGCATTGTACGATTTTGACTACTCGATTCTGTTGTTGACATTAGTTTCTCCAGTTCTATCTAGAATTAAGTATTTATAGCATAAGCGAGGTAAAGCTGTTCCACATTTATAGAGATAGTTCTCCTGTGGAATCGACATGATTCGAACTCAGCACACTCGGTCAGTTCACGTCGGTGACCAATTTATCACTGCCACCTCTTACGCGATAGATTATTCCCCTAATTTCAAACTTATCTAAAACGGTCAAAGATCCGAGACTATTTCTCAGGCAGAATTCCCTTCATCTATACGTTAATAAAAGAAAGTCTCATATCCTAAAATTATGTGTGTATTTATGTCATGAAATGTTGCTAGCAGGAAAATAACAAGCTGAATTTTGGGTGAAAGAAACGAATGACAACGAGATGAAATATACTTTGTAATTTGATAATATATTAATGTATAATCACGATTTCCTATAACTGGATCACGGATTGCAGAAAGATTTTAATGAATAGTAGAACAGAG
Organism: Sepiola atlantica; assembly: GCA_963556195.1. Lineage (NCBI taxonomy): Eukaryota > Metazoa > Mollusca > Cephalopoda > Sepiida > Sepiolidae > Sepiola > Sepiola atlantica. The sequence goes on from OY744523.1 coordinate 101,577,744, forward strand.
TAATCCATTATTATCTTTTTTTCTAGCGGAACCAAAATTACTTACACTAAATACAACCATGTTATATAGTAGATGGGGATGAGAGATACGAAACTACGATTGGTCGTGTAGCTGCAGAAGTCAACCCTTAGGTTCACAGAATAAAAGCGCTCAAAACTTTTTCTGCGCACATAGCCACGCGCATACATTCGCCTGAATTAATAAAAGCAAATAAAAATATTGTTAGCCTATCCGAGGCATCTCTGTAAAATTGTCGAATTTGCCTTTTTGATCCACTTCAGACGAATATAAAGACATATTTTTCCTTCAATAAACAGTTGAGCAAAAATCCAAATCTATATCAAGTTATAAGCCACATACACTGTCATATTCATACACACGCTTACAAAATAGCGAGACATGCACAATGCTTGACTCTCTTACACTATCGCATACAAATTCACGCTGATTGAAAACAAATCTACAAATTAATGTTAATACTCATAACATTTTTCACTGAATTGACTATTATGAAAACAAATGAACTTTAACTCCTATTCATAACCCTCAATGAAAAGTAATTTTCTAATTGAGTTGGAAAGTTTTAATTACGACTTTTCTGATCTGTGAATAATTTACAGCTCTTAAATTATCGACTCAAGTCATCTAATCATATCAGCTAATCAATTCTCATTTTTCTGCAAGGACTCTGAAATATTAACACACATTCTTTGTGTTTTTATCGCTGTAAACATCCACTTTTCAATATATATAACCCACATATTCTGTGAACCTATGCTTCTGTATTCATTCTTTGGTGTGTGTTTACCATATCACATTTCTCCCGCTCTCTTACAATCGTTTATCCCCTAAAACTCTTGTCCAAATGTGGCTTCCCAAAAACTGGATCTCCCAAAAATGACCCCCTAAAAACTGAACCTTAAATAGGGTTTACTTAAGTCGCACAAGATCACGTGATAATACAGGGCGGCTGGCACTTTAGAAATAAAATACATTCTCATATTTATCCGCTTCTCTTACAGGTGTTGGCATGAGTTCTTTCGTTGCTCACTTGTCATCGGATTTTCACAGGTTAAGTGATCAAGGGATGATTAAAAACATCTCACGTGCATAAACCCTACAACTAGAATATCGCAAGACTAACAAACATTTCTCTGCGGTATCAATGAAACTGCTGCTATAATCTTTTGAAATCGTCAATCTTTTAAGGGTCAACGGGAAACATGAAGATCACATATAGCTGACAATACAAGCAACTCCGTGTATCACATTTATAATAAAATAACAATACAAACCTCATAGGAGATAATGAAGTAACCCACAACCCGGGCGTATAAAGTGTGTAACATTAATGCATTAAGAGTTTAAATAGTTGACGTCATTTGTGGTTATTAATTTATCCATTAAGATTTTTCTACTGGAGAAAAGAAACTAAACGGTTGTTACGTGGGAATCTAGAATAACGTCAGAAAGACGAGGAGGAAAGAAAATTCGACAGAGATATTTTTTGTGAAAACAAGTGTTTACTTTATAAACTCTGTATTAATAAAACTATCAGACAAGATCTTGTGTGTATGTTTGTGCTTCATAACTTTGATAAATATACATTGAAGTAATTGTTACTACTAGCAAGCGTCACTTTGCCCCTATCTCTTCGCAATTTAATTATTATTTACTATTTTAACTCATTACTAGTAATAAAGATAGTGCTAGTACTATTTCTAATACTAATACTACTACTATTACGACTAAAACTACAACTACTACTACTAATAATAAGGAATATATTTGTGTCTGTATTAAAAATGAAGCAAATTATTTCCTGCCTTTTTTATTGTTATCAGTTATTATTCAGGTTAAGCCTCCTCTTCTTTTATAATAAATACTCGTTTTGCATACATGATTATTCTATCCTCCCTTTTGCATCATGATCGGTGATTATTAAGGTTAAGTCTTTAGTGCTTTTCTCATAAAAAATAATCTTGCATAGTGATTAGTCCTCTCTTTTTTCATTATTATCCGTTATTATTACAATCAAGCCTCGTAGGCTTAGCTTATGAAATTAATTTGCATGCGTGGTTATTAAAGCTAGTCGGACACGCGTGCGTCCACTTTTATTATAAAGATTAATTGAATATTTATTGAACTCAAAAATAAAATATGGAGAAAATAGAACTAATCTTTAAACATAATATTTTAAATTAATGTAGACATGAATATATTCTGAATTATTTTACTCAGAGCTTTAGAAAAATAATTCAGAATATAGTCACGTTTTGGTACTATTCGGCGGGTCAATAAAGGTAATAAGGTAGAAAAAGGATCGGCCACACCCGGATGTTCATAAGTTAAAAGAAGAGAATAATAATGCAATAACTATTTCCTGTTCATACTATGTATTTCATAAAGTCGTAATAAAGGTTATGCACGTAATCCTGCGAGACTAATAAGAGGCTTTAATATATTTCATACACCATACCAAATTGCATAATGATTCAGATTTTCCACTGGAAAAATATACAGGGTTACTCCTAACAAAGTTGCACTCATGTTGTCATTGGTTAGATTGACAATCCTTATTTCTGCAATCCAGACGAGTGAACTAACGTCTCTGCCTGACGCGTTCAGCAGATTTGAATCGTGATTGTTAAACACTCTTTCTTTTACTGCCGTTCAATAATACACATTTCAAATAATTAAAAAAAAACTAAAAGCGAAAGCACATTTTCATTAATGCAAGCCTCTCTTGGCATTGCCCTGATTTGGTTTTATGGCCTTCCCCAGTTTAGGAATTATCCATTTTGGTAGACATTATCTATGTTGGTAGACATTAAAGAAATATGCTCTTACATGCGTCATTGAGCACTCTAGTTATTTCTCTTATACAAAAACATAACATTATACTATATATATCTATTTATATGTGTGTGGAGGTTTGTGTAAATAACTATGGCTGTTTGTTTTAATTTGCGGTTCATACAACTTTAGGCAACATTCAGAAGCAGGTTAACAGCAACAAAATGTTTTCTATTTAAACACTAATAAATCCCGGGCAAAAACTCTATACATTCACTCCGGTATGATTGTTGCAAGGAGAACCATGTCGACCTAGATTAAAAGTGATATAGAGAAGCCAGCAATCGTGATAGCTTACTACGTGTGGAACGAGGAAGTTCTCACGAGTTCGTATGACGTAAAACATCAATAATGAAGAGAGACAGGTTCACTGCAGAATAAGACGCTTGTTTCAAAATACTCAGTCAACCGTAAACAAATATTCGGTAAAATACTGTTGGGTGCAGTTGCCTCATGAGCACCCAAGAAAATATCCGTACTTACGTCATCAACGACGAGTTCCAGAAAAAAACTTTCGAGACTGGCGAACGTTAACGAACTTGCCGAACGAACTAAATTTACTTTAAGTGATTATTGGTTTCCTGTAGTTTTGTTGAAAGAAGAAATGTAATGAAAGTGACTGTTGTGTTTTGCCTGTCTGTATAATTGTTACATCGCCAGCAAATTTAGAAAGACATTATTAAAATGAGTAGGGGGCTTTATTTATTTGGATTCGACTTCCTCCGTTCGCAGTTGAAAATGCATGCAAATATGTAGATGCCCATTCGGCAACAGTACCGATTGTTGTTTAAGAAGAAAAAAAACGAAAAGATGAACAAATCGAAATGCAACGGTTTATAAGAACGCCCATTTAATCCTCCACACGATTATTTTATGGCGTGCTATAGTCAATGGGTGTTTATTCATTTAGAAATAAACGACAACCTAGATTTCAGTTCGTGTGTACATAAACGTGCACGACTGCACAACATCAAACATATCTAAATGGAGGAAAAACATCACCGTAAATTGGTAATACAGCTGATGAAAGCTGGAGTGCACATCGGCTGAGATGAGTTTGAAAGAGATTGAAGTACTTATTTTCAGCGTTAATACGCTGAAAATAAGTACTTCAATCTCTTACACTTCCTTTAATGATCAAATTGTGTAATTGTGTAGAATAGCGAACCAAATAATTTCAGTACTTACGGAGATTCCCAAGTCTTGATATAAATACTCAAACGCTCAGCGAACAGAAAAAAACATTTTTTCAAACAATTCATTTAAGGAAATATATTGTTTCTAGCTTTCCCAAAAGAGGACAATGCTTTTAATTGTCTTTTGGAATATTTATTTGTATTTTTTGTTTCAGTTTTATTTAACTTTTAAAAAAACGTTTATTCTTTCGTTATTTCGTGTGAAAAGAGCCTTGCACGTACAAGTGAAGTCGGGGCGGAAATTATTTGTTACATGGGCAAAATAGTGTTCTCGAGGTTCATTTGGCCATCGTTTTTGCTTGTGCTTAAACTTGGGGTAACAAAGCGCGTCCATTCAGACGACGAGTGTATAGGCCAATCAACCCGCAATTTGTAAAATCTCTGGAATCTCTTTTAAATGTGTGGTGCAAGACCCTTACATTTTGATATGATTTGAAAAGAACGGCGACAACGCAAATATATATGGAACATATGAAATATGTAATGGCTTCGTGTCAGGCAAAACTAGTCTAAATATCGGAGGGTTAGAATTAATTCAACATTTTCGCTTTTGAGTTAACTGGCAACCAACCTATTTTGGGATCAGTACCATGCCAGGAAGGAGGTGTGCGTTATGGGGCTTATGTTAAAATTCGAGTTAGATTGTGAGTATATTAGCTAGTACATTTATTCGGGGTGAAGTTAACCGACGGAAAATGTAGTAGACAAGTGATCAATATATCAAGAAAAGTAAACAATAACCGGAAAAACAGCATCGTGAGGACGAAAGTATGTGCTACGAGAAGGCGGATATGACGTCAAATATAAGCAACAGCGTAGGCTAGCAGTAAAATCTGGGATGTAATCGATGAAAGCGATGTAGAGACAATGCGTGTTTTATGGGTTAAAATAATTACATATAGTGATAGAGGGGGGGTCATGCAGAAAAAGAACATATGACAGTATAACAGAGATTGATGCTTCCCAATAGAAACAGGTAGAGTGTTCATTCGTTCTCTATTTCTCCTTTCCCATTCATTTCCACGAAGAAGTATATACAATTAAAATAAAAACTATATTTATTTAACATCATAATGTTGCCACTTAGTGTAATTAATCAGCATAGATGTCAAGGCGACGCCGGATAAGGGATGAAAAACAAAATGTTCAGAATGATGTTCGGTTCTTTGATTATTTTGTTTGACGACATATGAACCCTTTTCGGATTATTGCATGCCGAATCCAGTCGTTTTGGTAAAAGTGTTATTGTAGCAACCATCGTCCAGGTCCACATGGAAAACGGGTTTGGGTTGCATCACGCATTGTCAATCAGGGATTGAACCCAGAGTGATCCAGTTACAAAATAGAAACATGTAACTTTTGTCACGGGGCGAGAGTTCACGTATCCAAATAGGTCTTGTTTTGCAATCGCTGATTCTCGTTGTGATAAAAAGTGTATCCCCTTTGCTCCGGTGACTTCGTGGAGAAAGGTGTTTATCTGTTACGTTATTCGTGTCGGTTTGTACCTCTTTTTGCGAGTTTTGTTGTTTGCCTCATCGGCCATGGCAGCGGGATACCCTGTACCAAGGAAGAATAAGACTAAGGAAATAGGGTCGCTACCTTCCCGCCAACCTGGAACGTCGGGCTGGACCCCCCGGCAGTTAACATCAATCTCGAAGAATTCCGAGCGAAAATGGGAAATTATAAAAGTAAAATAACTTACACCGGACTTATTATTGACCTGCCAAAATTGGTAGAAATACAAAGAAAGACACTTAACATGTTCGTCGTAGACAGGAAAACTAAAAAGGCAATACGAGCATTTGTAGACATAATTACAAAGTTGCTAGCTACGGGGGTCCATAGGTCAGTTTAAATAATGTAAACTCGCGGATATAATAGCTGGTCTGCACTATTTGCATCGAATACTGTATGTATGATACTCGACAAAAAAGAAATAATCCCTCAAGATTATATACTAAGAATGGGGCTTTTAGAACGGCGAATAACTACAATCACGGTCTTTCATGTTCCCTTCTATATTGAAGGTGAACCCATCGGTGCATTCCTGACCAGGTATGGAGAACTGATGTCAGTGTCTTGCGACCAGTACCTTTCGATTTGGAATTACGACATCCTGATTGATCGCAAGGCTTCCATCGAGATCCATTATTTCGAGGTAGGAGATAAGCTGCCAGTTATCGTCGCAGGTAGACGACCAGCTTGTTGGACTTGCAATTGCATAAGGCATTTTATGTTTGACTGCCCTGAAAGAAAAAACAACGATAAATAACCCCAAAAACAAGGTTGTAACATTTAGGCCTTAAAATTGGCTTTTTATTAACAGAGTCCGCAAAAAAAATTCCCAGAAAAGGAAAGCACTAAAAAGGAATTCCCATATCTTATTGAATCAGAAAACGAGGGATATAGATGGACGCTAGTCCAAGGGAAAAATATTCCCCGGAAACTCACCCTTGAACAAATGAGAAAAGAAGAATATAAAATGTCGAATCCAAGGTGAGAATTATATGTTGAAGCTATACAGCTCAACAAAAAAACTAAGAGAAAAAAGACATAACCTAGCCCTAGCTCTTCCCCCAAAACACAGCATACCAAAGTGGCCCCTGAGTCCAACCCCTAAAATACGCCAACAATATCGCCTGTTTCCCCACCTACAAACTCCTAATCCACCCCACAAGATGCACCCCCAGTCACCGTTCCTATCAAAGAAAGGGAATATTAACTGATTCCATTAAGCCCGACTCCAAAATAGCCAAAATCGACTCCCCAAAACCTTCCCCGTCCATTCAACCTCATCAGACCCCCCAAAACACGCTGCCTGCTTCCCCTTAGGAAACACCAGTGATTCCTCCCCCTTCCCCGTATCTCAAGCAGCTCTGATGCCTACTCACATCACTCCCCAATGAAAACGGATTTTAACTTTCCCCCGCTCCAAATGTGTGAAAATGTAACTGCCCCCGTCAAAGAAAAGAAAAAAAGACAACTCTTCTTCCCTGGTGAAGATATATGTAGAATTTAAGCAGAGTTTATTACCAGGGCGAAAGGACATCACTACGCTTAATTGAAGAGGATCCTCGCTTTTACGTAGGTGGGGGCAAGTCCATTGAAAATCGCTACAACTTTCCCAATGCCTCCCGAGTACAGACTGTTGTACGCCCTCGTGATGATGCAAGGGCTTTATGGCGAATGTTAGAGGAGGTCAACTCCACTTTCGACATCTACCCACAATTAGCTAATCATAGAGACCCGAATTTAAGAAGTTCAAGAACATCATGTCATGGGAGAGTCACCATACTTTTAAACTCTTTTCTGTATAGGGCAGCAAAATTAATATTCCCTTTGATGTCGGCAGCTTGTCCCAAGATGGCTTCATCAACACTGTGATGGACACTTATTCTATGGGAAAAGCAGTTGGCACTTTGACCCATTAATGTTCGTTGGAGAAACTCAACTCTAAGATACTACAATGGCACTTTTTCTAGCAAGTGTGAATGTCCGGGTTTGAGGGCCGGTTCTCGAAAATTGCGAGTATGGCAGGACATTCAAAGCCTTGGAGTGGATGTATGCTGTATTCAGGAAACTCACTTAATGCAAAATGAGTATTTGAGTGCGTTGTCTAGGGAGTCTCACGTCTATTCAGCGTACTTCAATTCTAACTCTACGGGGTTTTCCTGGCTAGTGAAGCGAACTTTAGATGCGTCGTGTGACCCTTGTTTCATGGATTCGGAAGGAAGACTTTGCGTTCTGGATGTTACCATAAAAGACAATGAGTTTCGATTGATAAGGGTTTATGCGCCTAACTATCAGGCTGAGCGTGCTCCCTTTTTTCGGCAAATCGAGCAGTTCATGAACACACTTCGTTCAGTTATTTTAGCGGGAGACTGGAACGCGGTAATCCTTCAAAGGGTACTAACACAGACCGCGATGCTAGAACATATCGTGAATTTCTTGATAGCTTTGATCTTATCGATAAATTCCGAAATGAAAAGCCCCGTGATATAGTATGGACTTTGACAGCTAGACACGGCTCCGGTTCGGTACAGCTTTCGAGTTATATTGACCGGTTCTTAATTAGGAGAGTCGACGTAGGTTTATTAAAATGTCCAAGTTTTCATAATATAGTTTACTCAGATAATAGACTTGTTCGTGTACGTGTTAACTAAGATAGCCGTAAACCTAGGTTAGCTGGATACTGGAAACTTAACACCTCGTTGTTCGATGTGATGAGTTACCGGGAACAGCTAGTACTAATATATAATGACTGTCGCTATAATTGTGTATAATTTGTGGGTGAAGTTTAAGAAAATCATTAGGTCCTTTTCTGCTGACTTTAGCCAACGACTCAACCTAGAAGCTAGGGCAGCAAGAGCGACACTAACATCTAGATTAGATCGGCCGGGGTGGCGGGTAATAGTACTAATGTTACGATAATTAAAGCGAAGCTCGCCTCTTTGACTAGCAAGGAGAACGAAGCTTATGTAATTAGGGCCAGGTTAAAGGAAACCCAAGAGGCAACAAATATGGCCGCTGAATTGCGGTCAGAGGAGAGTCGACGCGCTACCAATTGACATATCGCACGTGTCACATTGCCGTATGAATGTACCGTGACCACAGACGTGGGTATTTTGGAGGCGTTTCGTTCTGACTTCCAGGATCTATTCACTAGGGAGCCTGGTTTGTCTTTTCCCGACTCGGGAGACCTAAGCGGCTAGATGCATAGGTTGTATAACAGAGTATGAAGTCATGGAAGCCCTAAAGTGAGTCGGCCTGAATAGATCTCCTGGGATTGACTGTTTGCCTTACGAGCTCTGTTTAAGGTTATCACGCATTTTTGTACCCTTTAATTTAACGCTTGGTTTAGGAACGGGTCAATACCTGAGTACTTTACCAAGGGGATCGTGAAATTGTCACGCAAGAGCAAAGATGGTGGGGATGGGATAAATCATTTTCGACCGTTAACTATGCTAAACACAGAGTTAAAGATTTTGGCCAAGTTTTAGCAAATCAGCTGCAGAGTGTTTTGCTGGTCTGATTAGCCCCGAACTGACTTGCCCTTTGAAGGGTAGGGCCATTCAAGATAATTTGCACACGATATGCTTAATCATTGAGAAAGTCAACACAGAAGTCGGGCTGATCAATTTAGATCAGTCAAAAGCATTCGATAGGGTAGACCATCGTTACTTAGAGGCTGTTTTGTCATCGGTCGGTTTTGGTCCGCAGTTTCACTCTTGGATTTGCCTCCTTTATGCAAACCCCGGTGCCCTGGTAAAAGTGAATGGTTTCAGGTCAAGGCTCTTCAGATTATCAAGATCTCTTCGTCAGGGTTATCCGCTTTCACCGATGCCGTATGCGCTTGTGTTGGAACCCTTTCATTCACAAGCTTAGGGTGAACCCGGTCTTACGCGGTGTTACTTTGTCAGGTGCTTGCACCACATTGAAGTAGTTTGCTTATGCCGACGACGTAACAGTGCTTGTAATGAGCAGTTCCGAGATTAGTGTCGTCTACAGAAATCATAATGTATGAAACGGTAACATGAGCCAAAATTAACTGCGACAAGTCTGATGGCCTGCGCATCGGTGCCTGGAAGGGTGTATCTCTAAGGGAACCCTTCAGCTATACTAACGGCTCTTGCAAGCTACCCGGCGTCTGGTTTGGTCCTGACATTCAGCTGGAGAAAAATTGGTTGGAAGTATTGAAAGCGATTCGGACCGCACTGGTATGTGGATCCGTAAAAATCTTTCATTAAAAAAAAGATCGGAAGTATGTGCTTCACACCTCTACCCGATCATCTTATAGCGTCTATCAGTGCTTCCACTCCGGTTAGATACACTGCTTGAATTGCAGATCTCTTTTCAAGTTTTTATGGTTTGGTAGATCACATATGGTCCGTCGCGAGATCTATTATCTACATCCTTCAGAGGGCGGTCTGGGTATGCCAAGTGTTGAGATTCGTCAACATACGCTTTGGCTATACTACCTGGATCGAATGTGTACACCAGTTGAGAGAAACGGTGACTTCTGGAGGAAAGACACTAAGAAAGCCTTTCCGGCTTTAAAAAGTGTGTACTTGGATGAGGGGAGGCACACAGGTTGTCCCGAGGCGATTGCTTCTTTTATCGCGAGTGTCAACGGGCCTTGAACTTCCTCTTACGGGTGAGGGAAAGCCTCTCTGACATCCAGCTGTTGTCTCGAAAAGCATTGTATGTGTTTATGGTGAAGAGATCTGTTCGAGATGAGAAGATTTAAGAGCTCAGTTTGTCGAGGGGGGGCTACGCTCATCTGGCCTTGGGCGCCTGGGCTAAAGTGCTTCGATAATGACGAGACATCTCTAGCCTAGCTGATTATTAGAAATACTCCCTAGATCGGCAAAATACTTAATGCAGCTGGCATTGACGCTTCGCCTATTTGTCTTCGTTGCAGTGATGAAGACAAGACTGTTATTCACACCTTTGTTTATTGCCGCATCGCTGTGCCGCTTATTGAATACTTCCAACCAAAACCGACCGATGACAAAACAGTCTCATGGTTTGCATACTGAATGTAACGTCATTCGAATTGGAATCTATTAATATGTGTAGCAATTGTGCTCCGACAAATGATAGGCAAAGACGTTTCGTGTTTTCTCGTTTACTAGCATTAATAAGTGTGATATAGCCGACACGTATGAAAGTTGTCTACGAAGGTGAGATCTTTGCTGCCCCCGACCTTATTCGAGTTTTACAATATCGACTCAAGATTCGCATAACAGCCGAGAAGGCGAAACTTACTTCGGCAGATTTTGGTGAAAGGTGGGTGACAAGTGCAGGATTGTGTCGAGTGAGAGGGGCTAGACTTGAGTGGTATTTGGATGTGCCTTAGGCAAAGGATTTCGGGTTACTCTAACGAATGTTGATCATGTGCACTTTAATGCTAGATTAGGAGACCTGTTTTGATCATTTAGTTCATAATTTAGCTAGTGCATGGATGATTTCATTATATCCCGTTTTATTTTCGTCCTTCCTTATTTTTTATCCCCAATTAAGTGTTTTTTAATTCTCCAACCTCTTCCCTAATGAGGTGACATATAACCTGATTTCCCCGAGATGCGGGTAACCTTTGGAGATTTTCGAAACAGATGGTGATAATAAAGAGTTCTGGCCTGCATCCATTTTCGACTGGCAAATCCGCATATCTGTCACAAGCTTAGAAATGAGGGATCATTGTACTAACATTGGGGTCTTTTTTATTCATTGTATATAATTGTCTCATTTTTTCTCGTATATACATTTTTATTACCAAAATCCCGCATTGCACATTATATAATTGTGGGTTTTAAGTAGGATAGTCATGGTATAAATCATTTTGGTGTATGGTGTAGTAATACAGTATGAATGTGGTATTTTGATGAATGATGTTCACGAATGAAACTAGCCAAGTTTGATCAGTCAGAATATATAAGTGAAGACCGATCTTTACCCACCCTATTTTTTGGCCTTGTGCCACATTCTTGTGATATTTTTTATTGCGAAATATATATGTTCGCGGAGAAAAGTTGACGTTGTGTTTATGTCGAATTCCGAGAAAATGGAAAACGAAAACGAAAAAAATGGAATTGGATTTTTGACGAGACGTTTGGTCGTTCACGTGCGTGTTGGACTGTTGTTGGTCAAAAGAACAGAAAGCATAATTCAACGTCCCGTTTGAACTTAGTGGTAGAACATTCTTTAACTCTTAGTTACAGTTATGCTTCAAGTACTTAATATATTTAAATAGTTAATGCATTTTATTTTTATAGGAATGGTGTATAGATTGATGATGTTTCAGGCATATATCTATAGGTAAACAAATAGTATGTAGTTTTGTTTTACACTTAGACGTTCTCCTGATACTCCGAATGTACCTGAAAGTATTGTCAAGTCAGGCATGATAACACACTCTCAAAAACTTCCGAATTGAACCCCTCAACACCGGTCACAGTGTTGTGTCATACTTAGAGTAGAGAGCTTTGGCTGACAAGTTTGGGAAATAGGGTGGGTAGAAACAAAGTAGAAACGGCTGGAAAATGTCTTTTGGCGTGTTGGTTGTGATGGGGGAGAACATTTTGGCCTAGCGTCTCAGAAGTTGTTTAGTGTCTTGCGACTAACAGAGAGTAATGAATACTAAAACGTTACCCTCACTGTCGTTATACGGCATGCTAAGGAATTCCAGAGATATGAAAACAGTAAATTAAGAATGAGTAAGACAAAGAATCGGCAGTCCTCTACTTCATCTTATATGCTCCCATAATCCCACTTTTCAAACCCGCAATTGAGTAGAAAATATATCATTTAGTAGTTTTCTTTATTCATTCATATCATAGTTTATATATGTAAGACAAAGAGCTTTTCGTTTGAAATGAGAATCAGATTGTCTCAGGGATAAGTAAAAAATAAAAATCTCTAAACATGTTTAAGGAAGTTAGTAATGGCTTTTACTTTTAATGACTATCGCACGGGTGTCTCATACATCAGTTCTGCGAGAATTAGAACAGCGTACTTACTGGTATGACAAAGTAAAATAAAAGAATATAATCGCATCAATATGTGAATCGTTAGCTTCAGGAATAAATGGCGCGTGGGTGTTGGTCAGTATACTTTCAGAAAAATAGCTTTGTTACATTACGTGTTAGATTACTATCTGATATATCTATATGTATAACGTTAAGTGTGTATATATATATATATATATATATATATATATATATAATGTGTGTGTAATGCAAATTATGGAAACCTGAGTCCAACGTTATGGAAAATGAAAAATCAAAATAAAGTATATATTCTTCATGGATTCGTCTTTACTTCAAGACTTTCTCAAGATAATTGATTTGAAGAAATCAATCATTTTGAAATAAAGACGAAACGTTGATGAATATATAAATAATTTTGGTCTTTCCTTTCTCATTTTCCATATATATAATAGATATATATTGTTGTATAGAATGAACTCCTAAAACAATTTACAGATCATTATGAATAAAGGTGGGTAATATAGGCTATATAAAGTTCATTTTATTTCGTAAATGGAGATCAAAAATCGGTTGGAAGCCTTTTGTGAACATTCAGATACTTCCGATTTGTGTGAAATGTAATTTAGATGTATTAGATATCAATTAATTAATATTCCATTAAGATTCAGTTTCTTTGGTGTATTGTAAAGGATTTTAGCGGGTATAATATGGGCACAAATTCTGATCAAAATGGGTACAACATTACTGCGGGGTATCTATAAAATACGATGTTTTGTATTTCTAACATAAGAATTATAGATTTTTGAAAAAAGAGTGAATATGTTAATAAGCTGTTAAGTGCTTGTAGCAGGAATACACAGCGGTCCTCGTTGATCCTCGGGAAATGCATGATAAGCTTCGAGGTGGATAAAGACCATAAATTGACCGAGATTTATTTCAAGATAACTTTGCTTACATATTTTTATGTACTACAAAGTCACCGCTTATCAAGGCCTAAATCGACTCTAGAATAAGGGTTAATGAGTGTTTCAGATGAACGGTGCAAAAACATCTTGAGGATTTGTATCGATCGTTGAAACAGGGTAGAATTTGATTATTCAAGAGGACGACTCAAAGACAATTTGTTTAAATTGGACTTGAAAAACGACCATGTTGTAGTCAGCTTGGAAGGAACCTCGTGGCATATTGTTTTATATACGGGTAGTTGTTTGAAAGAAACTTTGCTCATGGAAGTTATGTTTATTTTAAGGTACGCAGTAGAAGAAAGGCAAATTATTTACAGTAGGTGTAGCTAGACGAGGTTTTGTTGTGAATGTATTACATGAAGGAACCATAGATTGGAGTTTTGTCGAGCACCCACCGTGAAAATAACGATATAATATATATATATATATATATAGACTAGAAACCGCTCTTCTGTGAAATATTGGTTGTTGGAAATAAAAGGGGGCATCTCCCACTAGATTTATAAGTCTGTTTTGTACTCTATCAAAACAGGAATGAGTGTCCTTAGCTGTACACCCCTCAATATAGGAACAGTACTCTCTTACTTAACTAGATTCTTATAAAGGTAGAGGATTACGTCATGCGTTGAATGCTTTATATGGCGGAAGAAGGATTAAGCAATTTTTCCAGCGAACTTTGGCAATAATTTTTATGTAAATTTTCCATTTCATGTGTTGCGCGAAGGTCAGTCTTAGTAGCTCATCAAAAATATAGACTTTCTCAAGAAGATACCAATTTATTTTAATTGGTTCAAAGCGATGATCCAGGCTTTGGTGATGAGAAGAGAGAAACTTGCTTTTTGATGTATTAAAAGAAACCAGCAGAATGTCAGAATAGAGAGAAACAGAAGGGTATTGATCTATAAAGTGTTGTCATAAATGTGGGTGTCATCTGCATAAATATCAATAAATGAATATTATTTGGGAGATCATTGATGAAGATCAGCAAAAAGGTTTGGCCTAGTATGGATCCTTGAAGCACATCGGCATTTATACTATGTAATTCATACTTCTCGCCATCAACGACTACTTTTATGAATCTATCAGAGAGAAGGGATTTGATGGCTTAGAAAACATTTCCATATATTCTATAGCTAGCAAGCTTGTGATGCAAACCTTTGTGCCAACCTCTATCAATGGCGTTTTATATGACAAGAGTTATTGCTCCAGAAACAAAGCCTTCATCAATAGATTTACTGATCCTATGTGATATTACAATCAGCACGTTAGCTGTTTAGCTTGCAAGATGAAATCCATATTGTGTGTCACTGAGTATATTGTTTTGCTGACGTTGTTAAAACTTCTTGATCAATCACAGATCTGAATAACTTACTCATGACGCACATGAGACTCATTGCTGTGTACTGAGATGCAGAACACCGATTTTCTAGCATTTCTAAATACTGGGTAGACTTATTAAGTTGTCCAGGGTTATGGGAGGCATTTATCTATTAAGCCAGGATTAAACAGCTTTAAAAAGGGGACTGGTTCCGATTACAGATTCTTAAGCACTATGATTGGAATGTTGTCAGAACCAGTTGCTCTGCTAGCATCAAGGTTCTTGATAAGTTTGGTAAGATCCCGGGCAGATATATGGATGTTGCTCAGTGTTCATTCTCGTAGGGAGAATTCAGGATGTAGGCGGCCTGTATCGAATGAGCATTTGCGTGCAAAAAGTGTGGCCTTATCAGATGCGGCAGAAATCACCTCTGGTCCATTGATAATTGTTGGAATAGAGTATTTACATATGTTCAGGATCGTTTCTCATTGCCAAAACTAATGGGAACCGAACCTGTGCTCGGCCACTCTAAATGAAACGAAATAGTTATAGGACACTTCCGTGTTTTCAATTTTTCAGTGGTTTCGGCTACTCCTAAATGCGGGTTTGGGTTCAGGGCATCTATTCCGTTGAAAACAATGTAAATAGTGATTTCTGTGAGCAATGGCGGCAGCACATTCAATGGGAGTACCACTGCCGACAGTTTGGTTTATGTTAGAATTTTAAGGAGGGTATAAATTTCTTAATACCAACAAGTAACCAATCAGTTATATATTATTTTCAAAAATAGAATGCAGCGGGACTTCTGATATGAAATAGCTAAGGATGTCCTAGTGAGCCATCGTGTATCGAGAAACTTTCGATGGAAAAATACATAAGAGGTCTTATTAAGAAATACTTTGTTTTAATCTTAACTGAGAACACTGAGTTCTTAGAAGATCCTAGCGGAGACTGTACAGGAGA
This sequence comes from Sepiola atlantica, assembly GCA_963556195.1. Lineage (NCBI taxonomy): Eukaryota > Metazoa > Mollusca > Cephalopoda > Sepiida > Sepiolidae > Sepiola > Sepiola atlantica. Next base: position 101,593,531 of record OY744523.1, read on the forward strand.
AGTTGTCAGAAGAAACTCAAGAAGCCTTGCAAAATGTCTGTCAGCATCAGGTACCTGAGTAGGTTCGTCTGTGATACTATAGGCGCCCCCCCCCCCCGAGCCAAGACACCGGACAATGTAAGGAAAGTATTCACCAAGACGCACAATGGCGATTAAAAGTAAGATGAATGGGCAGCTGTTAGGGGCTGACGGGGCGAGCGCGGGAGAATTCAGTTTGTATTAATCAGGGGCTGGCTTTACTAAGACAAAAGACCGGAGATAGGATTTCCGGTCATAGGTTAATATATTAATATGCCTCGACAGAAACATTCTCAGTTGGGTCTTACCTGATGCACTGGAACTTACCTAAGATGTGGGTGTCTTTTTCCGCGAAAGTAACACACACACCATTAGAGTACGACTGATGTATACATTATTTATCGGAGTTTGTGTTATCTCCTGTGATTCTGTGTTGTTTTGTCTGTCTATACTTGTAAACTAGTGTGTGTGCCTTTGAACGTCACTGATGATACAACTAGAAGAGAAGATGAAGACGAACAGAAAACCACGGCACACAGGAGTTGGAGTCGATGATCGGCGATGAGACCGGCATGGTTCTACACGTCTACAATCTGTGTTAGATCCTAAGCATGGGAAAATCGTAAAACAAATTCATTGATCATCTGTCTTGGTTATGAAGACTTACTATTTAACATTGCGAACATGAAAATCACAACATTGATAAAAGAAGAGTAAACAGACAAGATATTGTCGTTTTTTTAAGAGATACACTCCGTTATTGTAAAAGTGATATGGGGAAGAGATGAATGCGGGGTCGTGAGTAAGTGCTATACGTAAACACATAGAGCGTAATTTAGTCTTCTTTAGAGATGTCGCTACAACGGGGAAAGCCGTCTCTAATGTAGGCACAAATTCTATGGCTATGGCAATAATGAGGGTCGGGTTTTGATATAATGTTCGAGTAACCGTTAAACATGAGAAGCTACCGGGCTAGAATCAATTACACACATAAAAATAGGTCCGGTTTGTTTTCATGTAAGTGGATTTCAAACTTTGGATATTTGGAACGCAGCCTCATTACGTTGGAAAAGAAGACCTGATCATAGCGATCCACGTTAGAAGTTAGAAGTTTTAGAACGGTGTATGTTGGGAGAAGTAACAATCTGTGGAAGATATAAGTAGATTGGTTGAGAGACGAAACACAGAAAGAATGAATAAGCAGATTATGCTTATAAACCATTGAAGAAAGAAAAGCAGTATTAGTATATATTAACCGGAAACTGCCACTCTCATAGTAGATAGAAATGGGGTAAATTTAAAGATTAATTTTAATTTTATTTTTAAATAAGCATTACTTTTAATACATTAATAAATATATTCCGATGCAAGGCCAAACCTCAAAATTGAATATTATAAAATGTAAACAAAATGAATAAAAAAAAGTAATATGGTGTAATATGCTGGCGACAATTACGAACATTATACATTCCGACCTATGCCTGATCTTTCTGCTTGTAGAACTATAAACCTATACATTAATATAGTGTATCTGTCTGCCTGTCTGCCTGTCTCTATTTCTTGATCCATCAGAGGATGCAATATAAACAAAGCTCAATATTTATATTAACTACATCTTTTCTCAAGAAGATTAATACAAAAGGTAATACATATATAGATATTTCTATCCCTTAAGATGATTTAAAATAATATTGCATGGTTTCGCATTGGCCACCCACAAACAGCAAAGTCGCCGTTTTTAAATAGAAAAAATGAATGCCTAAAAAAAGGTAATATATGGTTTAGGGTGCGAGTAACAATAGATAGTCGTCCACATTCATTTCAAGCAACGCCGTGGGTGTATGTTAGCATGAAATAAAAATTGAATTAAAATGTTTGTATGTCTAGGTTTTCTGCGTTGCATGTATATAGTGGACTAATTAACGCAAAAAAACAAGTAATATATGTACGCTAGGAATGTGGTCCTTTGCAAAATCAAAATGTGTCTCTGATATAGAGAAGGAAAATAGTTCATTGTAACTCAAAATAACGTTATTGTTGTTATAGTTACCTACTATGCATACGACTGGTTAGGAACATAAATATATCGCGCATATCCAAATCGAGCACAACTACGAATACAACACATTGAATCATTTATGAAATTCACCATCATTTCAATAAACAAACCATATTTGGTACAAATAAATTTCAGTCTGGCCTGTCTCTCCCACAAAGTTAAACTATGAATGTTCAACTGTCTATATTTGATCGCCTTTCAATTGTAAGCACACCTAGATACGTCGAGCAAAATTCTCAGTAACTATGACACAGTCCTTTACTAGCATAGCCCTAATTCTTGCTTCGATATCTCTCTTCAGTTCATGAATAGTTTAAGAATTGTTTTGAAAGCCATTAGGTTGGAATAACCTCGCAGATACAAATATGGTGATGACAAGTCCGGTGAATATTAAGCCCATTGATGATTGCTATAAGACGATCCCAAAAGTATCTCCCATATCATTGGACGATAGTAAAGCAAATATTTTTGGTTATGTATTACTAAGATCGTGGACAAGTCAAGTAAATGATGCCGTTTATTTGTGAACGTTATTAACGATTCCATAATTGATACAAAAAATAAAAATAATATACTCAAGCTTACTGATTAAGACTTTCTTCACTCTCCCAGGTTTCGAAAACTTGCACAATGCACAATGCACAATGCACAATGCACACTCCAAATAGGGTATATCTTTATTCAACACTATATATTAATGAAAACGTTGAATGCCCTGATATTTCATTATTAGATATGTCTACCTTTTTTTCAATTTTGTATCTTTTTGTTTTTGCTGGGGATATGGCATCTTACCGGATGGCAGACTTTTATCGCTATTTTAGAGACTTTAACCAATAGATCGTGTTAGGATTCACATTTCACGTTAAGTGCAATTGTTTGTATCTCTATTTAACTTGGCTCACCGGGTAAATTTGTCAGGTAAATTATGGAAATTCTTTTTCATGAGCCTGGTGACTCTTATGTGTCTAGTTTCTTCCAGGAATGAATAGTGGATCCTTTCTATTCCTAATGTTAGACAAAAGTTTAGATATAGGCACACTGTTTTCATGCATATATAGTATTTTAGATTAACCATATCGTATTTCTCGTAGAATGGTTTTGTAAATGCATTCTAACAGAAAAAAATATCCTTGAATTTATATAATAAATATCACTGTGCTGTAATAATAAAATTATTTCATTATCATTCTTCTGAATATACATTGCAACTATAATGGTAATAATTATACATTGTTAGTAAACAAAATGATGACAACTATATGAACTGAAATGACATAGGATGTGAACAACTATAATCATGGAGAGTTGCATTGGATATTTACGATTACTCATGCGCATTACAACTTTCTCCATGCCGGCCTGCGTGGCGATATTGAGTCATTCCCTCATTCAGTATCATATTTCATAAAGTTATGCTCAGGGTATTATTTCCAGTTCATAAATGCTTAAGTAGCACCACATTAGACCAATAGTATGATCACAGTAGATCATCCGGACGGCGGGTCATAGCGTAGGTAAGTGGAGTATCGTTTTGTAGATGACACATAGAAGAAAACCGTACTGTCTCTTCTTATTCTTCTTCATTATTGTTCTACCCGGATACATGTTGATTAATAGCAGCGACTGTAAAGACTGCCAGCACACACTTATTTGATATTAAACAATCGTTGAAGGGTGTTATTTTTCTTTTTCAATATATATATATATATATATATATATATATATTACCACCAACTCATATGTAAATGAAAACAATTGTCTCAAAGGCGATCGCTCTCACTGTCTTTGTCCGTTCCTCTCTGTATTTCTTTTCTCCCTCTCTCCTCCCTCTCCCTCTCTCTCTCTCTCTCTCTCTCTCTCTTTCTCTCTCTTTCTCTCTATCGATCTCTCTCCGCCCAGTAAACAGGAACACTCTCATCGGCTTATCCGTTACATGTCACCACCGACTTCCTGTTTTAAACATAATGTCCTGACACGTATCTCTAACTATAACTTGACTTCTAAAAGAAAATATCATTAGATTAACCTCATGTGGAATTTTCCGTTAACCTTATTTTTACACACCCATCATTTTATCTTGCAACAAAAGTAGTTTACAACCCCCAAGTTGTCTTCTACAGAAAGGAGTGGTGCAGGTCGATTGCTGTATTTTACTCGTATTTCAGATAGGCAATGTCTGGCGTTTCAAACCATCGAAGGTCTATGTTGTATATCAGTTTGGTGAGGTTATGATGGTTAGCTCTTTCTTTCTCTCTTGTAGTCCCGGATCTCTGGAACGATGCTCACGATGAAAGAGGCACCAAAATTATAACTAGAACGACATATCTTATTTTTTCTATCTACCTTACTAGTGTTTCTACTGTCTACATTTTATAGGAAGCATAAGGAACCTAAATGACCCTTACTCGGGAACTAAACAACATGACGTCACTTGGCTTATTAGGTAACAGATTTTTAAACTCTTTAAGATATTCATATGACTCAATCGATCAATGGATTATCTTGCTCGTATATCGCGCTTCATAAAACCTGCAATCATGACATATCAATTACATTTCTATTGCAAAACTTTAAATGCTCAACTTTCACAAACATATTTCTGTCAACTTAATAATTTAAAACATCTGACTAAATAGATTACTATTTTTGTTGAATATACATATTTAGATATTTAAAGGAAATCTGAGTCGGCACACTTAGGCTGATGTCGATGTGTTTTCTCTACTCAATGTCACTAGAACTTTTTATTTGTAAGAATACCGGACTTACAGTGTGACTAGGGCTCTTTCGTTTTCAGCAGAAGAAAATACTCTATTATAAAAATAGTTCATTAAAAGTATGGTATCAACCTAATAGTTCGAATTAACCAGTAAAAAGAAACAAATTAAGAATTCGTTAGTTACTAGGAAATTAAAATGCAATTATTGAAGAACGACTCAGTAAAATGTGGTGTAAATTTGATTAAACACATTTTATTCTGCTGTTATTATTATTTATGGAAGCTGATACTGATAATAGATATGCTTATAGTCCAGTAAAATCAGTGAAAAAGATCAAACTAATTGCAACACAAGTTTTTTTTTACACAATGCATTTCTATCAAATGTCTATATGTACATATCAAAAGTCTACAAAAATATACCGATAGGAAATATTAAAATTTTACAATTATCAATCTGTGATAATAGCGTGCGTTTATGACAAAGAAATGTAATCAACCTCTTTTTCTTTTAGCCTTTTTTTCTAATATCTTCGATAAAATTGATTGCTGGTCTTAAATGTATTTTTGTCCTGAAATAAAGTTCTTTGTAAAGTTTTGAGAACCGAACTTTAATTCAATGTTTTAATCGCTGGCGACCATATTGTTTTTCCATTCACCAAAATATTTTTACGACGTTAAAGTTTCATTGCATACAAAAGATTTTTTGATACAAAATAATATTTGAAATGTTTTACACAAACAACTTGTTTAAAACAATATGAAGAGGTTAAAACTAAAACATATTGGTGATGTTTAAATAATTTCTTAGAATATATATCATAGGTCGGATGTTTAGAATAAATAACTGAAATAAATGTTTAGTCTATTATACACTGCTGGTTTTACTGCCAATTTATTTTGTTATTACAAATTGAATGATGTCTAATGCAAGTACTAGAGACATGTGCATACTTTGTAAATAAAGTCCATAATACCTTCCTTACAATCAAGTTATGCAGCATTTTACTGGTGTAACTTAAGGATACAGTGACAATTACCCGAAAAGGAGTGATAGTATCAAGACAGCATGTGGAGAATATGCAAGTAGTTTTCGTATATGTGCAGGTCAACGTGTTCATAAGAAAAGGATAGTGTAACCCTAGCATTATAAAAGCAGATGAAAAACATGGAATAGGTCGATATATCAGCATTTAAGTATAGGTTACAATCCCGAACAAGAACTTTTGAATTCAAGAATGACTGCCTATTTTGTGGTACATCAATAATATACCAAAGATAGCAAAGATGCCAGGGTTATAATATTGTGAGAACATAACCATTTGATAAAACTATAGACAAAATATGACAGTCCGGAATGATGAATGGAGTGATACAGTATTAGAAAGATTATCTTCTGCAAATTATTTACATGCCAAGGATGCAGTCTATCGCAAACGGTGATTTACCAACTTTAAGACAGGCAAACAATTAAATAAATATATGACTCCGACCTCAAATTATCCATCCACAGAGGAACTTACTTTTGAGGAAACCTTGTCATTCCTTCCTGATAGTGTTGCTTACTTCATGCAGATTATTGCAACAAGAAAAATACTGAGAAGAAGCAGGCATCCCAGGAATATGCTATCATTTAAGCTATGCGACCAAGTATGGTTATTGCTCTTTTACAATTATGGTTAGTCCTAAAAATCCATCACTATTTTGGCTCTAGGTTGTTGATATATTTATTACAGCAACATGGGTATTGCAACTCATATAACTAAGTCCAAACATTTGAACAATATGCTCATACAACTCTTATGACACTGTTAGAAAAGGTTGATTTATGCTATATGCAACGGAAACTATTGAAAACAATGTACACAACCTTGATGGATATGGCACTTTTCATCGGATGGGTATGGTTGCCATATTAACACCTAGTAAATGTGTCACGCATGTGATTTGCCAGCATGAAGTAACGACTAATGAGATTCTTTTGGCTTGGACAAGTAACAATTCATTACCATTATCACAAAGATAATATATATATATATATATATATATATATATATATATATATATATATATATATATATATATATATATATAGGTTTATTGTGATACCCTACTATGCCGGCGAAACTTGGTAATGTTTATTAAAATGAGACACTATATAAACATAGGAAAATTTACGCAAATTGATTGAGAAATACCAGATTGACAGAGATTAATGTGATTAAAGGGATGTTCTGTTAAAATGAAAAATGCTGCCAAATCTTGATTTTGTTTTAGAACTAGGTGCAATTTGATCGGATGATATGTAATACTATCCGGTACCCATATTTTAAATTTTACAAGAATAGAAAAGAAATTGACTGACATGTGATGTTATGAAAAACTTTGACAATGATAAAAAAAAAGGAATTTCCGAATTTCAAAAATAACTTTGCATTCAGATACTGAACTTGATCAAATTCAGAATTTATTATGGAACTTCCCCGGGCCAAGATACAACATTAGTAAAAAATTCCTTGAAATCTGGTGATTATTTTTTGCTTAACGTTGCTAACAAACGGACAAATAAACTGACAAACATGGCCCCCTTGTGTGTAGTATAGGAGGGTAATTTATAATATATTAATTTTTTTTTAATTGAAACATAATGATGTAGAAGTATATCTAATAAAATAATTCCATGAAATATCCCAATAATTTTATAATGGGAGAATATTCTTTGAATGCATACGATAAATGGTGTATTCTAACGAAAAAAGTTGTCTCAAAACCTAAGATTTACCCTAAAATACATTTTATGTAGGTTCACCTTTGCTGTGAGATTAAAGAAGCATTCTACAGGGTGGTGCAAAAGTCGCGCATGGGTTTGTTTAGGTGATAGAAACTACAACATTTCAAGTAATTTACTAGGCTTTTCTGATAAATAATACATTTACTTGGTAATTTTGCTGCAGTAGATTTTAAAAATAATATCCTTTAAATGGGCACCATTTTCAGCCTCACAAAGACGGGCTCTAGTTAGGGCATTTTCCATTACAGTCCTTAGAATAACTGGCTCTAGTTTTTGGATTTCATGTCTGATATTGTTTTTAAGCTCTTGAATCGTTGTAGGCTTGTTCACATATTCCCTTTCCTTAAGATAACCCCAAAGGGAAAGGTCAGGGGCTGTTAAATCCGGTGAACGTCAAGGCCAGTTAAAATCAGAAAATCTGCTACTTAAGCGCTCGCCAAACAATCCCCTTAAGAGCGCCATACTTTGTCAGGCAGTGTGGGCAGTAGCTCCATCTTGTTGGAACCACATTTGTGGGTTGTCCTGAACAGCTGACCTTAAAAAATGTTCAATCATTTGTTGATATCGCTGTGCAGTTATCATCACCGCGACACCTTCTTCGTCTTTAAAGAAATATGGACCGATCACTCTTTCCGAGGTAACACCACACCATGCGGTACATTTTAGTGGATGTAATTCACGCTGATGAACGGTTCGTGGATTTTCAATGGCCCATATTCTGCAGTTTGGCTTATTTACGAACCCGTTCAGATGAAAATGGGCTTCGTCGCTCATTATCAGCTTATGACTGAACTCATTTTGTTCTCTGGCTGATTGCTGAATGTGAACAGCATAAGCTACGCATGATTGCAAATCTGTGGGTTGTAATGCCTGTACCAATTGCATTTTGTATGGAAACAGATGCAATTCACGCAAAATTCTTTGAAGTGACGTTCTGGACATCCCAATCTGAGTGGCTCGTCTTCGAGTTAAGATGTCTGGATTTTCAGCAATGCTATCCTCAACGAGTGCTACATTTTCCGCTGTCCGTACTGAACGTGGTCTGCCAGATCGTGGAAGATCACTGACTGAACCCTGCTGCCGAAATCGGGCCACAAGACGATCATGTGTGGTCTGACTGGGAAATTGTCTGACATTATAATGCCGACGATAGGCTCTTTGGGTTAAGGTTATTGAACGATTGTTTCCGAAGTAAAGTTCAATAATTTTGGTTCATTGTTCAGTGCTATATTTTCCATGATAAATCATCAATGTTTATATCTGTAATATTCTGAAAAATAAGGAGAAAATTAGATTAAATATGAAAGTTGTTACTGATTCCAACTAATGCGTGACTTTTGCGCCACCCTGTTTATACATCATTTTATATCCTAATTTTTACCTATAAATTTCAAATGATACCTTGGTGCGATTGGTAGCATACATCATGTTCACTAACAAATATAGGGTACGTGTTGATAAAAAAATTCAAATTTGCATATTTCGCATAGGTAGATTTTTCTAGACTTTTAGTATGTTAAAATATAGACCTTATAGAAATGCATTCTGAAAAAAAACCTTGTGTTGCAATTAGTTTGACATTTTGCAAAAATTGAGGCTTATTTGATTCGACTATTATACCTTTTTTACTTTATATATAGTGGAATTATATTTTGAAATGTAATGGACATGTAGTTCGAGAAAGTGTAAACGATTCCGATGAACTGTGTAACATGGCATTGCGTGTTCACGTTCCCTTGTGGCTGTACAATTAATCGTATTAATGCCCTTGGGAAAGATATGAATTCATCATTCTTCACCCATGTGTTAAATATTGAAGAGATGTGCGCGTACTTATAAATAGACCACAGTTGAATGACACAGTGGGATAATGAATGCAGGTGTAAGACAGAAGACATTCTATAGGAAACAAGACTTCAAGGCGAACAGCTACAAATTCCCAGGTAGTTTTATTCAATTATAACGTACGAAGCTGTTAATCATATACAGAAACTTGTACACATACAATACATTGAAAAATACGTTTATTTTTATATAACTGCGTAAATATAATTGGATACAGTTAAAGACTATAGAATCAGTTGTGTTGTATTAAAATCCCATTAGATTCATTATGGTCATGTACGCACTAATACTGTTGAAAAATACATGAACCCATGATACCCTAAACTGTGAGTAATACAATTACTTCTTTTAAACTGATCCTTTACATTTATTTATTGTGAATCTGCATTGTATTCAAACATAAAATATGCCAACAGAAAAAAAAAACTAGATATATCAAACGGCGGTGGGTATATAATTTATCAGTAATATGATAGAACAACAAGTCCATCCGAAAGAAACCCTCGTCGTTAAATAAAAATGGCTACCAACGTAGTTTTGAGTTAAAACCAATCAAATATTATTTAGATTATTCGGACTACTGTTCTAATTTTGGATGTTAGTCACACAAGGTTTCGGCCGATGTTATTTACGACCTACTTTAGGTACGTCTTGTCGAACCATGGTCATCGTTTATCAATATTGGGAAGCTGTATGGAATTTCGAACGGAACCCTTTATTAAATCCACGGGGTAGCTTGTTTTCGTTCATGATCAAGTAGAAGAATTAAGAAATTACTTATTGTATTTTTAGTATCGTCCGAACTGAGGATTTAACCATCTAGAATGCACATCACTTAGAACTAATAATACTTGTTCTTTTATTCGTTGCGTCCGATTTGATATTATGTTTCCGACTATTTGAGATTACCAAACAATACAAATTATCAATCCTCAATTAAAAAATTCCGACACATAATAACAATGCTGTGTTTTTTTTACATTCACTTTTACACTATCTATTGTGGCGTTGCGGAGAGACCAAGATATAAGCGACTTCGACTAGCATGCACAAGCTAAAAGAAACAGTGGCTGCACGCGGAAGCGAACCCGGAACCGTTTTATTTCTAAGAGAAGGTCGCGATTCTGCAGAAGAGATCCTTTTGGCAGTCAGAAAATAGCTGAAAAAAGGAGTGGGATTTTTGCTCGAGAAAGACATCAAAATATATATTTCACTGCCATTCTATAGAAGGTACAAGAAGCTCCATATTATTTTCTAAATATAAAGACAAATTATGATTCAATCAGATTTTAGAATTTTGCTGATGGGAACTTGAAATTGTTGCAATATGTTATTAACAGAGAAATGAGTAAAACATAAAAAGGAGTACATTGCAGCAAAGTTAACAGTCGGGGACTAGTAAAGGAAAAAGTATAATTAAATTCTCTACTGACTCGTATACATTTCATGTGTATAAGCTGCTTGTAATCTGTTTCATTCAATAGTTTTAGTTTCTATGATAATGTGTTTATAAGACACGAAAAAAACATGGCGACCAAAGTAATAGAGCTTAATAGCACCAAACGCAATCCTTTAATTATGGTTTTTAGGGTAAGTAATTTTATTTTGTATATTTTTAGAATAAATTTAACCGAAGTAAATCGTCACGTGCTAAGCAATGTTGGTTTTAGTGTGACCATAAGCCGCACGAATATCTTCAAAAATTCTTAAAATAATAAAATATTAACAAACTGTTTCAGTACGTTAAAATTATAGTGGCTGGCAGATAATTAAATTATAAATGATGTGAGTTATGTGTTGTTTTTCCTTTTGTATACGATTACTCGCTGTTTACTATATTGCGATTGTACAAAAAAGGTTTACCAAAAAAAATATACTAGATAAATAGAGTAATTTAAAGGTCGCTTGGATAAGCTATCAAGTCACACGAGATCTCGCTAGTTATTGTTTTTTATAAGAAAACATTTGATTCAATTCATAATATTTAGGGAATATATCAAAGTGATGTTCCATTAGAAAAGCTGATGATGACTATTATTTATTATTTACATGTTTCCAAATGTTGTGCTTATCTTGAGGAATATTCACACATGTTCAGACGTTGTAATCAATGGAACTCTCTATGCGCGTTTTGTTACCGTCAAGCAGTTTCGAACTGACCCCTTATTTAATCCACTGGGCTAGACTCTTCTCATTCCCTGTTAAACACCTTTGATATAAATACAATTAAAAGAGTTAAACGAATACGTAGAAGGCTGATTTTTAAAGACTGGTGCCACCCTGTAAGGTTATATAGTGCAAGATATCCTAGCTTCTGACCTGCTTAAAATCTAAGAAAGAAATCGTCCTTTCTTTCGTCTCTATCTAAGAATGTTCTCCCTGTGTTTACATGACAAAGCATATGTGTGTATATTTATATGTGTATATGGTCATGGTATAGTATGGGCGTGTGTAAACAGCGGTGTTACCGCCAGGCCGACGAAGGCTCATATGTGGGTTTCTTGCCCAGCATACAAACGCGTTCAAGATGAAGGGAAATCGAAATATTCCATATCATATCTAGTGTGTTGTTTGCTTCAGTCTGGGATATAGAAATACTAAATTGTGAGCAAAACGACATATACACAACCACTTCCTTAATTGTTGAACGATGGACATATTAGAAACCATAGTAAGCACAGTCAGAAATAATTATAAACATTTTGTGATCTCATATTAATAAACTTTGATTCTGTCACATAGTATATTAAAAGATAAAGATCATTATAAGATTGAAATAAAAGTGCAGTGTTTAAAAACATTACAAAACTTTTGAGCATGTAGCCCCCAGAAGACATGTTAAATAATAGCCCTGTGAGGCCGGACGTATGTGTGGGAGATCGTTTGGTTTGGCTTGCGCGATTTAGTGCGGGTGAACCCGTACAACCGAGTGCAGAATAGCGCTTTTCTCACAGTCGGAGCTCAAATGTGTTGACAGGGCCATCACGTTGACAAGACCTCGGGTCAAGGGTCAAGGTGCACCTGCGCATAGGAGTTCCGTGACGTCACGGGCTTTTGTGTGGGAAACGGAGTTTTGCGAGTCTGGGTTTTGGAAGCAGGCCGAACATACAATTTCTCTATGTAGTCTTCAAATGATTAGGGGAATTAAATTCCCTTAGAGAATAGAGACATGAGATTGCTTCTTCCCCCCTCCTTAATGGCGTAGAACTTAAGCTAGGAATTAACTACGATAGAGTAGTAATTTGGTATCTCCCTTAATGTTGATGAAACATCTCCAAGATCGACGGTAGACTGACGCCTGAAATAAACAAATCAAAATTTTAAAAGATTGTTGCCTCGTGAATCGTGGTATGATGGTTGTTGTTGCAGACACAGCAGACGACGATGTTCACGGCAGTACAGAAACGAAGAGGGAACTCAACCACTAGACGACATACAGATGGCACCCCTCGATGACGAAGAAGAGAAGGTACGAGAATTTAATGTATATTTAACAGACAGATCAATTAGAACTGATTATACTTGGCACTTTAATCCTTACTCTGAAACTACGTGTGGTAACTGCAGGTTGATTTTACTCTTTGTTCAGTATTAGATTTTAACAAGCGTTCGGAGTTTGATTTTAACTTTTGATTACGTAAGATATCTATGCATTTGTTTTCATATTTTAATGCATACGCCTACTGTCTTAGTGACCGAGTATGTGATATATATATATATATATATATATATATATATATATATATATATATATATTGTATGTCAGATTTTATAAATACAGAAAGCAAAAACAATATATTGTTAAAATTTTAGCAATGCATAGCTTGTTGGCTTTTTGTTTACGTAGAACAATAAATGTAAATATTCTTTATATTACATTGTCGCCTCCCAACTACCCCTTTTTATGCGGCACCGCCCTCCGATATTAAAGCGCCGGTTCCAGGGAGTAGAGTACCGCCCAGTTTGAGCAACACTACTCTAGTATTGCAGTAAATATCAATATCTGTAGCATCAGTATAGTAGCAGTAGTAGTAGTCATTGTTTTTGTAACAGTGGAAACAATAGTCGTGTTATTGTTTGCAGTAGTGCGTACTTCTTTACCAAACATACTAGTAGTACTGCTAGTCCACTTATCTACATGACAGAAATGATGGCGACGCGTTAATATCATTAGTATCATCGAAAAATATTTCAAGTAAAATGTTCTCGGGCTTCCCCAAGAGATCAATACAATTTTAAGCAAGCCGATTCTTTCTGGAAGTGTGCCAGAAAGATATGCATTTTACGAGCCATGAAATTATTGATCGTATTTCTGATGTGCTTAGTTGTAAATACAAAGACACAGTGAGGAGTGGAAAGAGACGGGGAGTAAGATAGCTGCACAAAGACAACCATGTGTACGAATAGAAATACACACGCACACACGCATATATATATATATATATATATATATATATATATATATATATATATATATATATATATATATATATACTAGAAGAATACCAGTCCCAGGAAGGGTAAAATGAATTCCTTCAACAGGACAGTTTGCCACCACTTTTTTATTTCTTAAACAAGACTAAAATCAAGATATTTTGCTACTTAATCTCATGTCTAGAATTGTTATACGATTCAAGAACATGTCTAAAACTTAAAATTAATTAGTTTTTAGAAGAAAGTAATACCCAGAGAATCAAAGTAATTTGTTATCTAATATGGATCAAATTTAATGCAAATCTAAAATATTTGTATTTTTAAATAGGAGGGATTCCCATATTAATTCCCTTAAAACGTTTTAGAATACTCTGAAACTGAAATTTTGGACATGATTTGCTATCTTAAAATTCGATTGTATCTGGATTTTAACAAAAGCTCTTTCATATAATCTTCATTCCCTTGGCATAAAGTTAAATTAAATTACATATAGCCCAAATTATATATATATATATATATATATATATATATATATATATATATATATATATATATATATATATATATATATATATATGTATATATATATATATATATATATATATATATATATATATATATATATATATATATATATATATATATATATATATATATATATGTATATATATATGTATATATATATATATGTATATATATATATATATATATATATATATATATATATATATATATATATATATATATATGATAGGAAAATGGGAATCGCTTTGTTACCCATTTAACTGTTATTAGGTTGTTAAAATAAGGGAATTTGCAAACAAATTAAAATATTTTTAAACAAGTAAAAAACAAACAAACGTCATTTTATGCTTCTTATGGCCTTTACAGGTTAAATAATATTACAACTTGTTCTTATAACGGTTTATTCCAACCCTTTTGTGCTTTCATTTACTTATCACCTTCGACTCTAAACAAAAGAGAGATATATAACCGAGGTGAGGTGGTAGAGACCGTATAAAATAATAGAAGAGAGTGAAAAAACATACAGAGAGAGATGATGAGAGTGAAAACAGGCGAGTGCGTAGTGAGTTAATTGCAAATTGTAGCAAATTAAAACAATTAACATGTAAGTTTTTCATACATACCTAAGTAGTCCCAATCCAGTATACCCTTTTTGATGAACTGAATTTCCCCACATTAAAAAAACAATCTTGTTTCTAATTCTGCTATCGTGAGTGGAGAAAGTGGATCAGAACTCATTCCTAAAACTGAATATTATTTTAGCACGTATTTTGTCTTATTAAAATATATCAGAACAAGGCAATAGAGAAGCAAACTTCTATTAACTCAAACCTCTATTAAATCAAGTATGATAATAGATCAAATATAGTAATTCACGAAAAGCTGTTTCGTGTTTAAAGACTCATTAGTTTTGTGTGACATCGTAGGCGCAACAATCCCAAGATTCAAGCTAAAACATACTATATATATATATATGCCCTCACACATCGTAGGTTGAGTACTATGGTAAGGGGAATAGCTGGCTACCACAACAAATAAGACAAACCTCTTCGTAAAACGAGAGAGCATTTTAGTCAACCCATTGTTCGTATGGCATGAGGTATCTTATCTCGTAGATTGTACTTATGATTGCGTAGTGAATAATAAATCTATTTTTTTTAAAATTAAATTGTTGGTTTTAATCTCAACTTGAATTCTTTCTTTCTAGCCACAGCGAAACCAAACAGTCGTTAGAAGCTGATTGTAGAATTTTTCCTCCACGTAAAATTCCCATATATCCTAGTGCTATGCGAAAGAATCATACAGTCCTAAATATCTAATTATTTAGATATGACATGAACGTCTCACTCTACCGTAAAGACTGGCACAACCATGCATGGAGACGGCGTATAAATCCGTAACACTCTCCCCTTAACAGAAGAACTAGCATCCGAAGACCAGGCATGCATGTGATTTTGATTAACATTACAACGTAAAATTAGTTACCCATATTTCTTTTACCGTTCTCTTTCGACACAGGTCTGTATCCTAATTGAGTACGTCTTCAATAATGTCGACGCAACATTTTCCTCGGATCGAAGCGGTCAAATGTATTTGGAGACTTTAATGTCAACCACAATGATTGACTCGATTTCCTGAGCGACACATACTAAACTGGTAATACCACGCGTAGCTTCTCAATTGCTCATTCCCTTAAACAAACGGTAACCTTCCCTACCAGCCTACCAGTTCGTGAGGACGAAGCCAAACCTCTCGATGTATTCATGACACCACTAGGCGAGCCTTGTGTGAAAACATGCCTATCGCCTACTCGAGAATTCTGATGACCTCGTTATAATAGTTAATATCACCATTAACTTCCGACCCTAAACAGAAACACTCTTACTCTAAACATATCGCCAAGGATGTTATCGGGATGAACCTAAGGATAAAACTTTTCCATCCCTGCTGAACAGTGTGCAGAATAGTTTACTGAATGGGTCAAACAAGCTTCAGCTCCTTTTCTGCAATGTTGTATCCCCGTCCTCGGTTGTGCTCAGATAAACTAATTGCACTTGTATCCCTTCAACGTAAATACTCCATGTCCACCCTGACTAGTAGTAAAATCACACCCCTTTTAGTGTAGAGGTCCTCCGATGCAGAAGAACTTTCTAATATAATAGCTTCTTTCCTCGGAACACTTTTCTTCTGGAATTCCATACCTGCAACATGTTTCCCCGACTGTACCAACTTGCAAAATTCTTATGTAATATGAACAAACGTTTTGCTGCACAACTTCTCACTCATGATCTCCCCCATTAATCTGGGCATGGCTTGTTTCGGATGGAAAAAGTTTTTAATAAGCATAGAAGCATTAATCCCATGCTATAAAATTCCATAGCAGGCCTTATTCTCCCCAATGGTCTACTCAACCTATGCAGCTGCTATTACGTATCGGCACCAGGCATATCGCCGTACTACCGCCATAAGTCCGCTGAAAATAGACACAATTTGTCGAATCAAAAAACTACGGTTAGAATAAAATAGCTGCCGCTAAGAGTGGGTATATTAAGACCAGACTCGCAAACTTATCACCCTATAAATCCCCCCGCTCCTCGCTAAAATAGTTAGATATTTTATTAATCTAGAAATCGTCTACCACCACGTAAATGCTAAACTTCTCTCTGAAAATAGTATGTATTTAGGCAATTCCATTCACTGTCGACATCAGAACTGTCATCTCTGAACGTATATATCGCACTAGATAAGTTTGGGTGTGCTAAGATGGTTACGAGAGATATTTCCAAGTTCTGGCAAGACTTAATCAACTAGATGAATATTAAATATGAAATAATATTTCCTAGTTAAAAGAAAGCTCGAGAGCGTTCTCTATGGCCGCTATCTCAACAACAGCACATCAATGATGGTGTTCCCCAGGGTTCTATACATGGATATATATTATTCCTCATCTTCATAAACGCCTTTCTGATGCAATTCCGTCTGGGATGGATGTATTTGCAGATGGCACAATGCTCAATTCGCGGTAAGAGAGCAAATGCAATATTCACACTTGTAACGTAATGGCTACATCCTTGGAAAATGATCCGTAGGCTCTAGTAGAATGGGACTAAAGAATAAGGGGCATATGTAATGCTGCTAAAACAAAGTTCCTTTTCTGTAACAACTATAGGAAACCTTCTGAACCACCGGTTGTTTAAAATGCTCGGCTTGATATTCTCATATAACATGAAGTAGAAATAAGTATGTAGAACATGCTAGAAATTTTCCAGCAAAGAAGGTAGTCTCAATCTACTGGGCTAGCGAGAAACCTCTCGCACTTGCTAGTATCCTATATTTCTATAAATCAATCATCATCTCATGCATGAAATATTGTTACCACATCTGGACTGATTCACCCACAACTAGCCTCTCTCTCTTATGGGTGCAAAATATTCCATAAACTACTATCTGCCAGGCTTGAGTCTCTGTCGCATCGCAGCAGTATTGCACCCCTCTGCTTGTTTTACAAGTACTTCCACGAAATGTGTTCCCATGAACTTACAGCATCGTACTCCCCTCAATGGAATTACCTCAAAATTAGCCGAATAACAGCAAAAAAACTACCCTTTACCATAGATGTCTCTAGATATAAATGATTTACTACTCTATTAGCTTCTTTCCTCGAACCGCTTGTTTTATGAATTTCCTCCCTACTTCCTGTTTCCCCGACCGTACACATATTCAGAAGTGTAAATGTAATATTAACAAACATATTACTGTCATACTCCCTACCGAGGTTTCCACAATGTAAATCTTATCTATATCACAGTAGCCCTATACGCTTCAGTTGCAATATACCTTGTTTGGAGCGAACAGAATGAAAATAGATGTACATATATGGAGAGAGAATAGAAGAGAGATAGAGATACTTTATTACTATTTCATATATATGTTTATAATCTAAATGAATAAATGCGAAAGTCTTTTCATTTATTTATAACACATATATTACTATCAAAACAGCTACCGTTTACATGAATCAACGATACAAAATAATTCTTTGAAATAATGCATATATAGTAGGGACGAAAAATCGAAACACGGCTATCTGTATGCCTAATTTGCATAAATATTGTAAAACAATTTGATAATAAATTAATGTTTGATAGTATTTATTTATAATCTTATTGTCATATTTCTTATATGTGCAATAGTTTTGTCGATATTAACAGTAATTAATTAAAGTGCATTAAGAAATAAAATAATAAATTCCCAAAACATTATTTAAAATATCATGTTTATTTATTTTGAATGGAGTTAATTCAAATGAAATCTATTATTTGTTAAATGTTAATGAATTTTCATGAAAGATATATAATGTAAAAAATAGTTACAGCTAAATTAACATCCGTCGCGTGGCGGGTAGTTTTTTTTTGCGTGAGCAAAATATACACCACAGTAAATAATGTATTTCTTTACCTTTTAGTCCCCTAGTCAAATGTATTGGGCCCCGTTTTTAAATTTGTATCATATAAATATTACGTGTATATTTTATGTTTCACTATTTACTTCTACAGAAATCAATACACAAGAGCTTAGTAGTAATAGTATTATATATACTTATGGCAGGTGAGTAACACAGAAAGGTGCGTTTCATTTACGAAGCTATTGATCAGGTTAAATCTATGGTTTATATCGTAAGATCGTTTTTATCGTTCAGCACTCTCAACTCAAAACAATTAAAATCTTGTATAGTTTCGATCATTCGGACTATTGTTCTTATCTTGAGTGTTATTCTCACCACCTGTCAACTGCTGCAAACTCCTGTCTTCTTCAGGTGTATCTTTTCGAACTAGGGAATGTTTCTGTCGAACTCATGAATCTAGACGGAAATCTTGACGAAACCATTCATTCAATCCACGGTGGTAGAATGCCCTTGTTCCGTTAGCCATAACTTAGAAAAGTCTTCAGTAATTTGTAATTCTTCGTATCGCATTCACTGAGGATTTAACCTGTCACTTAGAACTGAATTTTACTTAGTACTATATCCACTGCGCCACGGGTATTTGCCAATAATTTTTGAATTAGTTTTGGGAGACATTAACATATTTGTGTTTTTTATGTGCAGTCTTACTACTTATCATTATATATAACTAGATTGATTACTACATATCACTGTTATATATATATATATATATATATATATATATATATATATATATATATATATATATATATTATAGCCTTATCTATTATTTCTACTTAATGATTCTCATATTGTAGTAAATGTTGTACTAGGTATGCTTAGTAAGTCATTTTGCCTAACATATGCGCTGCTTCTATAAGTCGTCTTACTCCCCATCGTTCTCATAGATGGATAGAGTTCACATGGTATATAGACCTTAAAAATGTTCTCCAAGAGATACAATTAACAATGGATTTCTCAGTAAGAACGGATGGATAATGTACTAAGATGGTACTATTTTCATGACCTAGTATTTTTTTATTCTATTAAATGGTCATTAAATACAAATTAGTACGAAAATAGAGGAACAAAAAATCTTACGAGAAATATTTACATTTAGAAAAAGTTTTCTCACAGGCTTTTCCCTTATTTGAATTTGGTTTTACAAATTGAATAACTCTTTCGTTATTATCTGAATTGTTTATCTTGCATGTTTAAAAGGTTATTGTTTTGGTGGTCTTAGGACATGCGTAATGTTCTTCACCCGAATATAATATGAATCGCCACCAACCGGGTAGTTGAATTTTTTCGCGCCCCATAATGGTGCATACCAATTTTACATCACCCTCCTCTTTATCCACATCAACCTAGCTAAAATAATTATATACACAAGTAACATATGAGGGCAGTCATAAAATAACTAAAATGTTGTAGTTATAGACATCAACAAATGAATCGATTTCACTGGAGAGCTCATGTCAAATTTGTGAAGATGACAGCGGAATGAAATTGGGCTGTGCTTCTGTTATCTTGATATCGCTATTTCATCTGCCTTACTTACTGCAAAGCTTGCTTGTTGATACCATAATTAATGAAATAACTAAGTATACCCTTGTTGTTTAGAATAAGATTAGTTAATGATGTCTGTAAAGTCTGTTTTAAAGTACTGCACCATCTATGCCATAACAAGGCCATTTGTCATGTCTTGTGGCACGAACACCCACTCAGCATACATCCAAGAATATTGGTTGCGATCTACTAAGTCATAAGAATATTTATTAAACTATAATATACACGCAATTTCTAACCATATCTTTTATCTAAGAATAAGATTTTAAGTCAATACACTTCTAAAGCCGGTGTTTCCACTTCACAAACCACTTTCTGTACAACTTTGTCACATTGTTCTGTAAAAAGAACAGTTTTTGTTTCATCAATACTCTCGAATCAAAATCCTCTTTAAGTTTAGAAGAGAAACATCAACACTCTAGAAATGCAAATTCGTAAATCTAAGGTAGATTACATTCTCGTATAATACCTTTTTTTATTTTTCATAAGTAACCTTAAATTCTCGTAATGAAAAAGAAATATCGTGGTACAATATCCCCAGTCGGTTTTTCTACCATTATATGTTTTCTATTTAGTAAACACTTTTATAATATACATCTCTTACTGTTCGTTGTCTTTGAATAATACATATATAGATATCAGAATTAATCCTATCAAATCCAGAATAAATAGTAGCAACCAGTTTTTAAGATAAAGTCGATGCTTTGAATCTCCCATAAGTTACTAGTTAATTGTATGTTTATATGTGTGTTATATTGAAAGTTCTAATTCTCGTTCCAAGTTATGAATCCTTCAATAGGATATTTATCATCACCTTCAGTCTTGCCTTGAAAACCAATAGAAATGTTAGATTTTGAGGACAGGTGCTTTTAGGTAACACCTTTGATACCAAACTTTACTATAGAGCTTAATAAATTCCACGTGCTCATACTTAATCGAAAATGCTGAACGATGTGATATTCCCACCCAAAATCTGACAAAAGTCTTCTTTAACCAATGCCCGAATATAAGCTAAATTTTTTTATTCGCTTTAGTTGATAGCTTTTCGTCACTATTTCTTTTGAGAGTGATTTCTATCCGTATCATTACTCTCGTAACTGTTTTGTTGTCGCCATCAGTATGAGTCGGTATGGGAGTATCTGTTAGTTGTTATGATGACACATAAAAGGTATGTTTATCTAAAACACTCAAGAACCAGCATATTCATTTTCTATTTAAATGGATCCAAACCACAGCTGTGCCGAGGCTAACTTTCCACCATTCTTTAAACGTGTCTACCTTGTTTAAAATCAAACTTGAAATAAAGAGAACGAGACTGCTCCAGCTTTCGTCATTTGATATCACAACACACGACAATTACAAGCCCCGTGTATTTTGTTCCCTTAAATATACAACATACCTACCTTGAAATAATTGATACATCTGTAAACTGATATTTTGCGAGAAACAAGATCCCTATAAACGTGTTGCGAAGCATAAAATATTTGAAAATAGTTTCTTTAAAGTTTGGTTCAGTACTTGATGTTATTTCTAACTTCGTGTGTGTCTATGCTGCTAAAATCGCGCCAACTAATGAGTTGCTTATTTTTATGTTTTACCGAATATTAAATACGTATTTAAACGTTTTTATTGATATCAATTCATGCATTTCTGATATTTTCTGGAAAATGTATCACTTACTCTCGTATATAAATAAATCCGAATATCTATGCATATTTCCACATCAATGCAAATATCAAAACGAATCTCATCACGTAAAACGTTAAGACGCTCTGTTCGCGTGCATATGCATTATATAGTGATTGGAAATAATTAAATATATAAATATATATAATTTTCATAATAGGTTTAATGTATATAACGATATTTTAAATTGTTTAATACCTGTCATGTGACTTATTATTTATTTTATTGAACAAGTCCGCATGATATATCAAATAGTTTTGCATATATAAGTAAATGAGCAAGGAAAAAGTAGCTATTTTTTTTAATGGGTCTGATCAATTTTGAGTAAACTTTCAAGAGAGGACTTATGAATCGCGCAATGATTTACACACGCGTGTGTATCAAGAATGGCCGTGAGATACGTAGATTATACGAAAATAATATTTAAATCAAAACCTACACTTCGAAGTTCCCTTAAATTGAAAATAATACGTCGACGGAAGATATAGGTAAGAAATTGGAATATATCGGTCGAGATTTGTTTGCAGCTGAAATTCAAGGCAGAATTGTTTTGCCAGGTTTTGATTTATGAATATCGGTAGATAGGTAATTATTAAAACTCTTATATTGGTGAAAAATTAGAATTTGTATAAATGATATGTTTATTTATAAAAAAAGGATTTGAATCTCTACTGGTCTTTAAACCATTATATTTTCAAATTTAACTGCATACAAACGATATAAACACTTTAATTTCTAACTTACACATGTCTACAAGAGAACAAATCCACTGGAATCAGACATGTAAATCTGAATCTTCAATAAAACGGAAGACTGCGGCTAAGTGACAGCAAAAAATAGTGGCAACGCCCTAGTTCTAAAGACTGACTTACCGGCGAACCAAAACCGATGACAAACATCTAAAATACCAACAAGATCAGTTATGTTTTGTATTGCTATTCCGGCACGTGTTAATTTGTAACAACAAGGGAATACATTATATGTTTTCTCTTCAAACAAGAAGTCCTAACGCCGAAAGAACAAAATTAAAACCTTATTTGTTTCTAAAGTGCGAAAAAAGTAAAAGAAACCTGAAGAAATATTTAAAAAGCTTTAGCTAGAACAAAAGAAGAAGCTGAGAGAAAAACGACTACAACAAAAAGAATAATCCGACGAAAGGCTACAAAACACAAGAAAAAGTGCTGGTATAAAAAGGAGCAGACCTAAGACTTCTCGGACAAAAAAAAAACGATCAAAAGATTGAAGTGTTAATGTAAACAATATCGCATGGAGGTCAAAGTAACGTAAACGAAAATAATTCTTCTCAGAATGCCGTTTGGAGTGCAATTGACAATTTCACTTATTCATCAGACGAGGATAAAACTTTTGCTTCATATCTCAGATGGTATGAATATCAATACAAAATAGATTTTCACAAGTGTGCAGACTCTAAAAAAGTTCGCCTTCTTCTCCGAAAATTAGGCACCACCGAACATACCAAATTCGTTGAAATGATTTTAACCCGGGGAACAAGTGACTTGACATTTTCTGGGGCGGTAAAAATTTATTTTAAATTATTCAGCCCAAACACTTCTCTGTTCAACAAACGGTGAAAGTGTTTAAATTTAGTCGAAAAAGATAGCGAAGTCTACACAACTGTCGCTTCAATCTTTAATAAACAGTGCGACGATTTAAAATTAATTTAACTTAGCGCGAATACTCTTTAAATGTGTAATTTTCGTGCGAAGACTTGTATCAAGAAAAGACGCAGAAATAAAATAGAGGGTTCTAAAAGAGTTAGAAAGTTAACCAAATTAAACGTCACATAAATTAGCCGAAGCCTTCCACCAATTTTTAAGTGTTAAACCAGATTCTCAAGGAATTTAAGAGTCGGGCATAGTGTACATAAGAGAGGTACGTCAAAAGTCGCAATTCAACTTTCTATCAAAAACAACTCAAAAGAAAGAGAATAATTATTTTCCAGCTCTTACAGAAACAAGCCAGCCCAATATAAAACAGGATAAATTAACGCCTAGCTCCTTTTTCCGTTATGGGTAACGGATTGCCAATATCATATTAAAATCTGTTTAACTTGTAATAAAGCTGGACACCAGACTTCACATTGCAGAACAAATAGAGGAAATAAAACTCGGCTTAAATCCACAAAAAAAACGAACGAACAGGGCCGAACAATTTTCAGAAAATATGTTCAGGTAAAACTCCTGAATAACAATGTAGCATAACAATTGGAGTCTAGGTTCAGATGTGTCGATTATCAAATGCAAACATGACGTAGGTTGGAAAAACCGCCCATACTAAGAACCAACTAAATACCTAGACCGGTGACTGGTGAAAGAGTTGCATTCGAGGGAGAAATTATTACCGTCATTACTTTAAACAAAACTACTAAATAGGTAAAAATGTTGATATGAAAAAAATACTAACAACTTATTTTGCACAGACTTGATGCAGCAGCTCAATCTGTGGGTGTTTCCAAACACTTTTTGCCAGAAAATAAAAAATCTGAAGACCAAGTCAGAAAAACGAAAGAAGGAATTTGTTTCAACCATACAAATTGTATGAAATTGACTCAAGGTCAACTGTCTGCAGAAATTAAAGCACATAAGGACACAAAGTTCACGCCGTAAAAAGCTAACACTACGTTGACAGAAATTAAGTCAAATTCCTTCGATAACTAGTTGAATGTTAAAGAGAGTGAACTCATAGTTCCAGAGCGGTAATTGCTACAGTTGCAACTCAGAAATATAAGGTATTATGTTGATAGAGGCCCCTAGTTCTCTCATAAGAAACACTTAAATCAAATTATGGCACGACAATAGAAATTCACCGACCGCACTTCCCAGGAAGAAGTTTTGATTACCAGATACATTTTTGACATACAGCTACATCAAGCAGTCTCAGAATAGCGTCCATCCAAAAAATAGAAAACGTTAATGTGACTCATGGGGAGGTAAGGCTTAGAGAGGAGTGTTATCGTACCTTACCTATACGGACTACTTGAACTTTTCTACTCACCATAAATACTGGGAGCAGGGTTGGGTCCATATCAGCCCGTTTGCCGTTCTGTAACGCCAGTTGCTGTAGGACTTCGTACTGGTAAATACAAGTCGATGATTCGTTCTCGAGAATCAGTCCGGCAGGAACTGGGCTATTTATGTGGCCTTTTATCTGTCGTGTTAAGGTATTAGTCCATGGTAGTACTAGGAGGTGCACTCTCCAAGGCCTTGCCTCCACTCTTTGGGTGGATTAAGGTTATTGCTTACTGGCTGAGGCGCTCTGACCGGGGAATGCCAACGGAAATGCTTAGACATTTTTTAGGAGTGCTCATTATTTAGGGGCGCTAGTTAGACTCTTCCCCACCTTTCGGCTTTGTGCCACATATTCCTGCGGTGAGCAGGAATTAAATACCTATAACCACACCAATCAATAATGGCAGTCATAACAGACGTAAAACCACTCTTGTTCTCTGTTGTATGGTACTTTTTTTCAATACACTTATTTCTTTAAACACCAAGTACCTGTTTTCTTTCCTTGAACCTTTACAGACCCACAACACTGTTATAAATACATTGCACACATTTATATGCTAATCTCTTAGGAATAAATAGAGTTTCGTTGTAAATGCTAATTTGTGCAACAGCGTTATATACGTACACACGCACACGCGTTCGAACACAATGATTACTCGTATCATCGCAGCAGTAACATTTATTTATTTCCACGTGTTTGTTTTCGTGTATACAATTCCTTTGTAATTAAAACTACATTTATTTCATAAAAATACTTTTAAACAAATTTCAAGAATGTTTACAAAATAAAAAATCCCTACAATAAAGAACACACATTTTCTATTAGTTTTGATTATTCACTTCTATGCATTTTAATTTCAATAATTTTAAAATTTTAATTTATTTAATGTTTCCGAAGTTTATTTTACACGTTTGGTACTATAACACGAGATTTATGAATCTTTATTCTGTTATCAATCGTTATGTACAAACTAAAGAAGGGAGGTAACTCTCAATTACTTATGACACCAGTATAATCTATGATGTGCTTCAAACGCATAATTGAAGGTCAATAATATAATAAAGAAATCTCCATTGAATGAACACGTTCTATACAATATAACATGAGGTAAAATGGGAAACACTCATCGCGCCTCCGTAATGTTAATAAGTCTTTACAATTACATAAAAAATATAATACTAAAAGGAAATTACAGCTTCTGTGTTAAATTATACAACTCCGAATATATTCGAATAAAACGCTCAGTGAAGTTAGAAATCTGGACGATACTTACAGACACGCCATCATTGTCCTGGAATTACTATGGGGGGGGGGCCAAGTGCATCACTGGTTAAAGTCTTATAACCATTTAATTCTTAGTGTTCAATATCTATATTTTTCATTTTTTAGACATAAATATAGTGGCATCAGATGAGAACGCTTACCCGACAATATTATTGAGAGAAAAACACTGATACGAAATTAGTACCATTCGATTTTCAATGGAATTTGAATCAAGACATGAATATCTTCGTATAAGTACGTTGTGTAATTACATGATCTGACAAACAGGAACAAGTATAGAAAGTATATATTAGAGATTTTTTGTCTTCAAAAGAAACAATTCCTGATGAGAAATTTAAAGATTTGTTTACTTTAAAGAAAACAATTCTTGATGAGAGAACACAAGTACGATAAAGATTCATAACGGGACGGGTAAGCTTTCATTTCAATTTCGGATCCGCTTCATTATATAAGTTCGCTTTCTTTTCCATGAATATTGAAAGCACTGATTCGCTTTAGTTACTGACGGGAAATACGATTACTAATCAAGTCAAATCATCTGAAAAAGAGAATCTTTTCGGCTGCATGAAAATCGATAAATAACCCCAGATCGAAGTCAAAAGAACTACTTTTTTATACGCTACAAAACGAATCGTATAAAAACCAGGTTCGACCTAAAATGGCTTTACACTAGTTGAGATACCGTAAACACCCACAAACAAACAACCGAATAAACAAATGGTGATTATTATTATTATTATTATTATTATTATTATTATTATTATTATTATTATTATTATTATTATTATTATTATTATTATTCGTACTCACTAGGAGTTATCATACAGATCATTGTCAGTGATTGCTCACCGACAACAACCAGAGGTATTTCCTGGAGTCTGAGTGACAACAAGCCTTCCCAGATTTCCAGTATTCTTCACCTCTTATCGATAACCACCGCAAATAACCTTGCGGTATCGCAAGAGCCGCATACCATTGATTTCTCATTGGGGATGACACATGATCTTCTATGGGATTTGGGTGGGAATATATATTTTTAGAGGGTATGAGAAAGGAAAGGGGGAGAATATAGTGTTTCACTCAATTTTTGTTCATTGGTTCAGTTTTGTGTAGTTTCAGTTGAGGCCGGTGTAATTTATTGGAGGAGGGAGCTTATGAAGTTATTTTTTTTTTTTGCATTTTCCGTTCCTATGTTTGCGATGTGATGTTCTTTCTTTGGTTTTGCTTTCTTCCTGTTGTAGATTCCATGTGACCCTTCGTAGCTTATGCGGGTTGGTTTCCGCATTCAAGGATGTTCCTTAAGATTGTAGCTGTTTTGATCATTGCCGTCCTTTGTATGTTTTCGATTGTCCCTTTGATTCCACTTTCTCCCAGTCTTTAATCTAGTTTTTTGAGGATTGTTCCTAGTCCTCCTCCGATTATTGGTATTATACTGACTTTCCTCATGCTCAATATTCATTTCAGTTCTCTGGCTAGTTCTGTGTATTTGTTACGTTTTTCCGTCTCTTTGATCTTCACTCTGTGGTCTGCTGGAACAGCGAAGTCTACGATTTTGCAAGATTTTTTCTTTTTGTCGATATTAATAATATCCGGTCTCCTTGCTTGGATTTTGTGTTTTTGTTGTTCAGTACTGTTTCTGGTTTATGTTTGTACCATGTGTCTGTATATTCAAAATGCAATTGTTTGCACAGTTCCCAGTGTACTGCTTTCCCACAGAGTCATGTTTGTTCTTGTATTCTTTATGGGCGAGTTTGCTACATTCACTTATTATATGATTTACTGTTTCGTCTCTTTGTTTTCACCGACTGCATTACTGTTTTCCTGGGTTTTATCTATTTTAGTTTTAATGTAGTTTGTCCTAATCGCATTGTTCTGCGCAGCCATCAGTAAAGATTCCGTTTCTATGTTCAAGTGTCCTTTTCTTATCTATGCCCATCTATTTTCGTGTATTTCCTCTCTTGTTAATCTTCTGAAGCATATATGTAGTTGCTTTTCTTCCCACTTATCTTTCCTTGCCTTTTTGTTTCTGGTTTCAGTGCTTCCCGAGTTGTTCGTTGGATGCTGTCTCTTGCTGCGGTGATTAGCCTTTCCGTGTTCCTAATTATGTATTTCTTCAGCACATTTTTTAGTTTTCAACACAATCTTCTATTCTTACGAGTCATCTTCCGCCTTCGTTTCTTTTCATGTAGAGTATGTCCGTATCGTCTTTTGGATGTAGTGCGTTGTGCATGGTCATTAATTTTCTAGTCCTCTGGTCAAGGTGCCTGAGTTCTTCTGTAGTCCAGCCCATGAATGGTCCAAAGTATTTTATTAGCGATACTTCCCAGGTGTGTATTCCTTTTACTTGACTCCTGCTATATAATTTTGTTTCTATGAGTGTTCTTATTCTTCGTAAATATTATTACCCAATCTTCTATTTCATTTGTGTAGATTTGATGGTGTCTGCTTCTAGAACTTCTAACTATGTGTAGCTATTTTGCTCGACTAGCACTTACATCTCCTCTTGGTTGGGGAGCTCAATGCCATCTGTCATCTCCAGTTTTCTTCTTTTCATTTCTAGTAGTGTACACTTTTTCATTCCGAATTTTATTTGCATGTCCTGACTGAAGATTTAGGTCGTATTTATCAGCTTTTTCAGTTCCTTTTTGCTTTTTTCAAAAAGTTTCAGGTCGTCCATGTACATCAGGTGTTTTACTCTTAGTTCTGTGTCTGTGAACTTGCATCCGACATCACATTTTCTGAGTATGTAGTTGAGCGGAATCATGGTTATTATAAACAGTAGTGGTGATAGGGATCCTCCTTAGCCAAGTCCTCTCTGTATTTTATGTCAGTCAAGTGTTGTCCCCCGACTTTCAGTTCTAGTCTCTATGTTTCCATTGCTTTCTGGATAAGATTGATAATCTTGTCGGGTATCTTGTATATTTTTAAACATCCAATTATCGTTGCTTGAGGGATCTTGTTGTAACATTTTTTGTAGTCAATCCATGCCATGAATATGTTTTTTTTTCGGCTTTTTACCTCCATTATCTTTTGATCTGTATATAGCAAATCGTTCGACCCTTTTTCCCGTTTTCGGCATCATTTTTGTTTTTCGGCGAGTTATTTACGATGGTTCCGTGATTGGTAGATTTGTTCTATCCGTTATGCCGTCAGGATTTTCCAAATTGTCGATAAACGGTATATTTGTCTGTAGTTGCATGGGATAGTCCGTTATTTGCCATCTTTTTGTATTAACGTTGCCTTTCTTTTGGGCATCTATTCTGGTATGTCTGTTTTGTGGATACATCCTCTCAGTTTCTGTGCTGGCTTTTCATGTAAGGTTGTAATTTTTTTAAACCAGTATGCATATATTAAATCTTTGCCTGGTGCTTTCTAGTTTGTCATTTTCCTTAGGGTTACCTTTATCGTTTCTTCATTAATTCATGTTTCTGTTCCTTCTTGAATGTCTTGTAATTCATCTTTCATGTTTTCAGCCATTTTGCATTTTTGTTGCGTTTTTATGCTTTTCCCATATCTTGCTCCAGAAGTTCTTCGTCTCTGTCGGGTCCGGTTGTTCTGTTGTTGTTTGTTCTCCGTTTACGTTTTATTATTATTATAATTAGTAGCAGTAGTAGTAGTAGTAGTAGTAGTAGTCACAGACAACAACCAGTGGTATTTCCTCCCCAGATTTCCAGTATTCTTCTTTTTCATCTTCTTCTTCTTCTTCTTCTTCTTCTTCTTCTAATTATTATTATTATTATTATTATTCTTATTATTATTATTATTATTATTATTATTATTCCTTACTTAATAGTAATTCATGCACGTGTCAGTACCATGGATTGTACACTCACATAAACAGGTGGTGTTCCCTGGCGTCTTAATGACAACATGTCTCTCCAGATCTCGAGTAACATTTAAAATCATATTGCGTTCTCGAAACAGCTGCTAAAATTGATTGATCGTTTATAATGGCTGGTTAATTTCTCAGAAATTTGAGTGGGAATAAGCCATTCTAGGGTTCCAGTAAAGGTATAAATAGTGGTCTACCTTCTCAGTGTTTCGGTCCTCCGTGATCCTCCACGAAAGTGTGTGTAGTACCACGTGATTATTGTGTCATAAAATTTTATGGATGGTGGGGTTCAACCCTTATATATAGCTAATGGATGGTGGGATTCAACCCTTATATATAGCTATCTTGATAGTTTCAGTTCTCTGAAATTTGTATAATGATATTTCAATACCTTTTTTATTTGGTTGTGTTATTATTATCACTAAGAGTTTTCACACAGGTCATTATCTATCATTGCTAACCGACAATAATTAATGGTGTTCTCTTGAGTTTGAGTGACAACAAGTGTCCATGAATTAAAGCATTTTCCACCACTTTCAATACATGTTGCAAACATTTTGCATTATGACAACCGCCATTTACCCTTCATTTATCGTTAGCAAAAATAGTTGCTATTACTTCTTGATCTTTCCATTCTTCTTTATTTTTGCACGACAATTGTGTGTACTATAAGCAAAGTCTGGTGACACAACGCGCGTGTGTAAGTTTATTTCGATATTTTTAGGGGTCAGTATCAAATTATCTGTTGCAGGTTAGCGTTTGTGGCTTATCTGGGTTGCGTTCCGCGTTCGATGATTATTTTGTAATATTTCATCTGTTTTTATCATTGTCGTTATTTGTATGGTTTTAATCTTAACTTTTATTTCAATTTCACCTAGTCTTTTTTCAATTTTTTTCTGGACCGTTCTTAGTGTACCTACAATGATGATGATGTTTATTCTTTTTCTTATTATTATTATTAGTAGTAGTAGCAGTAGTAGTAGTAGTAGTAGTAGTAGTAGTAGTAGTAGTAATTACTCAATAGAAAGTTTAACACAATTTATTTTCAGATATTGGTCACTGGCAGCAAGAGGTGAAGTTCCCTTGTATCTAGATTACAACTAGCTTCCGCAGTAACATCCGCTTTTTTAGCTAATTTTCGAAAATCACTTTTCGTTTATCATTGACTTATCGCTGATACTGGTTGTGGATTATTTCTGGAATTTGACTGACAATAATCCTCCATGAGATTACAGTACTTTGCGTGCCCTTTCCAGTGAGATCAATATTTCCATCCTCGTTGAATATTTCACCAACATTTATTCTGCTACCATCAGATGCAGGTCAAATAACTGTAGTATATAGGTCGCAAATATCACACTATACTCAGGAATGTCATCCTATTTTTCGTAAGCCGAAATGTTCTTCAGTTATAACAATGACAACCATTTTTCATAAATCCCGTCGCTTTTTAAATACAATATACACCGTACTTCAACGTTACTAGTTCTAATAGCTAATGGCATAAAAACTGATTAATTAACTTATTTCATTCCAAGTCAAATTCGGCATCCCGCGGTCTAAGCTATATTACACTTTATATCAAAAGTCTGCTTAAAAATTGAGAAATTCTTGCTGAAAAAGCACATTTCAGGACGTCATTTTCTTATTCATACATTATACTTTCTTTTCAAAATAAACAAACACACTTTCTAGAATTGTTTTATTTGTCAGGTAGGTTTACTTATATCTTATGAAGAAATAAATTACATCAGTTTATTATTGAATGTTCGTCACCAGAAAAGTCGTTTCGCATAGTGCTGTATGTGTGATTTTATATTCTTTAAAAGTTTTTCAAATCACCGCACGAGTAAAAACAACCTAAAATTCTTAATTTTTGAAAAGAGATATGATGTTTCTAAGAAGATAACTCATGACAACTTAAATACCAAAGCATGGTAATAGATGTTCGAGCATTTGCAAGTATATGCGTGCTGTATGTTTCCATCTCTTTAGTGTAGATTTAAGACTTAGTGAAAATAAACATTTATAGATCATTAAAATATTTGATCAGCTTCCCAAAAATGTATTTGCTATATATATATATGTTATATATAACAAGTTATAGCTAGAAACAGGAAGCTAAAAGTTTCATCATTTTATGAATATACAATCGTCACAATCTCTTAAAAAGTAATTCAGACAATCCTCCTCATCGCTTCTATTTAATTATTTATGGCTAAAATAACAGTTCTTAGTATAAATAAAACAAACGACCATGTTTTCACTGTTATATCAGTTTATTAAGAAAAACAGATTACTGTTTGGATATAAGTATTATATATATATATATATATATATATATATATATATATATATATATACACATCAAGAAAGCCACAAAATGCCTTCATAAAACTATATGTTAGATGCAGATAATTTTTATTTAAATCAAAATAAAAAATGAAAACATTTTTTTTCTTCATCTTGACTTTTTTATCTAATATTTCGCTTGATATAAGAAGCTTCGATATAGCTTTGCACAAATAAAAGGTATTAACCTTTTTTTTTCGTGATAATCCTTCCTGGTCTTCTAGAAATCACGTCCGATGTTGTGTGGACTAACGGTGCAAATATCTGTTTTAAATTGAACTTAAGAGCACAAGTTGGAGAAAAAATATAACAGTGAATAAAAGACTGAAAAATAATTTAAAAAATAAACGTGCAACTTATAATTAAATTTATTGGACGAGTTCAGAAATAAAGTAAAATAAATACAAATTTATGTTTATGTCTTTGTTTTTGTTGTCTTTTTGTGTTGGGAGTGTCTGTAGGAAATTTTCAGAAACCATTCCCTTTTTACAGATTTTTATGAAGTGTGAACATAGTTTTTTGAAAACGGCGAACTAAATTTAATTTTATAAATATTTCACAAACCGGCCACCAGGGATCGCCTCTAAAGGTCATATATCGGGGTGCTTGTCTGTTTTATTTCCAGTACATATGTATCAGGCAGGAAAAAAACGAAATAAGAAAATAGGGGAACGGAAACAGAGTTCTCAAATTAAATTTGTCTGTTTAGTGTGAAGGTGGGTTGTTCTCTTTAAACACCGGCCGTCGGCCTGTCTCATACATATGTATGAGAATAGAGACCAAAAAAGAAGGGAAAGAAAGGAGAAACTAATGTTTACTAGATAAATCCAGTTATCTGATGTGGGTGGGGGTATTCGTCTTATAAGTAATATCTTTTTACGAGTTTATATCTAAAATTGAAATTATGTGATTAACAAGTTGTGAATATAAAAATATACATACAGACACAAATCCATACATCAACATATATACATACATACATAGCAGTATTCAAATCGAATTGATAATTTGATGTGTGTATCTCTGAATTTTACAGGGCATGTTTATTGTTGGTGTGTTAAATAACAATTGTAGAGACTAGAAATTCCGATGTCTATGTTTATCACCTTGGTATAACTGTTTAATTTGTAGATAACTTATTAGTACAATAACTCAAACGTGCGTATCAGTACACAGCACCACCGGAATCGAACAACGAAAAAACCTGAACAGAACTAACAGACCACATGCCGCATAAAAAAGGGTAAAACATATCGTCTTTATTTCCCTGATGAGGACTCTTGTATGGGTCTAAAATGATAATTTTTAATAAATAATACGCTTATTAAAAAGAAATTGCATTGTGACTTGTATCAAAACCGTTATAATTTAAAATTTAAATGCATAATAACAGTGGAAATACTTTTACTTATATATATATATATAAATATATATATATATATATATATATATATATATACATGTATGCATTTGTTCAGATACATCTTCATAAAAGTAATAATTAATAAACTGTAAGACAAATAATGATAGCAGAATTGAAAATAATAATGGATAACAAAGATTAGCCAATTATATAGATATATATATATATATATATATAATAGGATATTTATATTCCATACTTTTATTGATAATTTCAATATATTGTTTGCTCATTAACATTCTTTCATTATTATAAGCGCCCAAGTAGTCATCTGTCTTAATTAGCTCGGAATCTAATGGCGTTGTTAAGCTTCTTATAAATTCTAAATCTTTCCATGTAAATATGACAAATATAAATGCGTTTTCTGTTTGCTGCGTAAAAATAGAAAATAATAGCAAATCAAAAAGGACGGCCTAATTTTGTAAATGTAACTTTATTGATTTATCATTTGTGCTTCCGCTTTGCAATCTGACAAACTGACAAATCCTGATGCAAACTGTTAATATATATGTATATACATATATATATATATATATATATATATATATATATATATATATATATATATATATATATATATATATATATTAAACTCTATGACCAGGATGGATTGTATAGATTCAACAAAAAGTATGTTTTTTTGACGTTATATATTTTTATGTATTGTTGTATATATTTTTATATATTTTCAAAGTGTAATTTTATTGTCTGTAGTGATGTCACTATGGTAATGGTCCTCTGAGGAGAAGATTTATCTTTGAAAACTCATGAGCTAAGGACGTTAAGATACTTTGCTTGAACTTTGAATTTTAATAAAATTTGATTGACACCTTATTTTATTATTTTATTTCATATCATAATATTAAAGCTCTATCCAGTATATTGAGGTTCAGTTTTTATCCGGATGTTTTCACTAATTATAAATATTAGTTGACGCTTATATCTTTCGTTGGATTACTTTATATATATATATATATATATATATATATATATATATATATATATATATATATATATATATATATGTGTGTGTGTGTATATATTTATATATATATTACATATTTATATACGTGTGTTTATTTGTGTGTATTTACCTATATAATATATGCATGTATAAATATATATATATTTATATATATATATAAATATTCATATATATATTGTATATATAATTAACAGTTTATATACCCATGTATATATATATATATATATATATATATATATATATATATATATGCAACTGTATAAATCGTACACTGTGTGTACTACAAAATAAAGGCCTAACAGAAAGTATTGTTTACGTAGCCATGATATTCGCCAAAGTAAGACCGAATAAAACGAAGTACTATGTAGGTATGACCTACTCGGATTTTAAAACAAGATATTACGACCATAACAGCACATTTGAAAACAAAGAACGCCGAATCAAAACAGCACTAGCAAACCGTTATTGGGAGCTCCAAGAAACCGGATGCTCACAAATAATTGAATGGAGAATAATAGGACTGGTCAGTAAATATAGAAATTTCGAATAGCCATGCAGATTATGTCAGATAAGGAAATTTAAAATCTTGAACTTTAAAGATCCCCAAAAGCTATTTAACTGTAAAAGTGTAATGACAAACAACATAACACAATAAAATTGACCTAAGGTTTACAATACATAATTAATAAATAAACAAATAAATAAAAAAACTAAACTAATTTAAAACCTAAAAACTTAAAAACTAAAACCTAAAATAGAAATACAAGCAAGCAAGTTTTAAAATAAGGTCACCCATTATATTGACAATATAATAAGAAAAGGAAGTTTAATCAACTGAACATTTGTTTGTGAGAAGCCCAACGATTGGCTAAGAGAACGACCCATAATATGATTAACAAGCTAGACATGTATACAAAACACTCTTGTGTAGCTAAGTTGCCATAACTATATTTTTAGAACTTATTGCCTAGCTCTGCTCACGTATCAAGCACTGTTGAATTAAATACTGAAAATTGATACATAAAAAATGATATCTCCTTGTAACATTTGATATAGTGTTAAGTACACTGAGAAATATGCATTGCATAATATATGTATATATATATATATATATATATATATATATATATATATATATATATATATATATATATATATATATATTTGTATATCATTTTTAATTAGTATTTACAATGAATGCAAAATGCAAATATTCACGATTCTTAACCAATGCGACTTTAAAAGAGGATATCCATCGGACAAACTCCTGCGCTGAATTAAATAAATAATATATAGCGTAAAGTACACTGAGAAATATGCATTGTTTAAAATGTTTCTCATAAAATAAACAGTTGACATATTTTTTTATTTGGCAGACATACACTATAAGAACAATTGTTTATTACGTAAGGATTGTAATACTCTATGAGTGTTAATAACATGCTTTTATTATCAACTAGCGATCCCGACCTTGCGTTGCTCTAGATTACTACTAACGTAAGCTTTATGTTATAATGCTGTATTAACTCGGATATATAGCAAAGATTGGTCCCAACAAATAACGCTTAAGTGTATTTCGTAGGATTTTTAAAGAATTCGTTTTAGCTTTCCTTTATTTTACATTTTAATAAATATTCTACTTATATTAAGAAAACATGAATACATGTATATTACATGTATGTGTATATGTAAATATGCATACGTATATATTACGTATTGACTACAATAACGCACAAAGACACACAAGAGTTTATTATACCCTAATTCTTTGCACTGGTCGGGACGATGTTATGACGTCACCGGTCTGGCCGTTCCTGAGATTGATCGGTCACTCGGTGTTGATCTGCTGAACTTGTTGTCTTGATGAAGGCCGCCAATGTCGAGGGTTCTCATCTAGTTACTAACAAACTTTCTACGTCGTGATTGTTTATAACAATGAGCAATCATAGGGCGGACAGTAACCGGTTATCTCTGAAGAAGGAAGGATCATTCAAGCAGAACAAAAATAATGAAACAATGACATTCAACTCGGTCTTTGCGTTTTCCTTAGGAAAATAATTATTTCAACAAAAAAAAAATTATAAAATCAAATTATACCTGGTTGATTGCAAAATAAAGTCCGTTAGGTACTCATAAAGTTCAACTCTGTGCGTTTTCTCTGGTAAAACTATAAAAGCAAACATAGAATAAATCTAAATTACACTCTCTTGTTTCAGCAACAAGCGAGTCCGTTTATACCCCAGTCTATTATTTCTCTGCGTTGAGCGACAGTCGTGGTTGTCAATTGTCCGTGCAGAGAATTCTTCTAAATCGGGCAGGCACGCGTTCCTTCTTTTCCGATGGGCGAAAGCGATGGTCAGGGATCAGAATTTCTCTCGTACGTTCTTCTCGCGAACTTAACACGACTCTCCTCGGGCGAGAAGTCCCATCCTGTTTTAATGGATGGTATATCTCTCTCGTAAACTGCTACCATCCCTCACTCCAGCTCGCCCACGACGAGTTAAGACAATTTTATTTCTCTTTATTGGAACACAACCAATTAAGTCTTTCCAACCCTGTTTATCGGAGAGGGTTTGTTTTAGATTTGTCATCGAAAAATGATAGCAAAATAAAAGAAAAAAGGCAAAGATGCCTTTGTTGCTCTGAGTAGAGGTGGTCAATCTCTTTAGGCTCCATAATTAACCGCGACTGTTTACATGATTTTCGAAGACTTGTAGGCACCCTGCTCTTCTGCACTTATAATTCCAGTTTTAAGCAAAATTCACACTAGTTTCGTACCCTCGCTCCATTTCGTAGGGTTCTCCCTCACTATAGCATTTTCGCTAAATGCATACTAGTGCGCTATTAGTGTTTTCCCAACTCTCCTGGAGCCGGCAGATACTTGTCACATTATGTCCTAGTCTTATTGATACAGAAATGTGGACCTGCCTTTTTTTTAGTAAAACCTAACCCCCCAAAATAACGCAACGTTATAAAGTTATAAATATAAAAGTTTTCACAGCATTAACGACATTTCATATTATTTTTTATTTATTTTGATCGAATTGTTTTAGACTAGATCCTGTTCAAAGCCTGTTGAGTAACAACCTGAATCTATTTGATGGGTACATTTACCGACCGGCCAGTCACGCCTATTCCGGATAGGTAAGAATTGGTTGACCGTCTAATCAAACCGCAACATCGATCTTGGTGTGTACATGTGATATATCCAATTCTTAATCACGCAGTGGGAACGTAGCGATTCATATTGATTCGCATTTCACGCATGTGTCTCCTCGGTGTTTTCCTCCCAGGGAGCAGTTATCTCAACAAAAGGAAAGAGTGTGGGCAGATCTACTGACGTCTAGCAGTCACGTGTAACATTTAACAACCTCATAGTAATGTTTTACTTGGAGCGAAGGTTATATCTTGCGTAAACGGATAATTATAATAAAAGTGAATCAATTATAAATTCGTTATATTTTGGATGACATATGAGTGCACTTTTAATGTATCATACTTCGAAACGCACGCATT
The DNA here is from genome assembly GCA_963556195.1 of Sepiola atlantica. NCBI lineage: Eukaryota > Metazoa > Mollusca > Cephalopoda > Sepiida > Sepiolidae > Sepiola > Sepiola atlantica. The sequence goes on from OY744523.1 coordinate 101,632,046, forward strand.
GTAAACACTTGTCTTTCTTAAATTATATAATAGATTCGCGTTGACAAGGAAAACTCTACTTCCCAACATGGAAACGGCGTTATGGCTTGGAATAGAAATATATTCAATCTCTTATATAATGAGAGGCTTTCATAGTCGAATTCGACATTTAAATCCGCGGCAAAAAAACATACTCTCACAGAAGATATCTATTTAAAACAACAAAAATTACACTGAAACGAAAACACGGGGTCATGTTTTTTTTTTCGTCTTCGTTTTTTTGTTTTTATCAGGTTTGAAGCATTGCTTTATTATATTTCTATTCCAATTAAAATTGGATTATTTTTTCAAATAAGATAGCATAGTGTTTAATACGAAAAAATGTATTATCTTATGTTGTTAAATAACAACATGTAAAAAGAATTTAAACATTTTTAATGGGATGAAACAGGTAAACGGGCGCACTTATCGAAGAAGATGTTTTGAAAAATCCGATAAGAGGATTGTGAATAAATAAAGAAAAAACAGTAATATACAATATTTAGGGAAATAAAGCTTTAACCATTTTTGGCTTTTTCTTTAATGTTTTCATTCAAGTAATACAAATATTGGTTTGTTTCGTTATACCCCACCACCTCCCAATGATCACGTAACTCTCTCTAGCGTTTCTCTATGTCTATTTCTTACTTTTTCTTTTCATCTTCTAAGAAAGCTTATATATTTTGTTTTTCTCCCCATTTCGTTGTGATATGTTTCGACTTTCGAGAGATAGTATCAGTAGGCATTTTAAAGGTAGTGGGTGGAACGTGTCTGCTTATGTTACCACACTGTAATATGTAATAGTATTCGTAGTTGTACTTGTTATCATAAGAAGTTGTAATAGGGAGAGTAGTACACGTGATAATGTTGCCGATAAAGGTAGACTGTTGCGGACGTAGTAGCAGTTAGCAGTGTGTTGCGATACAAAAAGAATAAAACAGGAATAGTAAAGCAGGAGAAAGAAAATAAGGATACGAATTACGGCAATGGAAAAGAGAAGATGAGTATACAGTAGTAGATGGTAAAATGTAGTAAGAATAGAGTGTGTTAGAAATTATAGTATAATATGTTAATGTTTTACGACTAGAGAGTTTATTCATCGGACAATTGTAATCATTAAATTCTCTCTCTCTCTCTCTCTCTCTCTCTATATATATATATATATATTTATATATATATATATATATATGTATATATATAGCTAGTATTAACCCTGTTAAACTCTCGTTTCTTTTTATTCTTTTTGTTTTTTTTTGTGTTTCTCTCTACATTTTCTTTGTTTATATTTTCTTTATTTAATCTGTTTAATTTTATTCCCCCTCTCTCTCCTTCTTTTAACTTTGAGTTCCATCTATCTTGGAGCGTTTAATCTATATATAGCAAACTAACTATAATTCTCGATGCCCCAGTCCTGCTTCAAGTGCTTCCTCGTCCATTTCTTAAGATGTACTCGATATGTTCTCCTCGTTGAAAGGGTCATTTGCAAAAGTAGCTCGTCCTCACTGAACCCCATAGAATCCCATCCACTTGCTTGAAAATCTTGAAAGCCCAGCTAAGTTTTTTGTTTCACCGTTTTAAATGTCATTTGGCCTTTTTACTAACCTCAATGCTACCAAACGAGCTAGTATTAACCCTCTAAACTTTCATTTTTATTTGTCCTATTGTCTGCCTATTGAGTTCTCACTGAAGAAATTTCTTAACTCTCGTGCTGGCCTGAAGTTTTTCCTTCTTATGTCTAGTACAAATACTTGCCTGCGAGAGGGAAACCTATCTTTAACTTTCTGTTCCCATTTTAGTACTAAATTGAACTTATTCTATCTACATATGTACATATAAATATATATATATATATATATACGTTATTTTATTTATTTATTTATTTTTAACCTGCGAGGGATAGGAAATACCTGACTAGTAAACGGGCGCAGGCTACTTTTACCTCTCTCGGAGTGTTGGACCTGTAAGACCTTGTAAGGTTATCCATCTAAGAGAAGGAAATCTCTGACAAAAAAAACTTGCTAATAACTACTTACGCCGTGGCAGTAATTCGTTGGAGAGGGAGGCCTCCTTAGTTTTGATCGACAACCTTCCTAGTGTTGGAATCTCGAACAAAATATCCGGTTTGCAAACCTACAATTGCTTAAGGAGTAGATAGGTTTTGCCTATCGCCGGCCCTTGCACTCCTTCTTTGTTTATTAGCCAGGGGCAGAGGTAACAGCACTTGTTCCCCTCTAAACACTCAGTACCTAGCCTTGTTTCCTTACTAGGATAATGAACGCCGTTCTCCTTCTCTCTATTTGGGCAACTTGGGGAAATTTTTTTCGTCACTAAGTCTTACATGAACAGTCTGGGTCTCTCTTGTTCCGACAGGTTGAGGGTACAGGTTAGACAGCTTGTCTGGCTGCTGTCTCCGACTGATAGGAAGGAGCGCAAACTCTTGGGTAGCGCCAAGAACGGCTGCTCCATCATCAGTTGCATAATACCGTGGGTAGTTGTATGTGCCATGTCGCGCATGGAAAGGGACCCTGCAATTATCTCCGGTGGGCTTTCCCGAGGCCACCACCCCCATGGACCAGGTCGTGATTAATGGGCTGGTTGTGTGAGCTTATTGGCACCAAACAAGAACCCACCTTGGCCAACCCACTCTATAATCAAACAAAACATGTCATTACAAAGAAATAAAAGCAAACCTAAACCAGACACCCAACAAAAACACTTTCGCCTCCGCCCTTGAGGCTCACATTCACAAATATCCGGGGACTTAGAACCAACATCAACGACGTAGAAACTATTCTTCTGACAAACTCCCCGGATATCCTAGCCCTAAGTGAAACTAATCTTCAATCCTCAATCTCATGTCACCACTTTACATGACTGACTGCCTCCCACTATACCATAAACACTCTGACAAACATATGCACGGGCTAGGAGTTTATGTTCGGAATACCCTCCCCCTGACTAGAGAACATAGGTTGGAATCGGATGACCACGACTAGATGTGCTTTAGATTGACTTTACATCACAGCGTCAGCTACTTATATTTCTTATACCGTTCCCCGTCGACCCAGGACTGTACTCTGCTAAACTCTGTCTCTGTAAGCATAGATAGAGCACTCTTAATTGACTCGAATGCCCTGATACATGTATTTGGAGACTTTAATGCCCACCACCGTGACTGATTGGGATTCTCTAGCCTTACTGACGCAGCTGGCAACTCTACGTATAATTTCTCCTTAGCTCACTCCTTCTCCCAGACTGTCGATTTTCCGACCCGCATCCCCGATCGAGTAGACCAACAAGCCTCACTTATAGACCTTTTCTTGACCTCAATGCCCGAGGCTTGTGTGACGAAAGCCCATAGCCCACTCGGGAATTCTGATCACATCGTGCTAATGATACATATCACCCTAAAAAGTCGTCCAAAAGCTGATGAACCGTTGCTCAAAACAACGAGATACTACGAGCGGCCTGATTTTGTATCAATCAGAGATCACATCAGTGACGCCCCAACCAGTGTGCAAACGAACTAACTGAATGGGTCAAAGCAGACATTGAAGCCTATGTCCCCATGCGAAAATTATTTAGCAAGCCTCACTCTCCTCAATGGTTCACCTCGGAATGTGAAGCTGCTATTTCTGAGAGACAACAAGCATTCCGTAAATTCGGCCGACATAAGTCATCTGCTAATAGACATAAATTCATAGAGTCAAGAAATAATTGCAAGGCCGTGATAGGTGAAGCAAAGAGAAGGTATAATGAGTTAACAAAAAAACGCATTTAGTCACAGAAACTAGGTACTCGTGATTTTTCGAAAGTCTACAATAGTGTAGTGAATAATGGTCAATCAACGATTCTCCCACTATCAAACAACAATGCTGTCGTTTGCACGGACACTGATAAGGCTGAACTACTTGCCAACCGCTTCGCTTCTAACTCTACTTTGGACTCAGATAACCACCCCCTCCCCAAATTCCCTTTGCTGACCGAATCCACACTTGATAACCTGGTCATCACCCCATCCCAGGTCAGAGACATCATAAAAATCCTTGACACCTCCAAAGCTTGTGGGCCTGATCTTATACCTGTAATAGTAATAAAGAAATGCTCTGCTGAACTGTACCCTGTCCTCTCCAAACTCTACAATGAATGTCAGGCCGAATCTTCCTTCCCCGATAGCTGGAAAATTTCCTCTGTGTTACCAGTCTACAAGAATTCTGAGAATAGAACCGATCATCAGAACTATCGCCCAATCAGTCTACGTCCGATCTTTGCTAAAATCTTTGAATCCATAACACTGGTCAACAAATTTTTTTTTTTTCTTTGGCAGACCATCTAGGAGTGTTTTCTGGGGTTTTGAAGGTCGCTGATTACGAATATAACATTGGTTTTGCCAGATTGGTTCCAGTTTAGAAGATACTGATAGCCCCAAATAAGCCTAAACTGCTAAAATTCTCCCTGGAATACTTCAATATAGAAGCAGTAAATAATAATTTTCTGATATTATTGAATCATTATAATGATTATGTATATATTGAAGTATTTCAGGGAGAATTTTTATATAATTATTTATATAGGGAGAATTTTTATATAATTATATACTGTAATTACTTAATAACATGTTCCATAAATATAGTTGCAGTGTAAATTAAACAGTAATTAAGAATTTTCTTTTTAATTCCACAGTTGAAAATGAGTTCCAGAGAGAAAATGAGTTCTTCTAGAAGATGTTGCAGATATGAACCGGATGTCTTTTGTTACATCTGTGGACAGTATATGATGGCACAACAAAAGAGGAATATTACAGACTTTGTCAAGAGGGCGTACAAAGCATACTTCGATATGATACTTGGTGACTAAGACAAGTCTTGGGCCCCACATATGGTGTGCAAAACCTGTGTAGAAAGTCTCCGCGGTTGGACCAACGGTAAGCTGAAGTTGAAGTTTGCTGTACCAATGGTGTGGAGAGAGCCCAACAATCATTTTGATGACTGCTACTTCTGTCTCAATGACATGACGGGGTTTAACAAGCACAAGAAAGCAAATTGGCAGTATCCGAGCCTGGATTCTGCTATCCGTCCTGTTGCGCACTCTGAGGATGTACCTGTGCCTGTTTTCACCAGTTTGCCTGAAATCGATGAAACCGAAGAGATTCCAGCTGATCTTTCAATATCAAGTGATGATAGCTGTAGTGACTATGAAGAACCCTCAAATGGCCCTCAGCTTTTCAATCAATCTGAACTTAATGACCTAGTGCGAGACCTTTGTTTGTCGAAGGAGCAGTCTGAAGTTCTTGCATCACGACTCCAAGAGAAAAACATTCTTGATTCTGGCACAAAAGTAACATACTATAGGACAAGGGAAGGCAGCTTGCTTCGTTTCTTTTCTAAAGAAGACGACCTGGTCTTTTGTAATGACGTTTCTGCACTTCTTAACTGCATGGGGATCTCATCATATGACCCAGCAGATTGGCGTCTCTTCATAGATAGCTCGAAAGCAAGTCTAAAAATTGTACTTTTGCACAATGGCAATAAGTTTGCTCCTGTACCAATTGGCCATTCTACCAAGATGAAAGAAGAGTATGATGCTATCAAATTTGTTCTTGAAAAGCTGAATTACAACACTCATAAATGGCTGATTTGTGTGGACATGAAAATGGTGAATTTTCTGCTTGGTCAGCAAAGTGGGTACACAAAGTATCCCTGCTTTCTTTGTTTGTGGGATAGCAGAGCAAGAATCCAGCACTGGAGAAGGGAGAACTGGCCAGAACGAGAAAGTCTCGAAGTCGGCACAGCCAACGTCATCAATGAGCCTTTGGTACCCAGGGATAGAATCATCTTCCCTCCATTGCACATAAAACAAGGGCTCATGAAGCAGTTTGTTAAGGCGTTGAACAAGGATGGGGATTGCTTCAAGTACATATGCAGGCAATTTCCAGGTCTTTCCATCGAAAAAGCTAAAGGTGGCATCTTCGATGGACCTCAGATTCGAACGCTCATGAGGGATTCTGACTTCACTAATCATATGAACACGGTTGAGTTAAATGCTTGGGTGTCCTTCACAGATGTAGTGACAAACTTTTTGGGAAATCACAAAGCTGACAATTACAAGCAATTGGTCCGTAAGATGCTTACTGCATACGGAAAACTAGGGGCAAATATGAGCATTAAAGTTCATTTCTTGTTTAGCCACCTCGACAGATTTCCTGGTAATCTTGGTGATTACAGTGAGGAGCAGGGAGAGAGATTCCATCAAGGCATCAAAACAATGGAAGAGAGGTATCAAGGCAAATGGGATGAGCACATGATGGCAGACTACTGCTGGAACCTTTTGAGAGACTGCCCAAAAGTTGCTCACAAGCGAAAATCGTATAAACGTCAATTTTAGTTTTGTGAATAAAATATTGTTTTGTGTGTTCATTGTAACTAATAATCTAGTGTATAATGCTTTGCATTAATTTATGATATATAACTGATTATGTAAATGTTTTTTTTCACTTGGAGAATTAAAATTCAGCAAATTTTTAGCAATTTTTTTGTATATCCTCGAAATCTATGAAAAGTGTTCAGTTATAGGATAAATGAAATGATGTTATATCTAACTTAACTTGTTAGATTGAGATTTTACACTGTCTTTGTGGTTTAAGATCATCATAAAAATCAATATCTGACATTTATGCACTATTTAGCCGTTTTTTGTACGTTTAGCTATGGTCGCGAATGGGTGATTTCAGACAAACGACCCCCCTGTGATAACTCAAAAACTAGAGCCAATTTGAAAAAAACTAATGTCAGATTCGGATTCAGCGCCCTTGAAAACCCCAGAAACCAGTCTTACTTTGCCTGCCAAAAATATTGTGTTGACCAGTGTAATCAATCTAGCGATAGTACGGCACTTAGTTAATGCTAAACTTCTTTCTGACCACAAGTATGGATTTAGACAAGCACGATCTACTGCAGACATCCTAACGGTCATCTTGGAACGCATGTATCATACACTCGACAAGTGCTTGATATATCCAAGGCCTTTGATAAGGTATGTCATAAAGGGCTTCTCCTGAAAATACGATCATATGGTATTACTGGGCAATTACTACATATAATTAGATCCTTCCTAGACAAAAGAAAAATTCAGGTTGTCCTCGATGGCCGTTCATCTAAGCAACATGACATAAATGCTGGTGTACCCCAGGGATCTATTCTTGGACCCTTGTTGTTTCTGATCTATATAAAC
>OY744523.1:101644293-101839293 GCA_963556195.1 Sepiola atlantica
ACAATAACATTACAAAAAGAACAGAAAATACGTAAACACCAATTCAATAAAAAAAAATAAACAAACACGTTAAGTCCATAAAAACTTATTTGCATCATCTCTTTCAGCTCTATATCGAACAATTAATCCGATACATAATTTTATTCCCAAAAACGACAACAAAAAAGCACCCTAATTTCACAAACCCAAACGGCAAACTATATAGCCGCCCCTTTCGTATTTTTCAGACTAGGCATAACAATAACATTACAAAAATAACAGATAAATAAATAAATAAAACTTGCTTACAGATAAATAAATAAATAAATAAATACATAAAACTTGCTAGGGAATGAAATGAAAGCCTTTCATACACGAACTAACATCGATCTCCCTTAAGTCTTAGTTAATCACTATCCCAGACCGGATTTTTTCGGGGACCCCCACAGAGATACATCGTTTTCTGTAATTGTTGACGCCATTCCCTGCCGGGCGTGACTACAATCGTTTCAGCTTGCCAATGATTTCACTGGGCACGGAGATTTAGTAAAGATGTCTAAATCTGCCCTTTTGGATGAAACCGCGGTACATTGTTGAAATATGTAATATACAGTATCTATATAAATAGTATTAGCTCTCTTTTATGATAAAGCACTTTATTTGATTTCTTTTCATATACAACCTGATACACACACACTATATATATATATATATATATATATATATATATATATATATATATATTTATGTATATATTTATATATATATATATATATATATATGTATATATATGTATTTATATATGGTATTGTATCGTTTAAATTTGGCAATTGACTTCATATGAAAGTTTGGATTCGTTCAAGTATGCTCTGATTGTTTTTCAGAAACATGTGCATGGTTTCTTTTGCTCCGAAATTGACATTTCATAACAGTATTATATAACTCTTATCTCATATATATATACATATATATATATATGTATATATATATATGTATAAATATATATATGTATATGCACACACACACACACATATATATATATATATATATATATATATATATATATATATATATATATATATATATATATATATATATATATATATGAAGGTTTATAACTAAAAGATAACTTTTAGAGAATTAGACCTATTATGAGATGAGGAAAGCTCAATATACTGGATAGAGATAAAATAAGGTGAGTCAATGAAAAATAGTTAGACCTGTAAATAAAAAAAGATCAATATCTTCAGTTGTTCAGAACAAGGAGCATTTAGTAAATAAAAATATTTCTTCTTCTTCTCTTTCAATTGCATTCCTTAAGCACGGCTTTTCAAAGATTAAAATCGTATCATCAGAGGAAGTAGAGATTGATAAGTTGACAGATAAGAACAGTCAATATTCAAAATTTGGAAAAAGTCTTTCTTTAAAAGTTCTTTTTAAAATGTTTTAAAAGTTCAAACGGGTGTATTTCAATGTAACTGAAAGTCACCAAATACGGAGATCCAAGTTGTATTGGGTTCAAATGTAATTGGAATGCAGAAGAATCTGCATGAAAATCCAACGGCGAAGATTCCACCCAAGTCCTCAGTCCTTAGAGGGGGGATCAGACAAATTAGCCATATTAAGAACACGCTTTTCTTCCTATTTTCAAGTAAACAGATCCAAAGGCAAAAAGCAACGAACCAAAACTCAATGAAAAATTGTAATCCGAATTGTTGTAAAGTGTGAAACTTACTTGGAATTGTGGGATATGTAGGGGAAGGTAAGAGAAAGAAAAAAGTGGAAATAGCCAAGGAGGTGGAGGGTTAGGAAACGGAAAGACAGAAGAAAAAAGAAGGAAAAGACAAAAAACAAAAAACAAAAAACAAAAAGAAAAAAACAGAAGAAAAGGAGAGAGGAAAAAAGAAAAAAGAAAAGAGTAAGGAAAAAAAGCAAGAGAGAATCCTTTGAGTGGGGAATGGGGTTAAACATGTTTTTCTTCCCTCTTTTGCCTAAACATCGTTAACCCCATTCCCCACTTATTCTCTCTTGCTTTTTTTCCTTACTCTTTTCTTTTTTCTTTTTTCCTCTCTCTTTTTCTTCTGTTTTTTTCGACGCCGCTAAACTTCAGTGATCTAACGGGAACCGGTGTGTCAACGTGATTGTGCCGTATGCTATATATATATATATATATATATATATATCCAGAGAGAGGGCCAGAGAGAACGAGAGGAGATAGAGAGTGACGGAAGAAGGAGAGAGAAGGCGTTCTTGATAGATAGATAAATAGTAGATGCATTATTTTCAATCTAGAATAGCGAGTATTTGAAAGATTGAAGTATTACTTAAGCGAGATGTATCTGCAACTCGTATCTAATGCAGGTTCTTTAGAGCCGTCGGCGTCGATCTGGCCGACCATAGTGTCTGTTTTACTGGAGACGATTTTATCAAGCATTAATCGCAGCTGGAAGCAAAGCGGTAAACTCGCATACAATGCCGTTTACCTCTGATTCTTCGCCTCCTTCACTCGTTCTTTTAAATATTCAAAGACGTCTTCGCTTTGCAAACGTATACAATACCCATGGTCAGTTAACAATTGAGATAACGAAGGAAACTATGGTCGAGTATTTACTTCTGTGTTCTTTTTTTGCCGTAACCGAATCAATCTGATATAGAAACGACATGAGTAGTTCGGTGGATGAAAGAGTTGCATTCAAAATATCACAATCAAAACTATTTCAATCTCTACTTTCCTTCTTTCTACTTTTCTACATGTATTTTGCTGAAAGTGTTTTTGTTATTTTTAGATATGTTCGTTGTTATCTCGATTTTCATAACAGACTAACATTGTATGTTTTTCTCCTTTTTAGTTGACCTTTAGTAAACTTATGATTGCATAAACTGAATCGAAAAAACGTTGGACTACTTCTAAGAAATCTGTCGTCCTCACCCCCATTCTCTTCCGCACCACAACCGATGTTCGTGTCTCTTTTCCCCAAAGCACGATGTACTTTGTATTTTCTTTTAATCGACTATTTTTTATTTCTCTTTCCCTGTGTTCTTCTGTCTCCCTTTACCTTCTGTTCGTTCTCTCTCTCTATTTCTGTAAATGTTTATAACATGTTTTTATAAATTTTAAAATAATTTTCATTGATGATTATGAAGACGAAATATAATATTACACCATTTGAGTTCATTTGAATGTATCATATGCCTTGTCCACTTAACATACTCATTTTAACATTCAAAATCGAAAAAAGCAAAGTAAATATATTACACCTTGTACACCCAAACGTTTCGATTTTCTAATAAAACCAGTTCTTTGAATTCAACAACCTGAAAAAGTAAAGCAAGAATTATTCAAACCTAACAAATTGGTACTTAAGCATATAAATAGTAGAAGAATACGAATGTCCACTTTGTATTTGCTTCTTGTACATATGACTGTCTGACTTATTATTTACCCTCGTATTTCAAAGCTTTTACTTTGGTGTTATACTGATCCCATCTTAGTATGAGTCAATATTTACGATAATTTACAAGTTTTTAAAAAGACAACAGTCCAAATTCGATGGTATGCTTTTATTATCTAACTTCTAGTAAACATGTTTCTTTCAAAACACTCATAAGACCCTGGAAGAATTTGCGAAAGAATGATCCTTCATATAAACGCACTCTCACTTAAAGTTAACAAATATTGCGTTGTTAAAAGTTTTGTACAGAAATCTGCAATAACGTTCACTGTTAATATTAACTCCTTATATAATGTTAAATTACACAATGACGGTTACATTAATAATATCATCCATATAACCATCCCTCCACACTTTATTGTCTTCTTTTAGACTTTGAAATATCTATTACTGACACAAGCGATCAGCTGGCACACACAGCCAGGACCAGCAAACGGAACCCTCGATGTATATGTGTAAAGCATATTGGAAAGTTCAATTTTAATATACATATTGGATCTCATTCGAAGCTAAAGAACAGTAAATTTAACCAAGGTAGGCTATCGTGGTGATTAATTACAATTCTTATCCTGTGTAAGATTCTTGATATTTTGTTCTCAATCTATTCAAACTTCATCTTTTGTTCTTCAAAATCCAGTGTCCTTAACCACTTCTTCACTGCTTAAATGCATATGTCTTGAAAGTACAAATGTTGTGCAAAGTTGATCTCCACCAAACGCCGTGTATATCTTTTACTTTTACTGTAATTCTTCTCTTTGCAATGTTTGCTTGGCCATCTTTTGATATCAAGAGCCAATAGAAACCCATGTAGGGGTAACTAAGCGTACAGTCTATAGCGTAGCAAGAGTTGCTTCAGTCTATAGCGTAGCAAGAGTTGCACAATTTCAACCGCATATCTCCTGAACTGACCTTCATTCATTCCAGTAGCAAAGAGAAGTGCAAAGCGGCTGGAAACAATGTCGGGATAAGCAGGGAAATACTTGTGTTATTTCGAAGTAGCCATTTTCCTACGCTAGTTGCAGAATGGCCGCTTGTACACTCATTATTTTATCCAGAGCTGTAAAAATTAACACGGTCTTAATAAAAGCCTTTTTTTAAATATTGAGTGTAGTTACTCCACTGAAAAGTATGTCAATTTTCGATGTTTCTGCACATAAAAGAGATGTATTTCTATCTATTTTAGTCATATACAAATGACATATAGAAATTCGTTTGTTATTTCAACATTAAAACAAATATTGACGTCTTCATTATTACTTCTGACAGTCAATTTTATTTTTTTAAGTATTTAGTAAATCACCATGCGCATGTGTGTATATTTTAAAAATAGGCCTAACACTTGGTTAAAATTATTTTATTACTATTTGCCAAAGGAAGTTGAAGCGAACATTGGTTGTGCATATGTTAATATATATATATATATATATATATATATATATATATATATATACATGTTTAATATATATATATATATATATATAGAGAGAGAGAGAGAGAGAGAGAAAACGAGAGAGAGAGAGAGAAAATAATTATCGTTATAATTATAATATCATGGGTATCACGAGAGACAATATCTCGGATAACGATACGCATCCTAATGGATGCTCAATATTACAAATAGAGCATAAATATAGTAAGGAAATATTTAATAATACATGAGAACATATAATAATACATGAGAACATATAATAATACATGAGAACATATAATAATACATGAAAACAAACACAACTATTATTTAAGTTTTAATATCTAAAACTAAAAATATCTATGTTTAAACTTGTATAATAATTTTGTTTGTCTTCATATATTTTTTATATATTTCCTAACTATATAGATATATATATATATATATATATATATATATATATATATATATATATATATACGACTGTACACTCCCCATATAAATAACGTCAAAACGAGCTATTTTCGCACTACTATTAATAGTCATATAAGCATACGTCTAAGTCGGTGAAGTTAAATGAAACAAATAAGAACGAAAGAAAACGTTTGCAACTGGAAAGATAAAAAGAAACATAGAAATAAAAAAAAACGTAGCAATCGCTTTAGAATAAATAAAGGAAAAAAGGAAAAACGACTTATTATGGAGATTGAATGTGGCTGTTTCTCGATTTCTTTTAGACAGAAAGAGGGTTGCCAGATCTGCTATACTATTTATTTCATCCCTTCTAAACGCTTAAAATGGTTATGTCCGGTAGTTTTTTTACTTGCTAATATTGTATTACATCAAAATATGTCTGAGTTTGTTGGATTAGTAGTTAGTTAGGCCGTTTTTGCGCATATATATATATATATATATATATATATATATATATATATATATATATATATATATATGCTTACGTTAAGGTCTCCTGTTTTTGTTTCACTGTTAGATACTTAATCCCCCTTTTTATTTTATTTACTTACTATTATATATTTTTATTAATTAATTTTCCAACGAATGTTAAGTCTGCAATATTTTGGATTTAGTTAGTTTCTCTGGGAATTTAAACTGTATTTTCCCTTTTTTTCTTTTTTCTTTGTCTTTTGTCAAAGCTTCTTTAGACTATATATATATATATATATATATATATATATATATATATATATATATATTAGCAAGACTGTGTTTATTTTGCAAAATTCAGAACAAACCTAAGTATAAACAAAATTTGTGTTAAGCATTAAGTTGAACAAAATTCGCTTGAAAAATTCAACTTTTTAGTTAAACGTCTGCCTACGTGGTACGTTAAATGCGATTTTTTTAAAGTTTCTTTTGGTCGCTGACCCTGTTATTTGGTCGCACTGTTTATTAAACACTGGTACTTAGACGCAACATTGATATAATCTTTAAAATATTTTGAAACTACCCTCATCTTTAAAGTAGGATCTATGAGACAAAAGCGAAAATGTCAGTACTGTTCCTCATTCATCAATCCATGCTTATATATATATATCATTCCCACCAAAATGTATGTGTTTCTTCTCCGAGTTATGTGCCATATACTATCAATGTTCTCAAATTTGTTAAGCAAATGCGTTCGGAAATAATAGTAAGTTTATATCTAGGAAGGTTTTAAAGTAATATATGTTGGTAAGTTCGACTTTATTCTAATGCAGTCTTAAGACAATTCATAGATATGTATAAAACAATATAAGACACGCATACACTCTCCGTTTACTAAGGATGCGCAATTATGTTTCCGATAACAACCTAGTTTCAAAGTATCAATTAATCTATCTATGTGATGTTTAGTCGGTGATATTTGATTGATATAGGAGGAATATAAAGAGAATTGAATAAAAATCATGTATAAATCAACAATTAACTTTTATTGATTTATTTACAAGTGAAGAAAAGCATTACTTAGTCAAAAACGTATTACTTTAAGAGACTGTAACACGTGTTAATCCAAGATTGTCTCTATCAGGAATTCAGGGGGCATAACTCTATTCTTTGAGGCAAGATAGATCACTAAGGCAAAGAGTTACTTCCCTTTTCATATGTTATATAGATGAAGATCGGTTTCATTTAACACTATGTAAGTTTAAGAAAAACATCGAAATATCAACGGTATATCTTTTAGCAGGTTACATGCTCTTACGTTACCCCGTCTTACACTGAATGTAATGAAACTGATCCGTTTCCTTTATCTCAACACTTTCTCGTTCGCACTGATTCCTCTTTTTCTAGTCTATCCGCATTGTTTGCTTGACCTCAAAATCGCACTGAACCACAAAAAATCGGGATCCCACTATCAATGTCAATTTCGTTAAGAACCTCCCATTTGTGAAACACATTACGACAGGTCTGCTTCCCTGCAGACAACAACAGGGTCGTCTTAAAATCTGATCTCCACAAATAATTCTTATAAACGGTCTTTATATGAATTCAAATTTTACTCATTTCATACATCGCGTTCAATCCTTCCGTAATATTCTTCCTCATTCAACTGACAATCAATGCATCTCATTGACTATTATCCTCGAGTCGTTGTTGGCCTTGCTAAATGTTGACCCTAAAAAAATATATGTAAGAAAAATAACGCTGCGTATGCTTCGTTTATAGATATAACATTGCAAGCCATAAATGTTAGTCAGCGTGGCCTTTTACTTTCACATAAGTATATTACATATTCGTCAAACCTTCTGGGAAATTTTCACATCATAGTTATGTAGATGATTCTTTTTTCAACATGAATATAGTTCCAATATCAGCAACCTCAATATACTACGCCGTATTTACAAGATAGTAATTGTTCCGTTTAAAAAACTTTATTTATTCATTCATTTCTTTTATTTATTCATTATCATCTACAATATTTATTATTTTTTATATGTTTCTATTACATTGATTAGTACAATCGTAGTTGAATTCAAGTCTATTTCAAGAAACTGTTCAACTTGATTTAATACTTAATATAATGTATTCATAGAATCATTTTGTCCTAAATAAAAACTGTTTTATATTTAAAAACAAACTAGAACATAAGTATTGATGAATATCATTGACCATCTCATAAGCAGTTAGGAATGCAGTCAATACTGCCATTTTCGTCCAGATTCATACATGAAATACTGTTTTGAAATTGATTAACCGTAACCTTTCAAGTGACATTATTAAATTCCTCATTAGTTAGAAGTTGATATTTTAAGAAATACTATATATGTGCTAAAAAGACATAATAAATACGTCATGTTTATTTCGTTTTGAGGGTAAAGGCATATATATATATATATATATATATATATATATATATATATATATATATATGTGTGTAGGAACGTTGCCGACTTATGAATAAAAATATTGCATATGTCGCAAATATTTCTATTCGTTACATTTTCTATCAGATCATACTCATCCATTGGAAAAATGTGTAACGTTACATGAAACTCTTTTCACGGTAAATTCGATGATAAGCATATGTTATACAATTTCTCCAGAAGAGTATTGTTGTCACTCAGACTCCAGAGAACACTACTTAGTATTGTCAGATACTGATAATGGCTTGTGTGAAAATTTCTAGTAAGTAAGTAAGTAAGTAAGTAAGTAAGTAAATAATAATAATAATAATAATAATAATAATAATAATAATAATAATAATAATAATAATAATAATAATAATAATAATAATAATAATATACTGAAAATCTGGGGAGGTTGTTGTCACTCAGACTCCATGAAATACCACTGGTTGTTGTTGGTGAGCAGTCACTGACGATGATATGTGTGAACTCCTAGTGAGTACAAATAATAATGCAAGATACATCACTTCATAATTACACCGGCCTCAGCTGACACCACACAAAACTAAACCAATGAACAGTTGAAAGAAGCTCCATAAGCTCTCCTCTCTTTCTTCCCTGCTCTCCATTCCCTCCTTCTTTCCCTTTCCCCTTATATATTCCCTTTCCCCTCCCCCTTTCCTTTCACCTCTCACCTTTACATTCCCTCCTCCTTCTCTCCCTAGGCTGACACCACACAAAATATTTGTAGAAGGTCAGGGAGGATGAGAAGACTGAGAAGGGACAGCACAAACCAGACCTCTACTAGAAGGGTGGAGAGTGCTGGGACCTTGGGGAGGCTTATTGCTACCCAAATCCCATAGAAGACCAATGGTCATTACCAGCGAGAAATTAATAGTAAACGGTTGTTGCGATACTGAAAGGTTATTTGCGGTTGTTATCGAACAGAGGTGGATAATACTGGAAATCTGTCACACTTCAGGGAATACCACCGGTTCTCATCGATGAGCAATCACTGATGATGATCTTTGTGAGAACCCATAGTGAGTACAAATAATAATAATAATAATAATAATAATAATAATAATAATAATATTAATAATAACGAATAACTTCGAGTGTAGAAACTAACCTACATAAACTACGTATGAAAACCAGCCACATGGAACGTTTAATAGAAATAAAACAAAAACATAGAAAAGAACACTATCACATAAACCCAATAAAACTTTAACTGCAAGAAAGCACATAAACTGCCCCCCCCCAATGTGATTGAACCTATCGCGAATGATATCACATAAACGATTGAGAAGGGTCAACGAGTATTGGTAGACTGGAGACAGAGCGCAATTGGCATTCCTCTACTAGAAACGTGCGGAGAATACTGGAACCTGGGCTTATTGCGACCTAAATCTCAGAGATGACCAATGGCTGTTGTCAACGAAAAATCAATGGTACACGGTTGTTGCAATAACGCAAAACCATTTTTAATGGTAATCGAAAGAGATCGATGATATTGTTTTTACTCAGACTCCACGGAACACCACCGGTTATGGTCAGTGGACAATAAATGATGCTGATCTGTGTGAGAACTCTTAGTGATTCTATAATATTATTATTAATAATAATAATAATAATAATAATAATAATAATAATAATAATAATAATAATAATTATTATTATTATTATTATTATTATTATTATTATTATTATTATTATTATTATTATTATTATTATTATAACAATAATAGGTATAAGCTACGAACGGTTACTAGTCACATGGAAGATATAATAATAAGAAACCAAAACTACAGGAAGTACCCCACCACATGAACTCAAGGAACTTAAATAAATTTTATAAACTGCCCCCCCCCCCAAAAAAAAAGAGTGATGACACCAGCCTCGCAGATACCATACAAAATAGTCGTGAATTGGCAAAGAGGATGGGAAGACCGAGAGGGAAGAGTACACACCAGACATCTACTGGAAGAATGCGGAGAGTAGTGGAACCTTGGGAAGGCTTATTGCCACCCAGATCTCAGAGGAGACCAATGGTCGTTACCAGTAAGAAACAAATGATTAGCAGCTGTTTCGATACCGCAAAGTCATTTGTAATGGTTATCGAAAAGATGTTGAGATTACTAGAAATCTTGGGAGGCTTATTGTCACTTAGACTCCAGGGAACACCACTGGTTATATTCAGTGAGCAATCACTGACGATGACTAGTGTGAGACCTCCTAGTGAGTACAATGCTAATAATAATAACAGTAATTATAATAACAACAAGAACAACAACAATAACGATGATGATGATGATGATGATGATGATGATGATGATGATGATGATGATGATGATGATGACGACGACGACAACGACGACGACGACGATGATGATGATGATGATGATGATGATGATGATGATGATGATGATGATGATGATGATGATGATGGACCTTTGTATATAATATAAAAATATACAAAACATAAACAAGTCAAGGGAAGCGCGGAATTATCTATCCAAACCGTTTCAAAAGTTAATTTTAAAAAAATAGATGCAAAAAAATAAAGATACAAAACTAAAACCAAATAAACAGCATTCGCTTATTTCGCTTGAAATCCTAATCGAATAAAACGACATCTTTTTAGAAATCTCCAGACTCCTAATCTATCTTACTTTTTCCAATAGTTCATCATCCTCATTTTCAGTTGCGGGATTCAATTTCCTGGCACCAGAGTAATTATCACAGTCTCAATGAAAGCAAATTAAAAGAAAGATTGATGAACATCGGCATTAATTTTCTTTGTCAAAGTTTTCTGAGTCTAAATCACTTCCTAATGCGCTCAGACTTTTTCATTATTTCCAAATAGATTCAAACAAATCGGATTTGCTCGGTAGAAAAATAAGCAATTTTGTGCTTTGCTCTGATGACTTAATCAGACGCAAGCCAGAAATTGATAGAGATTTATGGGAAGGTCTAATTGATGACATCCTAAGAACATTTAAATTATATTTCCAGTCGGATAATTGTCGTTTGTTAATATCAAGATAAATTTTCTTTTTTATTTGCTGGGATGAGCGGGAACATGCTTTCGTATCCAGGATAATGGCTCAGTTGTTATCGGAACAGATATTTTAAACCGGTGATTTTGAGTTCGAACTCTACTTTCTCAAAACAAAAATATTTTACAACTGCAGGATACTGTTGTACAGTTGAGTGTTTCTAGGGGAAATACAACCCCCACCACAACACACGTGTGTGTGTCGACAAATAATAGACAACGCAAAGGATTGATTTAAACTCATGTGCTTTTATTAAACTTTTTTTAACAAACGATAAATGAAATAAATATTTACTATGAGTCCCATAACATTTGAATGCACATAGTCGTTATCCAAATAAGGAGTTGTGTGAAATACGAAAAAGGCTTTACTTGCATTCGACGCTATTAAAGTTTTTCTTGACGAGCTGACGAGAGCATGCCTTCACTCCACAAAGTCAGTAAAGGAAGAGGAGGTCATGAAATCTCGCGAGAACTGGGTCCAAGTCACGCGTCTTCCGAGATCACGAACAAGACTTAATCCCTTTTCTCTGAATCTATTGAGAAACTTTATTCAAGGAAGGCGACTCTGTCGCCTCTACACCGGCAATAATAGAACTCATGAAAATAGAATATACTTGGAGGAGGCCGAAAGGCCCACCGAGCGAAACATTGCAACAACCAACTTGGATACAGCTCGGCGACTATTAGTTCTAGCTGCTTAGGTACATCAATACAACATGTAATTATTTGCGATAAAGAGATAATTAAGAATATCAATTTAAATATCGGAATAAAACCGAATTATTCAACGGTTGCAATATGTGAGTATATTAGAAGATAACGATACAAGTATAATTTTTAATGATGTGAACGAAGTGTGATCTTTTTTTTAAATATCTGCATGGTTGTATAAGCCTTTATTTTAGTAAGGTGTAGCTAACATTTCTTAAGAGTTATCCCTTTTAACGATTAAATATTTTCATTTATTTTGAAAACTTACAAATAAACTTTTCTATCTAATATTATATATCTAATAATTTATCAGAAAAAAAGTAATTTGAAATAACTCTAAATATTGGATATGATATTATCGTAAAGGTGAGTTTTGTGACGATATGAGTTTTTTTATCAATGCTTACTAAAAGTTCACATAACTTTTTTTCATACTTCTTTTTAACATACAGCGTGTTGCTTATTTTAAGCTTAACATATTGGAATGTACATTTACTAATGTATACTAGGTGTACAATCTTTGTAATATTTTTACGTGTATCAGTGTGTGGGGATGTCTTATAATGTATGAGAGTTTGGGACAGGGTACGTTCTTCATAATGTAGTGTGGATGTTCAACTATTAATTCCTTTTAACGAACACATAATTATACAAGTGCTTCCATAAAGTATTCTTCTTTTAACGTATCTTATTTTTAACGGGTGCGTATGTGTGTGCCAATAGTACCTTTGAAGTCTCTTACCTTATCTCTTTATTCATTGTACAAATGTTCATTTAATATTAAGCGGAATTAATCTTTTCTTTCCCTGTGTCTCACACCGTTACCGTGATTCGTTTTCTCTTTCATTAACCGCCATATCGTCGTAGCTATGTTGATATTTCTCCATCTCTACTACGTGGCGTCTCTGTCTCATCAGTGTGTTTAGTGAACAATAATTTTCTTTGCAGAGATAATTAAGTCGCAAGACAATTTTTCGAGAGATTTCAGTAGGTCAGCTTATAATGTTTCTTGCAGTTTCTGTTCATGCGGTGGTGTTTTTTGTGTGGTTTGCTTTTCTATTTGTACTTCCACGTGACTGGTTACCATTCATAGATTATGCGGATTAGTTTCCGCTTTCGAGTAGTGTCCTTAAGATTGCAGCTGTTTTGATCATTACCGTCTTCTGTATGGTCTCAGTGATCCCTTTGATTGCAATTTCTACCAGTCTTTTCTCAAGTTTTTTTTGACTGTTCCTAGTGCTCCTACGATTATTGGTATTATACTGACTTTCTTCATGCTCCATATTCCTTTTGGTCTCTGGTACGTTCCGTGTATTTGCTTCGTTTTTCCGGCTCTTTAGTCTCCAATTGGTGGTCTTCTGAAACGGTGAAGTCTACGATTTCGCAGAATTTTTCCTTCTTGTCGATTATATAATATCCGGTCTCCTTGCTTGTATGAGTTTGTCTTTTTGTACATCCATATCCAAGTATTGTTTCTGGTTTATGTTTGTACCATTTGTCTGCGTATTCGAAATTCAATCGTTTGCACAGTTCCCAGTGTACTGCTTTCACCACGCTATCATGCCTATTCTTGTATTCTTTGGGGACTATTTTTGCTGCATTAGCTTATTATATGATGAACTGTTTCATCTCTTTATCCACACATTCTGTATTTACTGGTTTCCTGGGTTTTATATATTTTAGCTTTAATGTAGTTTGTCCTAATCGCATTGTCTGTGCAGCCATCAGTAAATATTTATTTATTAATTATTATTATTATTATTATTATTATTATTATTATTATCATTATTATTATAATTATTATTATTATTATTATTATTATTATTATTATTGTTATTATTGTTATTATTATTATTATTATTATTATTATTATTATTATTTCCTCACGCGGAGTTTTTACACACTCCATTATGAATGAGTTCTCACTGACCATAACTCGTGGTGTTCCCTTAAGTCTGAGTTACAACAAGTCTCAGAAGATTTCCAGTACTCTTCACCTGTTTTGCTTACGATTTTCTATTATCGATCCGTCGCTTACTATTGATTTCTCGACGGCAACGGTGATTAGTCTTTTCTGGGCATGGGGTAGCAATAAACCTCCTGAAGATCGCAGTACTTTCTACACCATTCCAGTTGAGCTCAAGTTAAAGCTCTCCCTCTCGGTCTTTCCGTCCTTCTTGACCCTTCACTATTATATTGTCTGGTATCAGTATCGGCTGGTGCCATCACATTGTATTTTCAGTTTATGATATTTCTAAGATTTCCAGTTCCTTGGGTGTTTGTAGTGGTGTTCTGTTTATGTATTTGTTTTATTTCTATTGCAGCTTCAATGTATCTAGTTAGCGTTTGTAATTGATGTGAGTTGGTTTCCGCATTCGACCATTTACAGTGAGATTTCAGTTGTTTTCATCATTGCCGTCCGTTGTCTAGCCTAAGACTTCCATTTGATTTCAATTTCTCCCAGTGTTTTTTTTCAGTTATTTCGGGACTGTTCATAATTCTTATACGATTATTGATATTATATCGAATTTCTTCTACGTTCCATGTCCCTGTTGAGTTTTCTGACAAGTTCCGTGTATTTGTTTTCTTCATATTCACCTGTGACTGCTAGGATTGTAAACTCTACAATTTAGCAGTGTTTTCCTTCTTGTTGGCTACCATGACATTCGTTCTATATGCTTTTATGAGTTTGTTTGTTTTTCCCTTCATGTCCCGAGGGTATTTATTATGTTCGCTTTCCAGTATTGTCTCCAGTTTGTGCTTGTAAAATTTGTCTACGTGTTCAAAATGCAATTGTTCGCATAGTTCACAGTGTTCTGCCTTCCCACGCAGTCGTATCTGTTTTTAAGTTTTTTTTTTACATTTTTGAACTAGTTTGTTGCATTCGCATATTATGTGATTTACTGTTTTGTTTCTTTGTCTGCATTTACTGTTTCCCTGGGTACTGCACATTTTAGCTTCGATATAGTCATTTCGAATCACAGTGTCTTAAGTATAAGTAGCTATTCTGTTTCTCTGTTTAAGTGTCTATTTTTAGCCATTTCCATCTATTTTCGTGACTCTCTTCTGCTGCCACCTTTATTAATCACCAATGTAGTTGTTTCACACGTATCTTTTCTTTCGATTTCTGTTGGTTGTTTCGCCGTTCTTTGTATTGTCAATTTTGACGATGTCTCTTGTTGCGATGATCAGCCTTTCTGTGTTCTGGGTTATGTATTTTTCAAATTATTATTTTAGTTATTGTATATATATATATATAGCTACCAGTCGTTTCTGCTCTTCTTGCCTTTTCATGTAGGGATGGTCCATATAATCCTTCTTGTGCAGTGCATTTCATGGTCATTAGTTTCATAGCCAAGATGAGTAATTCTGTTTTGACCAGCCTATGAGTGCGCCAGAATATCTTACTAGTGATACTTACCATGTGTGTATTGCTTTTTCTAAACATCTACTACATAATATTGTTTCTAAGAATGTTCTCCTTCTTATCTGTTATGCTTTTCTGATATTCTGTTTAATTTATGTTGATTTGATAATGTCTGCTTCCATAACTCCAAAAGATTAATAGGTATTATGTTCTTCAAAACCCTCATCTCTTCTTTGTTGAGCAGTTACATGTACACCTCTCTCTCTAGTTCTCCCCTTTTCATCTCTATAAGTTGACATTTTCCATTCGAAATATCATTTGAATGTCCTGCTGGAAGATTCTTGTCGTGTTAATAGATTCCGAACAGAGTCACGATCCTACGCCCTAATCTATTAAGCCAACGGAAGTATATATATATATATATATATATATATATATATATATATATATAGATGTGTGTGTGTGTGTGTGTAGGTGTGTGTGTGTATGTGTGTGTGTGTGTGATTGATTGATTGATTTATATTACGCATATCAACATGTTATGGATCATTTAATGCCGAATATATATTTTTTTTAATGCAACATTAATTCCTATATAAGTTTATTGCTAGCTACCATATTGCAGAATGGTCTTGGGTGTAGTATTTAGATAGTATTATTATTATTTTTTTTTGTTATTATTATTATTGTTATAATTAATGTTATTTGATATGCCAATTACCATATCATACGGTAGTCTTAAGGGTAATATATTATTATTATTATTATTATTATTATTATTATTATTATTATTTATTAATGTATATATTAGTGAAATTTTAAGCTAAATTATTTCGACACTTGATTATTGGGGAAATGGTAGTTTAATCAGTACCATTGGAGAGCCATGAATATTATAACTGTCCTGTTTTTAAATCTCCGAAACAGTTACATGGTAAACAGCTGATTATCCCCGTGTTAATATTAGACGCTTAAGGTCTCCTGTTTTTATTTTCACTGTTAGATACTTTACCCCCCCCCCCTTTTTATTTTATTTACTTATTTTTTGTTTTATTTATGAATTTTCTAACGAATGTTAAGTCTGCAACATCTTGGATTTAGTTAGTTTCTCTGGGAATTTAAACTGCATTTTACTTTTTTTTTCTTTTTTTTTTTGTTGTTAAAATGACTTAAAGCTTCTTTAGACTATATATTGGGTATTTAGATCTGTATGGCTAGGTTTCCTTTCTCTTATCTACTTACCTTTCTGGTACCTAAGGTACTTAAGCTTTATTTTTTATTTATTATTTATACATTTTTTTTTTAATGCAACTTTAATTCCTATATAATTTTATTGCTAGCTACCATATTGCAGAATTGTTCTTGGGTGTAGTGTTTAGATATTATTTTTTATTATTATTATTATTATTATTATTATTATTATTATTGTTATAATTCATGTTATTTGATATGCAAATTAGCATATCATACGGTAGTCTTTAGGATAATATATTATTATTATTATTATTATTATTATTATTATAATTATTATTTTATTATTATTATTATTATTATTATTATTATTATTATTATTATTATTTATTTATGTATATATTAGTGACATTTTAAGCTGAATTATTTCGACACTTGATTATTGGGGAAATGGTAGTTTAATCAGTACCATTGGAGAGCCATGAATATTATAACTGTCCTGTTTTTAAATCTCCGAAACAGTTACATGGTAAACAGCTGATGATCCCCGTGTTAATATTAGACGCTTAAGGTCTCCTGTTTTAATTTTCTCTGTTAGATACTTACCCCCCCCCTTTTTAAATTTCATTTACTTATTTTCTTTTTATTTATGAATTTTCCAACGAATGTTAAGTCTGCAATATCTTGGATTTAGTTAGTTACTCTGGGAATTAAAACTGCATTTTACCTTTTTTACTTTTTTCGTTGTTGTTAAAATTACTTAAAGCTTCTTTAGACTATATATATATATATATATATATATATATATATATATATATATATATATATAAAGAGTTTGAAATGCAAAACGCGATAAATCCAATTTGTTTTAATTGAGCCATTGAACAATAAAACGATGAATATACTATATCTAGACTTTTATTAAAAGCTTATTTGAATTGAAATCAAATAAATGTCACAACGCTATCATATTATGTAAAACATGATTTTTGAGTGTTGTCCGGTATTGAAATGGAACACTTTTTGTAGTCATAGCTTTGTGATTTTGAAAATGGCATCTATCGCGTTATTCATTCGAACTATTTATACAGGGTGGGCAAAAATAAGGGTCCTATTTTTAAAAATTCATAACTTTTTTATTTATTGATTTTTTTTTTTTTTTTTAGAATAAGTAAAGGACCCCTTCCGAAGCAAGCATGAGCCGTATTAGCCTTAAGGAACGTACCCTCATTTAGAAAACATTATTTTTGCTTAAAAAACTCAAAACAGTGTAAAAAACAATACTTTTGTTTTTGTAAGGTTTAAGAAGTATTTTTCGGCTAAAATTTGTTTTGTTTATTTCAAAAAATCTCGAAAGGGTCAGTCTACACACACATACAGTTTGGTGAGTTTAACTTTTATTTTGTGGAAGTTATTCAAATTCAAGTTATTCAAATTTAAAGATAGGACCCTTATTTTGGCCCACCCTGTATATATATATTTTTATATATATTTATATATATATGTATATGTATATATTAATAAATGAGGCTAAACCTATTAAAAAATATAATCAGAACAGATGTGTTTTCTCTTTTTAGAAAAAAGAAACAATATGTTCTAATTTTATTTATGAATAAATATCGCATCTAAACATGCTTTTATAGGCTTTTAGCTTCATTTATTATTAAATTCTTAAAAAGATGCTTGAAAACATTAACTCTCCTACTTTAATACAAATCTCGCGAGCATGTGCATTACCTCATATTCAAAAAGTGAACGAACCGTTATAACAAAAACACGTCCATTTTCCATCCTTACGGACTACTACAAACATACGGAACTATTACTACTTTTCCCCATACTCTGAAGATGCTAGGTATCTAGATTACTTATTAGTCAGAAGATCAAAAGAAAGAAGAAAAAAGAAAAAGAGAAAATAAGATTTGTCTTGATTTGATTTTATTAGTAAATATCGCATCTAAACCTGCTTTTATAGACTAGTTTATTATTAAATTCTTAAGAAAATGTTTTAAAAAGAACCATATGAACTCTCATATTTATATATATATATATATATATATATATATATATATATATATATATATATATATCGATGGTGTCTGTATGTGTGTACATGTGTTGCAGTTAAACGGTTGATCTGAGATCTAAATTAACCGTAGATTTATAATCAACACATTGGATACGATGTCATTATCGATGTAAGAAATTCTTCAACCTATTTTTAAACGTATTATTCAATTAAAAATACATACTTTGAAATAACATTTCAAACAGATATTCTAACAGTCTTATCAATTCCATTTTCATCATAACCGAACAACATACCTCTGAAACATTTTAGTAGCAAAAATAATAAACATATAAAAATAAGCTAAGATGTTATGTATCGTATGTATTTGACATCCTTTTTTTTTTAAATAAACGAACATTTTATTGAGTCGTCTTTATCATTTTAAACGATTGAACTATTTTAGATCTATGCGGAGTTTGCACATCTACGCCTAACTTATAAAGAGATTAAGTAAGTTATTAAGATAAAATAGTTTCGTTAGTTAATGGCCGTGTGGATATGCGTTTGTCTTTAGTTCCAATACTGCATGCTATATTGTAAGGTTCGAATCTCACATTTGACAATTGTTTTTTTGTTCTGCTGTAGCGTTCTTGTTATTTCCTGGTCGATATCGATCATCGTCATAACTCTCAACAATGCGCTTGTTTATTTTTTTATTATTAGTCTATTGCGACATAATTTATAAAAAACAACAAAGAAAACATCTTTCACTTCATTGACGTGCAAAAAGTTTGAGGAACCCACCGTTGGCGGCTAGTTATATATATATATATATATATATATATATATATATATATATATATATATATATATATATATATATATATATATATATATTATTTCAAGTACATTCTTGGAACTTTGTAATATCTGTTCTTCAACGGACAAGTTATTTTCGATTAAATGCATCCAGGTATTTAATATGAACGTGCGACAACTCAGGTAGGTACGCTCGTGCTGAACTCTCTATATTCCGCGACACTATTGTTAGAAGCAGCTACTTGGAACAACTGAAGTACCCAACGAGTTCTTGTCCGCATCAACTCTTGTACAGACCCAGAGGCATCACCCTCTCTTTCGATACATGTATTTCTGTCGGTTTTCTTTTTATTAGTTTATTTTGAAGTTCCCACAGACTGTCTGGAATTCATGAACAATATGCAAATGAAAGTAAATGTGCTCGACGATGTAGAATCCGCGAAAGATGTTTAAATATATGCAGCTCTTCTTTAAACGTTTGAGAACGTCGTAAAATATATTGTATTTTTTCTAAGTATATAAGTAAAAAAGATTTTCTGCACAAGGCTTAAAAATTCAAACATAAAATCAAATTAATTGTTCGTATCAAAAACAAATTTCGATTAAAACGCACCTGTAGTATTGAGAATAAAATTAAAATTGTAAAATCACAACATAATTTAGACTTTTGTTTTACACTATTTGACGTTATAATGATAGGTTACAAAAAATAAGGTTAACGAATGTAATGTATGGGGTGAGATTTTATCGCATCGGAAATACAAGTTGGGATGTGTTGAATGATTGTGATTAATAGAATTCGGTTTGTAAATCATGAAATTAATGAAACATTGTAATGTGAAAGTACAATTGAAGAAAATAAAATTATTTTGATTACTAACATAACTATAGATTGAAAACATATGCTAGAATGTGGATTTCCATTCTCCAGAATACTAAAATAGATAAACAAGCGGTAACCGAAATATTTCCCCTCCATCTCTAGCGTGCTTTCTCACTTTCTAGCTCTCTCTCTCTCTCTCTCTCTCTCTCTATATATATATATATATATATATATATATATATATATATATATATATATATATATCATCTCTGTTATTTACACTTCGCCTCTGTCCTTGTTTTACACATTACTTGCGCTGGTTAGCCTACAAGTTATTTCTAGAAACGAGAGTTGTATTAAAGTACACTCGATAAGTTAAAACTAAAATTGTACAAGTATAAATAAATTTATTTATAAAGTGTATATGTATGAATTGATTAGATGTTTCCTACAAAAAAGCCGAAATTGTCTTCGCAGATCAAAATATAAAGATGACAATGATTATAATGTATATTATTTACAAGCTTTTGAGTTTTCCCTGCGGCTATTTTTTTTCAAATGTAAATGCATTAAGCATTGTCAGTCGAAAAACACACATGCACACAATTTTTATAGTAAAACTAAGAATTCCTCTGAGTTGCGTTGGTTTTAGCGTCCTGAATTATCTTCAAAAATACAATGACATGATTACGACTGTTTTGTTTTATTTATGTAAAACACATACGTCGACGCTTTATTTACATTTCGTTTTTAAACGTTAAAGACCTTAATATTTGTTTAAATATGTTATAAACAGTGTTACATTACAATAAAATATCGCAGTTACCTATAATAACAATCCAAATTATTATGCATCTTTCCACAAATTTTTTACATAAAAATAGTAATTTCTTGTGAGTGCTAAAATATTATCAAATTATCTACGGACATACATGAATAGCATTACGACTGTTTTTATTGTAACAAACGTTCGGCGACATCTTCTGTTTATTTCGTTTTTATGTTAAAAATATTTAAAATGTCTTTAAATATATTATAAACTGTGTTACATTAACGTCCTAGTTTTCGGTAATAAAAATTCAAATTAATTTGCAACTATAATCACATTCCAAACCTTTTTCTTAAATAACTAAAACAAACTCCTCTAAGTCGTGACGACATTAAAAAAATCGTCACAGTTTATTTAATAACAATTTCAAATCCTCTGCAACTATCGTCGCATTTTCTTTTTTTATGTTAAAGACATTAACATTTTCTGTTCTTAATGTTATTAACTTTGTTACTTAAAAAAACGTTGTCGCAGTTTCTTTAGTAACAATTACAATTCCTCTACAACTACTGACGCATCTATTTAAAAAATATGTCATGTTAAAGACAATAACGATTGTTATTAATGTTGTAAACTGTGTTACATTAATTGTCGCAATTCCTTTGATCACAATTCCAATTCATTTAAGTCACGTCCAAAATTCTACTAAAAAAATGAAAGATTCCATAGTCAATCAGAGTTATTTCCATTAGAAAAAACTCGCAGTTTACTTCAATAAAAATTCGCATTACTCTGAAACTATCATCGCATTTTAAAAAAAAGATGTACAATTCCTCTAAGTTGTGTTGGTTTTAGCGTTCCAAATTCGCTTCGAGAATAAATGAGGAAACCTGTAGTCAACTACAGTTGTTTTCCTTCCATCAGCGCTTTTCTCTACAAGAGCGCATTTTTCTACAAAAGAGCCAACAAAACAAAATATCCTTTATTAAGTTTTACCATCTGATTTTCTAATTAAAAGTGAATAATTTATAAAATGTACATTAAATATCAAGTAAAATGTGTATTTTGTCTTACTTACTTGAACACCATTAAATAATTCTAATAAGAAAATACTTCGCTTTTATATATTAATTCTTTGTAATCTGCAATCATTTCAATCAATTTCAAACCGTCTAAATTACACATAAAACGTTTATGACTCTTTCGTACAACAGAAACAGTTAACTGATGACAGCCCACGGCCACGAATTCGAGATAGGAGTGTGTGAGCAAGAACATTTAATATCGCCAACTTATATGTCACCAAATCTACACGTTAGCAATATTTTTTTTATTATCAAAGCCATCGGAGTTATAAGATGACTCATAATTAAAAGTGCCGAAACTATTTAGTATTCTACATTACAATAATAACCATACTGTTTAAAATATTACTGCGGGGGAATTTTTTAACTTCTCGAATTTAGCTTTTTTCTGCTTTAAAATTGAATGTTTAAATGTAGATAAAAAGGGTATGGTGACGTATAATGGATCGAGTTTTGAAAAGTTTGGAGTAAGAAGGACATTTTTTATATTAATACTTATTAAACGCAAGATTTGATTTGGCGTAAATGAGCAAAACGTATAATGAGTCCATTTTGTGGTTGTTTTCTTAAATATTGTAATATTGTGCACAAATGTAATGGTTTTTAACTGGTGAAATTCCTTAGGTGGTGCGGTATAATCAGTCACCATTGTGTCTCTTCAATAAACAAAAACAGTTTGCTAAAACAAAAGGAGTGCCAACCTCCAACATAACAATAATAGATACTTGGAAGGATTTTTATTTATAGCTATCACTACTATAACAAGTCTTTAAGAGGAAAATACAGAAT
The DNA here is from genome assembly GCA_963556195.1 of Sepiola atlantica. Classification (NCBI taxonomy): domain Eukaryota; kingdom Metazoa; phylum Mollusca; class Cephalopoda; order Sepiida; family Sepiolidae; genus Sepiola; species Sepiola atlantica. The sequence goes on from OY744523.1 coordinate 101,667,112, forward strand.
ATCTTTATGAAATACTAACTAGGCAGAATATAGAATAGCACACAAATGTCATAAACACAAGCTGATTAGTAAAAATCTATTAAAATTACAAACTATTCTTAGCTACATGGAGCCGAATCAGTGCCTCCTTAAATAAAAATCTAAGGTGAACCATTATGGCCCATTTTGAAAGGTAAGTGATATTTTATAACTCTGACAGTAATGTTTATATCTCAATTTCTGTGCATGTTTTCAAAGCTACAGTTCTTTCATTCAGAAGTCGATTAGCAGCAGCACTTTCCGAAACTGGTAAACCAAGGAAGGAGAGCAAAGAAAGAATTTTGAGTTGGGAGAAAGTACAATAAGTCTTCGAGTTGGACCATTATGCCCCACTGACCCATTAAGCCCCACCTCACCTTACAAATGGAAGAGGGTCACAGGACAGTGGTAAAGATAGTTTACCAGCTTATTTTTGCGTCTCTATTGTCTAATAGTCGTAATAGGAGAATTTCCATTTGCATAATAAAATCACACGGGATAAACTTTCATAGTACTAACGCTGTTAAAATAAAAGAAAGTTAACAGATTAATTATAACACGACATTAACTGTTTAATGGATTACATTCATGTTAATTTTCTATACTTAAACCGTACGCGTTAAAAGAGAATTTCCTTTCTTTTGGGGGATGTTGTAGAGGACAGTAAGACCCGGCATATCTGCTATTAAAATAGTCTAGGAGCAACTCCCAGTTAATGAAGTTTAATTTCGTTTAGTAAAGTAAATGGAATCTAGATTTAAGTAGAACGACTCGTCGTCTTCCTTGCAATAAAACGGAGCTTATAACAGAATGAGATTTTCTTTGACATTCAACAACATTTTGAATTTCTAGTATCGTTATTAAGTAAACTATCTCATCCATCATATATGGTGACATTTCATATTAATAAAATTTAATATGTTTTCATTTAATTTTAAATGCGCACTTCCATATGTGTTTTGTGTTAACTCAAAACGTGGGTTTAGACATTAAGTTGAAGATGAGAGTTAAAACAGAATATAAAACAATATTTTATAGTAAGAGTCACTATTTATCAATGCCGAAAGCAACTCGAGAGTAAATGTGAATGAGATTGTCCCATGGAGGATGAGCAATACTATGACATAATTGAAAACGATGAATGGAATGGAAAAAAAATCATTTAAGAAAGCGGCTCGACAATTATTTGTTGACATTGGGGTTGAAGAAAGGCAAGTTGTAGTCATTACAGAAGCAGTGTCGTGGCAATGTGTTTAAAATCTGTGAATTTCTTGCTAAGAAAGAGGGTTTATCGAAATTCCGTTTTGCATCTGATACGCTGAGAAATAAAGAAAAGTGTATTCGCAGTGGTGAAAGAGAGATGAGTTTTTGCTGTGAATTATTTACAGAGAGGGACAAGAGATTGGAGTTCAGTCGAGCCACTTCCACGTTAATAAAAAAAGTAGAGAAATAATATACATGTTTCCAATATTATTACTTCTACCAACCCTAAAAATACTCCACAGAAACTGTAATCTACGTAATATGTATTAATTGATGTCTAATACTTATTGTTTAAATTCCAATGCAAATCTGAAATATTTGAATTTTAAAATAAGAAATTGTGTCATTAGTATGCCCACTTAAACCCCTTTAAAATACTACAAAAATTTAAATTTAGTAAACATTTATTAACTATTGGTATAAGTTCATACAATTCGTGGGTTACTGAATTTCTACGAAGGGCTTCCCTTTTTGTACTCCCTTTGCATAAAACTAAATTAGAATAAATGTATTCCACATTATGATCCCTGACGTCTAGCAGCTGTATTCCCAAATTCATAATGATCTGTTAGCTAGATTATAAATAAATCCTGTATATACAAATATAGAAATACAATTGTATATACAATAACATGCAATACGTACAATTTGTATATACACATACCGAATTTTATATAAATAGGGATATTATGTTTGAAATTTATGTAAGGGTCATTAATATAAGCATTTTAAACTAAATATTTTAAACTGTAATGTTTGCAGAAATTAATCTTTACCTTATTTGAGAATGATGTAATCCTGAAATACCCAGCATCTACAACGTTTAAATTGGCGCCGTTTCCTTACATTTGCCCATAATGCCTTACTTTCAGTTGCTGGGATGTCTGTGTCCATACTTCAACTCCTAAAATGTTTACTTTTTTAAAAAAGGCCCTTTTCAAAATCCCTGTTTTAATAGGCGCCACAGTTTAACACATGGACTGATACAATGTTCATTGTTAACAGAAGTTATGTGCTCTGTAGTTACGTCCCTCTTGATCACTTCTACAATTTAAAACTGTCCCTTTGATAACACCCCTATAGTTTATAGAAATTAGAAAGTCACACGGAGCAGTATCAGGTGAATACAGTAGTTCATACAATACAGAGTTCTTCCGGACTAGCCACTTTAAGCAGGTGTATTGTCGTGGTGAATAAGCGTTGTAAACAAAATATTTGAGAAGGGGGACTGGTTGTAGAAATCTGATTACTGTTATATTTTTCGATGTATAATTTGAGATGATAACACAATTCGCGCATGACCGCTTTCCTCTAAAGCTCACACAGCACAAACATATACAGTCCAGTTAAACGTTAGTCACACTTCGTATATCGAATCCTATTAAATCCTGGCATATTCGTGAGTAAATACTGGAAAAATTGAACTTTTCATACAAAATATTTTTTGAGAGAGTACAGATTTCAGGTAGGACAATGGGAATATGGCAGTTTTTTTCCCCAGCAGTTATTAGCCTGGCTGTAGTCTAGCTGTGGATTTCAGAATAAACAAATTTCTGTATGTGAGTTGATCCAAGCAAGTATAAATGAACTAATTGTAGCCAGGTATTGACGTAAAGGCTGAATTATAAAGGATGAATATTTATAAAATGCTGTTTTCTGATAGTCAGAGAGAGAGAGGGAGAGAAAGAAAGAAAGAGAGAGAGAGAGATCGAACACATAACTTACGTCTGCCTTCCCTCGGTTCATTTGAATAGAGAAATAAAACAATGACAGCTACATTTCATTATGTATTTTTTTAGTATGTAAGCCACGTCACTTATAAGAGAGCGGCGTCTACACTTCAACCGGACTCTGATCTAACGCGACAAGAGTTTCATTAGATAATTGCCCCTAAACCAGAGTAAAATGGTGTTAAGACAAAATTGTTTTTCTTTAGAAAGTGACCTATTGGAAAACACAGTGGATAATTTAAAATTTGATTCATAAATATGAGTTTTGATAATGGTTTTATTATACAAGTGAGCCACCATTTTGGCCTAAAAAGAAAACGAAAGAAAATGACTAAAATAATTATCTTAATATAAACGCACCGTCCGCAGTGACCGATTCGAACACGACATAAATAATTATTACCGAACTGATTTGTGTTGATCGAAGAAGGAATTAGTTTGACTCCGGAGTATGATAGTTCCAGAAATGTCGGGTGCTAGAGGGTGATCAACGTTCTCCTATATATTTGATGTCTAGATTCAATTAATAAGTATTTATCGATTCTCTGCATGCATAACTTGTGCATCTCCTTCTTTCTATGTTTTAGTCTGTATTTCTATGTGTATATCTCTCTCCTTCTCTCTCATTTTCGTACTCTCTCTTTCTCTACTAAATATGTATATATATATATATATATATATATATATATATATATATATATATATATATATATATATATAGGGTTGGACTAAATAATAGAAACACCGTAGCATTTTTTTTATTGTAGCCTTCCGATGAAATGCAGCCTTGTGTAGCTCTCTGAGAAGAATTATCCAGATCATTGTTAATCTCAGCTGTAATTTTTTGCTGCTGTGATGTTGTGTTCTTTCTTCACGATCCTTACAAGGGCTCTACAATCTCTTTCAGACAGCTTCGGCTTTCTTCCGAAATTTTGTTCAGAGGCGGATATTTTCCCTTCTTTTTCCTAGGCTGTCATCACCTTCGAGACAGTTCCTCTCGATACGGCCACCAGCTAAGCCACTTCCGTTGCAGTAGCACCTGTCTACGGGCATCAACAATCTGCCCTCTTTGGAAATCTGATAGATCTGTCATTTAAATATTTCTTACTGATATGCACTATCCGAAATAAAAATAAAAAATTAGACCAAATAATTCAGGACAATAATAACCATGAATAAACAATGAAACTAATATCTTGATCATTTTTTTTTCAATTCTGTAGGTGTTTTTAAAATTGATGCAACATCTACCATTCTTTTCCATTATTTTGTCCAACCCATGTGTATATATATATATATATATATATATATATTTTTTTATTTATATATATATATATATATATATATATATATATATATATATATATATATAAAATAAAATGTATGGATTATTCAGCCATTTGTTCACATATGATGCGAATCGTCATATGACTTTACCTTTTTTTAAGTTACCCAGTTTAGTTGTAAACAAAGATGGAAAGCTTCCAATTATTAAAGGCATTTGCCGATTTGCATCATAAGTGGAACCAAAGGCCGTCACGAAATAATCCATATAATGCATTTCATTTTTATAACAGAAGACATCGAGCATATTCAAATCTAACGTGTTAATCTGATGTAAAATAATAATAGTCATCAACAATCAGTTACCATATATATAGTCATCTACTTACAGAATGTCTCGCTGTATCACAACTCTTTTTTGTTGCTAGACAAGCAACTGCTTCAAACCGAGAAAAAACCTACGACTGTTTAGATGACAGTCAGCGATAGAGATAGCGAGAGAGAAAGAGACAGACAGACAGACAGAAAGACAGACAGACAGACTGACAGACAGACAGACAGACAGACACATAAAAAGACGAAAATTTAACTTGGGCAAAGAGAAAAACAATGAAGTAAAGTGTTGTTTTCTTCAGAATTAATTGATTATAGAACAGATTGAATGTATTTTCCTAAAACGTTTTTAATCATTAAAATCCCGGAGAGGAAAAAAAAGAAGGAATGAAAACAAAGAAAGATAATATTATTAGCGTCTGCCTATGTGAAGAAGAAGAAGAAGAAGAAGAAGAAGAAGAAGAAGAAGAAGAAGAAGAAGAAGACGAGAACTGATGGCGGGGGAGAAGATGGCGAAAAGGCATTGTTAGTAGAAGAAATTGAGAAAAGAGAAAGGACGAGGCAAACGGAATTGGCGCCAAAGGTCACCACGAGGCACACGCGAGAAAGAATTAATTAAGTTTCATGCTAAGCAGCACTAAAGACACACTCGTTAGTGAGACACTTTTATTCCGACGTAAAATATATTTCAACTTAGAACGATCTATGAACTGTATTGAAAATTTAATTATCTAATAGGCGGCACATATATTTTAATGAACATTCTTATCGACAAGCGAAATGCACAATGTATTACCGTATCTACAGCAAAGTAACTTTGAGTAGCTGTTTCCCGCCTCATCTGAATAAAATGTTGCACACACATTTTCAACACGATCATAAAATACATGTAAGAAGAAAGGAATAAATATATCTGCAAATTACACACACACCACAATAAGTTTGAAGGCTACTTTTATGCATCCAGACTTTTATTGACATGGGGGTCACAGCTTGAAAGTGTTTCGTGACACTGTCTATATGTCATTTTGTATCTGTCAATAGTTATTTCAGACCTTCCCGAGAACTTTAATTCAGTTGTTTATAATTTATATATTTTGGTATTCTCTTTTCTTTTTACTGTAATTGGATGTTATTAACTTACCTTATGTAAAATCACTGTTGAAATCTTTGACAACGAAGATTTTTACTTTTTAGTTTTCTATTTGTATTATTATTTCTTTTTTCCTTGTGTCATGTAAAGTAAGAACCCATTAATCTCAGATTATTGGTCTCAGTACATTGCGACATAGATAGTGCCGTATTTTTTCAAGCATATATGTGGTCCGGAGTTTCCATCGAAACATATATGTTGTCCTGTCCGCAAACAGTCCATTTATAACTACATAATATATTATTTCATAATATCTGGATAAAATATAAAACATCAATTTTATATATATATATATATATATATATATATATATATATATATATATATATATATATATATATATATATATGCATCCTTCCATAGATTTCTGTGTCGTCTACAAGGTCAGTGTGGTTGGACATAGCAAGTGTATTCACGTCGAGATTTATCTTTCCATGTTATTTTGTGTATCTCTCTAACGCGTATTACACACACACACACACACACACATACACACACACATATATATATATATATATATATATATATATATATATATATTTATAGAGAGAGAGAGAGAGAGAGAGAGAGAGAATAAAAATAGTAGTCAGCAAAAAAACAAAGAACGCTGCAATCACGAAGAAAAACAAGTACATAAAAATACATTCAATATTTAGGTGATAAAAATTGTACATATTTCTTGACAGGGCGTCGTCGTCCAATAGTAAAACGCTGGACTTCATACATCGAAGGTTCGAGCCTTGTTTAAGTTAGCCATGCTGATGACGGCTTTGAGCCAGAAACGCATGTTCATGGATTACTTTTATATACGTATAAAATTATATGCATCTTAATCACTTGGGAAGTGGCACGATCGAAATAGTAGTAAGTAAAAAAAACAACGACGCTGCAATCTTCAATAAAAAATATTTGCATTATATATATATATATATATATATATATATATATATATATATATATATACATTTTTATGTCTGTTACTCTCTTATAGACTCAATAAAATCAACCATTAATCTGCAACTAGTGTTTATAATTAATTTAACTCTACTCGCAATCTGATACTTTTTCCCGGGTAAAAAAAAGCAAAATCATTAATGCTTGACTTTTCTTTAACTGCCCGAGTGTTTCGTTTCGATTCCACCGGGATGAATAAACATAGGCCGGTTTCGTCGCCGTAGATAACGTCGACGCCACCACCATGCATACATCGTTCAATGGTAGGAATCGTGTTCGGACAATCGACAGCATTTTCCCTTTTTTCATAATATAAGAGGCATGACTTCTATCAACTTAATAGATACGATGCAAACACGTACATATATGCATATACATAATAACACACATAAGCGCATGCCCATATGCACAGATACTCATACGCCCATATACACGGATACCAAAATACACATGCATATGTGCATACACATAATAAAACAAAAGTTCATTGACAAAGACCTCTACATATACGCACATTCAGATGCATTTATACGTACATACATACACATAAATATATATCTATATACCTACACAAACGCACGTGTATATGTACACAAATTTGCCTATACACAGATACCAATACTACAGAGTAAACTAAAAAAATGTCACCCATGGGATCGATAATAAAATCCACTAACCGTTTTGCAAACTTACCATATAAATATACTTCAGTCTCTGCCTGACTTGTCCACCAAGTTTTTGTTATAAATGTATAAGAGTCTTTTTGTAGCTGCTCAATGATAAGCCAACTTGGAAAATACTCAATAATTCCTCTTTTAGCACTGCCCGGGTTTTTTTGTGATAATCCTCTTCAGTTCATCAACGGTTTGGGGATTTTCTTGATAGAAATTATCTTTGAGAGAACCCCAGTTTTAGAAATTTAGTAGGTAGATCGTCTAGTATATATTTTAGTTTGTTAAGAATAACAGAAAATGGAAATGCTGAAGGGTTAGTGGAGGTCAATGTGATGATCTCGTGTTAAAATCGCTAAGGCTGTGGTATTAGAAACGGTTATGACGTCACATGACGTAAGAGAAAGGGTGATAGAAAAAGAGTCTATTTGAAAGCACGCATGAGCATCGACCATGAAAAGACATGCCCCGACAAAATATAACTAATTAAAGATCTCGATCTCTCTGTCTAACACTACCCCTCCACTGGTCAAGGATTTGGTACGAAGATTATTTTGAATAAATGACTCGCTGGCCTTCATCAGTTTTCTTCCGATTCATTTTGAAGGTATGAATAATAAATTATAATCACGCGACGGCAGCAAACTATTGTAGTACTTTAATGTTTGTGTAATTATTACGGTAACTTGGTTGCTCAATGTATAACACAATGTTGAGAACAAAACAGATAAATATATCGGATGTTAACGTTTGTTGAATGTGAAGCCCATCCAGTGTTACAACTTCTTTTGATAGGATCATACGCTAAACTGGAACCCATATAATCGAACAGTGACAAAATAAAGAGTGATGACCGTTTAAAGCGGGAACTTTGTTGACAGTTCAGGTTTGAAGTTTATTTGTACCAAATATGATTGCATTGCAGAAAGGATTTTGAATTTTATTTGAATCTTACGTGATTCGTTATAACTACGACCGATAAGTGTGTCTAAAATCAGCGATATTCGAAACCTGAACCACAGTGGTCGACGTCTTTAACATTTACAACTAAACGAAAAAGCTAGTGACATTGGGGGAAATTATACCGTATAAAAACTAATCATTTCATTTATTTATATTCGTTACGATACTGAAAACCGAAAGTACTCAATTCTCGTTACAAAGTGCTCCACTCACAGGTATATATATATATATATATATATATATATATATATATATATATATATATATAAGACATTATACCAATATACATTTAATTTATATGAATCAAAATGATTCTCAAAGGAATCAAATTTGAATTTAAAAATAGCAATCCTAATATTTATCAATACATACAGCTTATACCTATATAGTTATTTCAGAATAATTATTATATTATTCTATTATTATTTCCTTTTTATTGCCACTGCGCAAATCTGTTTATCTACACAGGTTTATTTTTATTTAGAACTGTTCATTGTTTGCATTAGGACTTCTGTGTGGAAGCTATCCGTAACCAATTTTTTCGTTTTTTTAACTGTTATTTTAAGTTAGTATATTGTACATGTTTATTGATTTTTTGAATGTTAACACTATTGTTAAATCTTCCTTCTGAGGTTGTGGGTAAATATACTTTTGTATCTGCTTGTTTTTCCGTTTTGACAATTTCATGTTTACAGGCTTGTATCGGAGTTCGAATTCTGAGGAAAAGTACTTATTTTAATACAAATGTAAACCAGATGATATGGTTTGGAATAAATTACTATAGAATAATATAATAGTAAATATTTCAATAAATTTGATAATACGCATATATATATATATATATATATATATATATATATATATTTATATATATATATTTATATATATATATATATATATATATATATATATATATATATAATATTTTTATATGAAATCAAATGGTTTTATTTTTGCTGCAACTCATCACTGTTGAGTTGCAAAACTCGAAACCGAAACGCAATTTTCGGCGTCCGCTGCTTTACAAACTGGGCTAAACGAAACTTCTCGTGACACTAGGGAAAATTATGCTGCTATACACCAATGTATGCATGCATACATATGTATGGTCGTCTATCATGTAACGACGATGACGGTCGAAATTGCTAGAGAATATTTTTAAAGCGCAATAAAAAAGCAACGTTGGTTTCGCCAGTTTGAAAATATTTAACGGCATCGGAAGTCATTTATTTAATTTGTGCTTCTCTATTTGGAATCAAAATTCTTGACAATCTTTAAAATAACAACAACAACAACAACCACGTAGAAGACATAAGTTAAAATTACCTATTCGTTAAAGGACAAAACAGATCAAATATTTTTGGACTTCATTCATAACCAAAATAGACGTTAATTTGTTCACAATTTTCAAATCCTTGGATGTTATTCAATCTCTAATTAAGGAAAAATATGCGGTATGTAAATGTATATGTGGGTACGTGCATACTTTAGAGAGCTGGCCCCGCTGTCTTGCCTAGTTCCTGGTAATCTCTGCCCTCGATACATTTTAAATGTCAGGTTGGTGTTGTAACGTTCAGGTTTTTCTCTTAAGAAGAAGAGCTTCTTTAGCCTTTAATGGAATTTTTTCTGGTGATGGTGTCATGATAAAACACTGGTTTCTGGTCAGCCACTAAACTAGTTTAGAGGTAGACTTTTCTCAGTCAGCATTGTTACCCTTTTCCTACCTGGGATCTTTAAGTACTTACTCATTGAGTAGCCTGATTTGCGTCAAGGGGATTGGACGCTAGTGGTAGGGTCTCTTTCAGGCTTGGTTTTTCTTGAAGTAATTCTACGTTTTTCTCCATTTTTATTATTATGTTGTCTACAAATAAACACAACAAACACCTTACTCTTTCCTATAGTAACAGTAGAGATCTCAGGTCAAACATTCATGATTTCCTGTTCTTTTTCACGGACAACTCCCCTCACATTCTTGCATTTTGTGAGAGTAATCTGGATGTTTCTATGGATAGCAACGTTCGACATGTGGATAGATTTTTGCTTCTTGACTGCTTAGACTCTTCCACGCATTTGCATTGTCTTGCTCTTTTTCTTCGCATGGGTCTCCCCATTGCACGTCTCTAAAGTCTGGAATTTCATTGGTGTATGTTTATTAGTCCGAGGTCGTATTGTATGCACTCCATATCCTATTTGTTATGTTTGTGCTGTTCTATTTCTGACAATGACTGCACTGTTGTTGAAGCTATATCCAGCAGTATTTATATTTCATCGCAGCTTCATCTACTAACTATCAATGCTCACTATTTTGACAGTCTCGTTCACTCCATCCGCACAGATCATGTTATTGAAATCTGTTATAACTTTTCTCTAGCTCATCACTTGTCCCAAATTCTCAGCCTCTTCAAAGCGTTTTTCTAATAATAATCTTTATCAACTATCCGTACTTGATAGTTTTCTCACCTCTGTTTCTGAATCCTGTTCTATTTCTCTCCTCTCCTCTCTTCCATTAGGTTCTTCTGTGAAGTTTCTGTTAGTTTACTCTTCCATGAAAAAACTACAAAAAAATGTGATGTTAATAGGGTTTGTGACTTCTTATGCAACGTACCATGAGGTTATATTTTGGTGTTTCTCCTAGTGGCGCTAATAGAGGTTACTGAACGGCTTCTTGTTAGAATTGACACCTCCATTTCTCCTTGTTAGTTTAAAACCAAACCTCATACTCCTTTCTGGTTTTGATGTATTAGTGATTTTGCTATTGTCTATCGTTACCATTAATTTAATCAGTATCATCGGGATGGTTCTGAGGCTTCCAGACAATCCTACAGAAGATAGTATAATATATAGTAATGCCTTCAAGAGAACACTCTTAATTGCCAAATCTCCCTATTCTCAAAGGATTTGTAACTTCATTGTAGAGTGAGTAAGAAATGGTTCGTTTAATCCTGTTAAGACTCAGCTCGTGTTAATCAATCGTACACGTGTACCTTTTCATCCTGAGATTTTCATAGATGGCTCTGTCCTTACGGAGAATTCACTCTGAAACTTTTTGGTCATTTTTCTCAGCAGATCTTTTCTAAAATTCATACATTAGATCCATTGCTCTTTCTGCTTGTCGTAAAGTTGGTTCTCTCCATCTCTCCAAATACTTCCTCTCACCTGAGGCTATTTTTCATCTCTCAAATTATAGGATCATACCTTGTATGAAGTACTGTTGTCATGTTTGGGCTGATAAATATCTGTCCCATTTAAGGGTGTTTGATAAGGTTCAGAAGCGTAGCTGTAATTTGGTTGGCCCCACCATTTCTTCTTTTTTGCACCTTCTTCTTCACAGACATGATGTTTCTAGTCTAATTATTTTCTATTAATACTATTATTGCATGTTTTCCTCGAAATTGTGTGATTTATTCCTTGCTTCCTTTGTACCAGTACAAATGACTCGTTTGTCTAGTGGTCTTCAAAAATTTGCATTTTTGATACCTCGATATAATACAGCTTACTATTTCAGTAGCTTATTCGCAAGAACTACAGGCTTATAGACTCTCTTCTTGTTGACTGTTTCCTTCTTACATATAACCTTGCTGTTTAATGTTGATATATATATATATATATATAATATCAACATTAAACAGCAATTTTGACAAAAGATTAGTCTAAAGTCTATGTTATAGATATATTTCAACTTAATTAACTAATTGATATATGTATATATGCATATATATATATATATATATATATATAAATATATATATATACGATGAAAAGTACAAACATACATAAATATTGTATAAGTACAGTATATATTAAATTTACTCAAATAGATAATCCTTCATAAATTGCTGTATTGATTTGAATCGACCGTAATCAGATTACGAGACGTCTAGATTATTGTAATAATATGGTATTTTAGCGTACTAGCAAGAAGTAAAATTAGTTTCCACGTCAAAATTAGATTATGTAGAAAGATGGAATTTCCACTAGAAATTACGATAATGTGTTCAAAAAGTTGATGCCAGATAAAGGCTCAAGTGAGATGTTTCAAATCGGCGAACTTCGTTATCTCTCTCTCTCTTTCTATCTCTCTCTATTTGTGTCTCTCGTGGCTCTTGTATGTCAATCAGGACAGACGATACCATGGATAGTGATATGTAATATTTATTTTTAACTTACTAAGTGCAATTGTAAAGACGAATACATATGAGAAGAGAAAGAGAATATATTAAAATGCAGGTTCAGTTCTGTTATTGTTTTGTCAACTCTGCACAACGGCGACTGCAACACAATTAAGGCGAAAAAGAAATCAATTAATCCGCGACTACCACTACATCTGCTATTACGACGTGTCATCAACACAGAAAAGACATCTTCTACTGCAAGACCTGTACACAACGCCGCATGTTTTAACGATGCGTGCCGGACATACATTTGTTACTGTCAGTAGACAAGGTATAAGACTACAGTATACGAGGATACGGCGTTCTATTCTTCACTTTTGTTGCTGGTTGCTTTGGCGGTATAAGGTATTGCAGAAACATTTGCTGATTAGAGTTTTTTGATGAAGTTGCAGAAGCCTGTAAAGATGGGTTTGGTTAGAAGAGGAATTGTTAGAATTTTAACCATGCAATCGTTGGTATCAGATCGTTGGCAATAATCATTATTTTGAGGAATAGTTGATTTAAAATCAATTATTGCACAGTAAGTCATTAATTTAACACGGCGCACCAACTTTTTCCTCAACTTTACAGCAGTTGTCGTAGATTTAAAACAATTAAAGTGGTTGCTGAGTGTATAATGTCTTCATTTTTCTATATAATTTATAACCAGAAGACATTGATTTATTTGTTGATCGTTTGTTTTGTTAACATTTAATTGCGCAAAAATCAATGCTTTCAGGGGATTATTTCAGAATAAAAGAAAAAAGCGAAAGTTTGGATTTAATTGTGTTTTTCTTAATCTTTTCGAAGTCAATGACTTTGATTAAGTATTGAATTGTTGAAAAAAAACATTTTAATCCACAAGCGAAACTGTAATTTTTTTCTTTTTAAATCGAAAATATTCTGTGAAACTAATAAATTTTGTGAAAAACAGAGAACACACATTTTTTTTTCAATTTGCAGGTGATTTCGATTATCTAAAACAATAAACAACAAAAATATTTAATTCTGAGAAACTCGTGTTCTGCTTAAAGCAAATGGAATCATATTACTTGGTAAATGCGTGTGAAACACAATTGTATCGAAACAAAAGGAGGTCTACATTATTAAAGCGTTTTTAAATACACATGACAACACTAAGGTCACCCATGTAATCGTTGAGAAAGTGTTACCATCCTTTCTGTAAACCAAGCAAATTATATGTGGGACACTGTTGTGATCGTCTTATTAGTAAGTAAGATTCTGAAGTGTTTACTTCTTAATTTGTTGCAGAATCTTCCTTTAAAAACATCAATAACGCTATATAATATTCACTAGTAGTTGCTTTTCCCTTTCTCAAGGTAAGTGGCTTCATACCTACCGGTCATTACACCGCAGGATTATTATATATAGGAGTATTAAGAATATAATGTCTATCAAAACAATCATCCATACTATTCGTGACCTGGGGAAGACATTACAGGGACGTGTCAAAGGAGGAGTATGTTAGAGTTATTGACAATTTTGAGCGTCGTATCCAAGTATACTAATTACTTGACATTGATGAATCAAACTTGGTGGAAAAAGTTTAATCGTACCAAATATGAGTAAATGTCAGTATTTATTGTGAATTTTATTAACGATGTAATAGGTGATTTTTTCTGTGTCACTCTATATGTATAATTCACTGTGCAATAAAATAAAACGTTTGCAATCGATTAATATAAGAAGTGATCAAAAGTCTAAAAATTTGATTTTTATAATACATAGAATATTTAATCTTTTGTAGACGAGTTATATTTGAACACACAAGATGCACAAGATATAATGTTTGTATTATGAACAACTCGTTTCAAGTGGATACCGTGTTATAGTAAATGCTAAAAGAATTATGATATCCGGACAATCGGGATGAGTTAAATAAGCAATTCGATTATCGTTTAACTGTATGCAGCAAACGAATCCAGAGTGTGTTTAAAGTTATTTTAAGAGGAGTAGAGAGTGAACTTTCGGTTTTTTCTCGTTCTTTTATTTAGTCCTTTAGTCCTCAGATTCCATTAACGATGTTTCTAGGAAAGGGGGAATAATTGCTGTTTTCTAGGCTGGAATGTATCTATCTAACACTTATCGTTGGTTAGTTTCTTACCTTTAAGTAGTATGTTAGCTCCTTACATTAATCGGCATCGTGCTTTGTCTGGAACGAGTTTTATTTCAAAAAACATAATTCGAATATGGATAATAAGTTAGCTTCACAAATATGTATTTAAAGATATTTCTTAGGTGCATTATTTTTTAATGTTAAAAACATAACTCAATCTGACGTAGCCCTCACTAATAAAACAACAAATTCTTCGCAGAATTAAACTTTATTCATGAAAATAGATTTGCTTTAAAGTTATACAATTATTGCAACGCTTTTTTTTAACAATGTGTCTACTTTCATGTAGAACGATTTATCTTTGGCTTCAAAATAGACCTCAGTTTTCGATGTCACTTATTTATTAGAGCCGAATCCTTTTCTCTCAAGCATTGTCTTAAGATTTGCAAAAAGCCAATAGTCGCTGGGGGAGGTATATGTAGTTTAGGGTTGATGCGGAATCAATTTAAAGTGCAATTCCTCTAGTTTTGCAATCGTTGCCATCGCTTGGTTGTAGGGGCATAGACTTAGTGAAAGCGCGCTGTTTACTTCTTAATTTGTTGCAGAATCTTCCTTTAAAAGCATCAATAACGCTATATAATATTCACTAGTAGCTGCTTTTCCTTTTCTCAAGGTAAGAGATAAACAACGGAGGCCAAAACCTTGCCTGCTAATGTTTTCGTCTTTGGTAGTTGGGGGAGGCTTAATCTGCTTGGGTTTATTCGGTTGACTGCCGATTGAACCCCGAGATGTTTGCTGGATCTATTTCACATCCATTGTAGCATATTGACGCAAGAATACCTTCTTGTTTGTGTTAAAACAGGTGCAAATAACCTTCTTAATTGTCGACGCGCTGTTTTTAAACAAATGTGAGCAAATGCGGTACTCAGTTTCTTACTGAGAAATATTATTGCCAAGTGGCGAATACACTATCGACTAACATCTTTCACTTTTCTGCTATCTCTCGCAACTTTAATTTACGATCGCCCAAAACGACTTTGTTGAATGTTATGATGTTTATCAGAACAACTGCCGTATTTGGGCGACCTGAGCGTTCATCTATATATTTGTCTGTACGACAACGTTTAAAATCAGCATACCACCTATTAACTGTAGTTTCTGACGGGACAAACTACGACAAATACTTATCAGCATTTTCCTTGCTTGAACATACTTTCCTATCAGAAAACAATGCTTTATGAACACATTCAGATGGTTGTTGTTTTGAATATTTGCCTCACTTAAATAATTGAAATTTGTAAACTAATAATTCGATTTGGCTGAAATTTTGACAAGTATCATTCGACGCTAAAATCAAATGGATTTTTTTCATTAGTGGCGCCAAGTATATGTCAGATCCGGAAATCACTGAGATATGTGTTACATTAATTAAATTTAAGACTGTTTTCCTATATTATTGTGTTGAATGCTCATCTCTGTAGTATCGAAATGACAGGCTGACACATAATACCTTGCCGGATAAATAAAATCCGGAGTGTGATGCAGAGACAACTGTAAGTACACGTGCAGAGATACATGCAGTGGAATCGGGAGGAATACATCCGTTTATTATATAACCAACACACAGCTGAAGGCGACGTAGGGGATCCGTCGGAAAGAGTGTGGGTAGATTGAGTGCGTAGGCAATATTTCGGAATCGACATGCCACTTTAGGATGTATGCATGTCAAAAAGAATTTCAGTAACTGGCTCGATTTGTAATCGACGGCGAGCAGTTCACGGGCTTGCGAATTTGAGAGATATATTTCCATTAATTCGTGTTCCACCCATTGACGACTATCACTGATTGTACTCATTCTCTGCAGACAAACAATGAATACATGCTATTATATTTTAGACAATTGTTCGTCGCTCGTTTATAAAGCTCAACAGCAATATGCAAAACGTGTTGTCAGCCATGATGAGAAAATCACTTCGAAACATTACAATACAGGGTGTTTCAAAAGTCTTGGGAACATTACAAATGCGTATATCTCATGAACTATTCCAGGTATAAAAATGAAACTGGTGCCATTTTAAAGCTTGCTTAATCAAGTTTTTGGTCATACTAATGATTTTCGTGTCATCTTTCCAGGTGCAGTAATGGCGTTCTCTAAACAAGACAAGGCATTTTGCGTCCTCCAATTTGCAAAGACTGAATCGTGGACATGTGTTCAGCGTGCATTTCGCAGGAAATTTAAAAAAGAAGCCCCTGAAAGGAAATCCATTGTCAGATGGCATGCTAAATTTGTGATAGATGGGTGTTTGTGCCCAAGTAAGCGAACAGGTCGCCCTTCAACTTCAGAAGATGCAGTTGAGCAAGTTCGGACAGCCTTTCAGCGGAACCCCTGTAATTCAGTGAGAAGAGCCAGCAGGGAACTTCAGCTTGCTCCAGCAACTGTCTGGCGTGTCTTAAGGAAACGACTGCAAATGGTACCTTACAAGCTCAAGTTGGTCCAAAAGTTGAAGGACACTGATAAGCCACTTCGCCGTGACTTTTGCATTGCAATGCAAGAGAAGTTGGAAGATAACGGCTTTGATGACCGGCTTGTTTTTAGCGATGAGGCGACCTTCCATCTGAATGGCAAAGTTAACAAGCATAACACTCGCATATGGGGTACTGAGAATCCTCATGAACTTCTTGAGCACGAGCGAGATTCACCAAAAGTGAACGTGTTTTGTGCAATTTCCAAGAAAGGTGTCTATGGACCGTTTTTCTTTGAAGAGGCAACTATCACTGGTGAATCCTATCTCAACATGCTGGAAGACTGGTTAATGGCTCAGTTGGAACAAGCAGAATCTGATGACTTCATTTTTCAACAAGATGGTGCACCACCACACTGAAGTCTTAGAGTAAGGCAGTTTCTTAACACAAGGCTGCCTGGTAGATGGATTGGGAGATCTGGGCGAGGTGATGACGTTCTCATGCCCTGGCCTCCTAGGTCTCCAGATCTTACCCCGTGTGACTTTTTCCTTTGGGGATTTGTCAAGCAACAAGTCTATGTGCCGCCCCTTCCAAGAGATATTGACGAACTAAAGGCTCGAGTAACGGCAGTTGTGGGAACCATTGACGTCAAGATGCTGGAACGCGTTTGGCAGGAAATGGACTATCGACTAGATGTCTGCCGTGTGACGAATGGTGCTCATATTGAGCAACTTTGAAGATTCCCCACAAAACTTGAAACTTTAACCTTTCCAACGGTACCAATTTCATTTTTCAACTCCAAATAGTTTTTGAGTTATTAAAAATCGTTATGTTCCCAAGACTTTTGAAACACCCTGTACTTTAAATGAGAAGAATGACTTGTTTGAGACTCCCGCATTCTTAGACGTTTAATTCAGTAAAAAATAATTAATTTTTTGTCATATATGAATAAATAGTGTGACTGTGTACACAGGAGTTCAACCATGAACTTTAAGATAATAAAATTGACGCCCGAAACCTACTATAAAACATTATACGGTGCTTCTGACCATGTGTCCATTAACACTTTGACCATTTTGTAACCGAGTTTAACTTTTTACGCACGATTCAGTATGTTGTACTTAACGCTACACATAACATTCGCGCATAAACAACCCCCAAATTGTCTTCGTTGACTTTTACTTTTGTTGTTGTATAATCTATTGAACGTACATTTTGTAATTTAATACTTCTTATTTTTTAAATTGAGGTTCGTTCTTTCATTACTGACATCATGTGTGTATGACTTCAAACAAATGTTCGATGTTTTTATTATGAAATTATTTTACATACTCAGAATCACTGTTTTACTAGATTATTAGATTTTTAATTTGTGTCATAAATGCAGTACACCAAGTTGCTGTAATTGTTATAGAAACATCAAAGTTCATAAAGTGTATTCATACCTTGGCCGCTGTACATTTCTATTGTACGGGCCTCTGCGTAATTCTTCTAGAGAGGCGACTTTCCGCTCTGAAGTCAACGCTCTGTATTTATACTTTTTAAAGAACTAAGTTTGGAAAAAACGAATGGAAAGCGGAGGAAGTTTATTCAACTTAATCTCCGTTCCAAATCATTGACCAGTAGTAGATAAAGAGAGAGAGAGATTGATTCTCACTGTTTAATAATATTTTGTCAACCCTTATACCTTTAAACGTCCACGCTCTGGGTGCTCTCAAACGGAAGCATCTGCTCTCTCCTTCTCTGTCTTGGATCCATATTACGTCATATCAGTTTCTATAATGTGCACAGTCTAGCAATCCTCACCACAGTTTTATCAAGTTGACCTCGGCTGGGCTTTCATTTCCTGTTATTCTTAACTAACCATTTTATATAATAGTGCGTATACTCGCTTAATATCTAACATTACAACAATAGATTTTTATAAAGAAAATAGTGTTTTTCCAGATTAGAACCCGTCGTTAGGGTTAGAGTTGGGGTCAGGGAAAGGGTTAGGGTTACGATTAAGATCAGGGCTGGGGTCAAACTTTGCGCGGGCTCTAATCTGAGGAGGTACTAAGAAAATTGTAAATATTCATTTTTCCCTGTTTATTCCTCTGAAAGAAGGTATATGTAAGCTTAATTTGAAGTAAAGCTATGTAATTTGTAATACAAAATGACTTATTAACAAATCACAAAACATCAGTAACAACATTTTATTCGAATAAAATCTCCAATATTTATTTATGAATTTAATAAATGATGATGACCGTTGAAAGAATTTTCCATAACAGAGCTAAGAAAAGAATTTGATTTTTAATCTTTCCTTTCTGTAAAGATAACTATCGCAAAAAGATACAACTGGGAATAATTTAGCGCATCATCAGTATTTTATTATTCTACTCTTATTGATATAAATATCTGCACAGATGAAATTAATAAGATAAAAGGGATTGCTGTTCTATCTTACATGTTATTCTCACAACGTAACCTCCACTTTCTTCGGGTGCGTCTTGTCGAACTCGGGAATCTTTATGTCGAACTCGGAAATACTTATCTAAATCTCGGGAATCTTTACCAAATTTCGAACAAAGCCCTTTGTGTAATCAACCTAAGTAGCTTGCTTTCGTTCATGCAACGATCAACGGATCGCAGTCTTTAAAAAATCGTGATTCTATTCTTAGAATAGCCAGTACTGAGGATCGAACCTTCAACCTCAAGAACACTTTCACTTACAACTGATTATACAATAGCACTTTTATCTTTTGCGCCACAGGTCATTGCGGGGGTTACATCGGCCAGAACGCTGTGAGAATAAAATCCAAGATAAGAAAACTGATAAAAAATATGAATATTCATCTCGAAGTTTAAAAGGATTTGCTAAGAACGATATGGCCCAGCTCCATCGCATTGTAATAGATTGTGCTAAAGATAAGAAATTTAATTTCATGCTAAATTTTTAGTTAAACAAATTAAAAAGTGACTGTAGCACTCAGCAAGCCCCATTATTTCCGTAAATATTTGTATTTTTTGTTTCAACTTACGCGAGAATACAATTGCAAATAAATGGTATCACATTTTCTGGCATATTTTACATTGGTATATGTCATTGGAAAATAAATATGGTATGTTATTTTAATACAAATGATATACAAGACTGGAAATGTTACGGATTGATAGTAGATCAATAGGAAATACAAAAGACCCTCTTAACTGGCAACAAGCACAAATACAGGAGCAATGTTCTATAGGAACTTTACTGCATATACATCGCCACGTCCCACTAGCAACAAACACAAAGCCGGAACAATGGTTCACATGGAGTCGAATAGACACAGACCAGGAGCGTCTATCATAATCTCCAATCCGACCAAAAGGTCAACTTTAGGCAAAATAAAAACCCTCATTTATATACTCGCTATTACGGCGGAGATTTTGTACCTACGTCAACTTTGCCATAGTTGATAACGCATGCTTCTTGCAAGGTAAGTCTCCAAGACAAAGATAAAAGGAGATTGCGAGTTGCAAATCCATGATTTATAGGCGAGAATAAAGTTTCACCAGAAAAAAAGTGATTTTCAAATATTCTGTCCATCAGTTGGTGTTATATAGTGCTAGCCAAAGATAAGGGGGGATTTTTTTTAGCAAAACAGCATTCCGAAGTGCCTCATAAAAAAGTTTGATGAAAAACGTTTTAAAGAATATATGATCTAACGACATTGAATGTGTTTTATTTGCTGTGATAAATTAATATGAAAAAAAAACGGCGTTCATAATTTGTAGTAACTTTTCAATTCTGATTTCAACCACGGAGAAGACACAACATGGAGAATATACACACTCACAACACGTAGACGACAATAATAAATGAATTCCTATAAAATGTATTCGGGGAAAATTGTTCATTAACTTAGTTATAGTCTAAAAATAGACGGTGCTTTAAACTGAAGATGTTCAAACTTCTATGCTTATGTTAGATTTATATTTGTTGATATTCACAATTCTATGTATTATTCGAATACTTCAAATGTTTGATATTCTATGTGTATTTTGCTTTAATACTTGTGATATTAAAATTGTAGACATACGCTGTTTTCTAGACGGTTTAAATTGTTTGTTGCTACTTATATCATTTGAAAACACCAGTTTTCTTTAACTTACCGAATGAACACAAATTTGATTAAATACATAGAAGATGGCTCCAAGTCTGCTGCAAAAAAAGCGGGCTGCCTCTATAGAGTGTGTTTAAAGATCTATGTTTTTGTTGTTTTTATATTTGAGATAGTCAAATTATTTTCGTTTAATTTCTGGATGTTCAGAATTGTTCAGGTATATCGATCAAATAATTGAGATATTGAACAGTTTATGCTCTCTTCCATGAATAGTGTGGATGTTGACACTTATACGGTGATTAAATAATAAAATCACATTAAAATCCAAAATTAATTGGTGAGATTTGTTTGTCAATAACGTTTATAGACACTGTTATTGGGATATGTGGCAGTACCCTATTCGACCAGATAACCAATAACAACATCCGTTGGTTCTATGCAGTGGCACCGAATCGCCGACAAGCTCCCTGAATCTCGACTAAGATGGTACTACGAGTCACCGACAACCTTATATAAAAAATAAGTATCAACAAATAGAGTTCAATGTTTTACAATCTCTTTAGGGTTTTATTTGTTCTTCGGGGCGTACATGAACACACACAAATAAACCCACACATCCTACCTCTGGAGGTTCGGGAAACAGCTATCCAAAAGCCTAAGTGCCCTCCATGGTTGTTCGGATGAAAAAGAACCCGATTCTCTCTATCAATTTGCCACATCTGCTTACCATGCAAGTAATGTAACAGACACGACACTTAGTCTTCTTTTAATCTTACTGTATCTAATTTTTAAACGTAGATAAAAAATTACAATAATAATCTTATTCTTACACTATCGTCTCTGATATTGTTACAGCAACTTTTCTATGTAAACTCGAATAAACTGTTTATATAAAGATCCAATACAAAAATAGGAAAGGCAGGAAACATTCATCAAGTGATAGTAGAACAAAACAAGTCACTGATTTCATTTCTTTTGTGTTATTTTATGCCTGGGAAGAATTGTACCCAATGTCTTCTTCACACAAACATTTAAAAATAACTTTCTCGCTTAATTCTAAACAAAGAATTTGCCCAATTCCATTCAACGCATCATTTTAGAATATTTAGATATACTGTAAAGGCGTGTTTACTGGACAAACTGTCTTTTTCTAGTCATTATATTTTATTATTGTTTTCTTCTCTTAAATGTGAGAAGTGCAATGGTTTACAGTGTGGATTGTGCATTGCGTATTCTGTGTTTATATTTTGTAAAGGCAATTTGTCTGGTTTGTTTGTTTTACGGCAGAGCAACCTCGTTGTTTCTTATTTAATGGCAAAAAAGAATACTTATTTTAAGCGATTAAATTTTCTATTAGCACCCTCGAGAATAACAGAACTTTTATATATAGGGCCCCATTTTACAGGTGTAAAAAAAGTCAGATGAATCCATCAAATAATTGATGTGTTACAGGATGGCACATACGTACGTACGTACACACAGATAACATGATTTCATGATTAAACTTTCTGAATCTCTGGGTTGCCTTGACTAATGATGCTGAAATTCTACACACTTATAGAACCTATTAAATAAAAAAATTTCTGCAAAGTTTTAACTAATTTGGTTTATTGGTTTTTGAGTTATGATTGATCAAAGAAATGAGATTTCCAGCGTAAGCCATGCTTGAAGTCTATTAAGGGATAGAGCGCTCTGGAGCTTCCGATGATATATATATATATATATATATATATATATATATATATATATATATATATATATATATGTGAGGCCTATCTGAAACGTATCCGACCGTAAATACGTGACGAGGTTGGGACCCTAATTCCCTTCAAAGTGAGTTCCTTTGTACTTACACACACTTAGCCCACCGATCCATCCACTGTCGGAAACACCTCTGGAAGTCTTTTTTTTGAATGGTGTTTATCTTCGCCGTCGCGTTCCGGATTCTCTTGTTTCGCACCCTCTCAACAACAGCTCTACTCCGAGAAGTTTTGGGCCTGCTACAACGCTGGTCACTCGGCCATTTTTTAATCGGTTGGACTAGTCCCTCATTTGTGTTAAACCCATCGCATCTTCTCCAAACACCTGAATCTAACGCGACGATAAAGGAGAAAAAAAACCTTAGTCCACCTAGAATAGCAATGCTAAAACTAATATCCCTAGAGAATTCTTTAAATTTATTGAGAAGTCTTTTAAGTATCCGCATACATATAGCACGACCCTTTACAAAAATTCTATAGAAATTTCCTATTCTGCAATGCTGATCATAGCACAATACATTATTACTAACAATAAGAACATGCAATCTGCACAGCCACCTATTCTCCCAGTACCCCTTCAAATAATTGTAATTGCCATTAATCTAGAGAATGTCCGCTAAACAATGATTGTATACATAAAGACGTTATATACGTCTGCACTGTGAAGCAGTTTTCGTCGCAACGCTAATCTCCAAAGTAACACCAGTACATGTATATCCCTTTACCCGGTAACCCTACACATTCTCTACCATCATCGAATCACGATATCCAAAATGTTACTCTCAACACAAACCCTCTTTCCTTACCAGTTAACAACAATCTTGCTGACACTTCTTTACCACATATAATTTTCCTATCAAACAATTCCAACTCTACTTCTTATCAGAACCTAAGCATACAGACCTAGGGCGCATCTACTACTATAAATAACGCACCTAATGCAATAACCACTCAATATAAAAAAACATACTTGCACAGGAGTCAGTGCTTTCCCAATTAATAAAAAATACATTTCCTCTTTTAAAAGTAATAACGACTAAATTGCAAAGATTTCCCTAACTAATGTAATCAAAATTTTTGTTGTGGACTGATCAGGATTCACCCATAGTTACAGGATGGATTCGTCAGGTCACTATGAAGTCGACACCTATTCTCTTACAAAGGAGAACCGCTTAGCGAACCGCTTAGCACGTCTGCCTAGATCCGGTAATAGCGACCAACTATAATTAACTATTCTTTAAATCAATTCATATATTTCTTTCAATTCCTGTCTTTGGTTTCTTATTTATTTATTATTCTGACGATATAACAATTTTATACGTAAAAACTACCAGTACTCTTTGCATTGGTGGATTTTGAAAGGATCGAGGTTCAATACATCAGGATGTAGTTTTTACAAACTATGCACTTCAGAAACCGTTATCATAATCACTGATACCAAGAGTAAAAAAATTATGAATTCTAAAACCGAATTACTTTCAGCTTGCAGAAAGTTTAAATATATCAACTTTATATCCCCAACTAATACCCCTCCCCAATTCAATAACTAAGCCTTTTTTTAGCACACAAAGGACCAGTACTTCAACAACTTGATTTACCTGCCTTACATTAACATTACCTAAAACAATTTTTTTAACTGGAGTTTTTCAAACCTCTATTTTACTACCTATTGAAGACTATAAGTAATGTTTGCATCCCTAAGTTTAGAAATCGTTTTACTTCTGTATGGAGGGTCTTTTCCCGCATAAATTATGATACCAATCTTTTACTATAAGTATATTCTCCCCTCATTTATTTCTAATTCAATTAAGATAGTTTTAAGTTCAATATTTGATCTTTTAACTTTAACTCATGATCTTTACCAACCTTTCCGTTTATGCTCTGCACCTTAGACGCCCCCATTGTTAAAATTTTACATTGATTCATCCTGTAAGTATGCCATCTTTATTTCTCTTATTAATCATAATTTTACCACTTTCTTATGGCTTTAATATCCCTAATTCTGTAGTCTTATATTATTTCCTTTATTCGTTTTGATATCTATCTATTTTTCTCTTCCCACTAACGGTTACTCTTATCCTCTTTCTCAAAACTTTTTGCAGTTTTAATATTTATAATAACAGATTTTTCAGTTTTAATATTTATAACCGCCCGCCAACGTAGTATAGTTCTTGTCTCCGCTATGTCTTTACCTCATCTCATTTATCACTCTAATTAGGTTCAGTTTATTTAACTGTAAGCTAATTTTTTTTTACACACTTACTTTTAATTATCTTAACTTTACTCTTGACCCCTGTATATTGATTTCCCTAGCACCAGAGGACTAAAAGGCCCCCTAAATATTAGTAATATTTTAAATACTCTTATATGTACTTTTTCTCATATGGCTCCTTCCATATTATAATATTATTTCGTTTATTCTTTTTCATTTATTTATACATTCGAAATAAAAATATTTTCATCTTTTTATTTGCTTAGCTTTAATTCTTTATAATTTATATTTATTCTCATTTATATTTGGCTTTTAGCTTTTAGTTTTTCGTTTTCTTTTTCTAAACTTTTACCCCAGCATGAATCATCTGCCAACCACAACATTACTCCATTCATATTAGTCTTATACCCTCACAACTGCCTTTCTTTGGTAAACCTTTGTAGCTTCCAATCCCTTATTATAACTCAGTCACTTGCTTAGATTCCCGCACTCTACTTTATTATCCTACTTAATCACTTCATGCTTTTTACATCTGAAGATGGCGTGTATCCATGCTGCCTCACATACCTTACTTTACATCACCTGTCTACTCCCTCTCACTATTCCCACTTTGAAACCTTAAACTATTTTAAACACAACTTGTTAAAATTTAACTTTCATAACGGCTATCTCAATTGTTCGATTTCTGTCTCAACGATAGTTTTTACTAGCTCGTTTCCTGGATTGAACTATCTCTTATTATCTCACTTTAGAATTCCACTCTATAAAAACTATATCTAGAAAGCCCATGGAAGTCTCATATCGTTTGAATACACAACTTACATCCTAAACCTTTACATTGCAACCTTTTCCAACTGGATTATTTAGAGTTTTTACTGGGTTGGCTTCTACAAGAATGCAACGGATTTGATAATTGTTTATGCCAATCTTTCCTGGGTTTACCGTTATTGAATCTGATGCTACAATTTTCATGATCCTTTTAACGTTGAACGTTTTTCGATATTTTCAACTTCTTCTATGTTCATTTGACATTTTTCATATTTATCTGTATCTTATATCATCTTTATATCTTTTCAAATTATGACTTTTGGTAATTTCCTTTACATACTTATCTGTTTGCATTCCTTTGACAGTAAGAGTTCATTCTTTGAAAAACCATGACTTAAGGAAATAAAAATAAGTTCATTTCATTTGAAACACCTTGCTTTGAGCAACCGATGACTTAATAGATATTGTATTTTTACAGTATTTATTCTCATATTTTTCTTGTCTATATTATTGCTTTATCCTGATAGGTTCTACTTAAAAGGTATACACTATATCTATTTTTCTGTTTTGTATATATATATATATATATATATATATATATATATATATATATATATATATATATATATATATGTATAAATGAAGGAGAATGGAAAGGAATTATAGAAAGCAAAAGCCAAATCAAAATTCAATTCAAAAGTTCAAAGCAAGGTATATTCCGCAAAAAGGCAATTTATTCAAGTTAAATTTTCCTTAAGCCAGGCTTTTCAAAGATCAAAATCTTATCATCAGAGGAAGTCGCTGGGATAGATAAGTTGGCAATGACCAAGATTTAAAATTTAAAAAAATGAAATAAAAGTTGTAGGGAAAGAAACACAGGGCAAAACTGTGCCAGGGTGCAAGCAAATGTCCGATTGCCAACAAGTCCGGTGTCGAAGAGTCCAGAGGAGAGAATTAGAAGTAGATAGGTAGGTCGTTAGAGGCACGAGAAGTAATGAGAGAGGTTTCAAAGTTAAATTCCAAGAAGCCACAACTTCAGGTACGGCGAAAATAGAAAATCCAAAAAGGGTAAAAAGTCCAATAAGAGGTACATTCGATGATGCAGGCAGGCGTCAGAGGAGATTAAGATGGAAAATATTCGCCATTAAAGATACTTCCCGGGCAGAGATGACAAAGGAAAGTCTTTTAAAGTGGGAAAAGGGGGCAGCGAGAATATTTAAAGCCTGCCCAGTTGAGAAAGCCGGCTATAAATGAAGAAAAGCAAAGACAGTGAAAACAAGAATATAATATGCGACCAGTAGGCAAGGGAGGAAACGGGTAAGGGGTGTGTGGGAGGAAAAAGGGACGGGTACGAGGAAATAGAGGGGGAGGAGAAAGGGAGCGATGCGGTGAAGGAATGCGGATAAAACTAAGAGTGTGAAAGTGGGGGGGTGAAACAAAAAGTTGAAATTGGAAGTTAGCGCGAATTAGGATTCAACTAGAAAAGGGGAAGAAAGGAGTGGGGGTAAGTTAACGAATGTTAGGATAAGGGGTTAAAATATCAGAATATGTATAAGAACAGAGTTCGGGGTTTAGATGTTTAATCAAATGACCTTAGATATAAACAATGAGGCAAAATATATATGAAGGGTAGGACTAGAAAAATGAGTTAAAAATTAAAAGAGTAAAGATAAAAAATAAAGATAAAAATAGTATAAAAGTAGAAATAAGAAAATAAAAGAATAAAGAATGAAAAATAGATAATAAGATTAGTCTTAAGCTCGCAGGGAAAATTAAGGATTGACCGAAAGAATAAAAAATAAAAAATAAAAAAATAAAAAATAATAAAAATAAGATACTAATAATAGAATGAGGGAAAAGTCGATAAGATTGGCGCTCAAGAATGAAAATTAGAATAAGGAAAAAGAAAAAAGAAAACTAGACCTCGAGAGGATATCCGGAATGGGAATCTCCAGGTGGAAAAAATTATGGGTTGAAGTAAATAAGCAGTTACGGGATGCTAGTTCAAATAGATATGGGAAAATATAAACTTTGAAATTTTATTCAAAAAAGTTATATGGAGGTTAATTAAGAAAATTGTTAAATAGGTTAGTGAAGGCCGGAAGAAGTAAGAGATATACAAGGTTAAAGAAGTGACAAAGGATTAAGCCAGAGGGAGAGTGGAATAGTTTTTGTTGCTAATGATTGTGCATCACTTTAGTAGGTTTCGGCGTATTTGAAAAACCAGTGTGACAAATTGACCCGACTTTAAATGATAGTCTATAAGAAAAGGTCGTCTAGGGTTGGTTGGATGTCATACTTTTTATAATAAAAAATACTTAATACTGAAGCACATTGATGTTGCGTCTATGCATGACAGTTCTTGAGAATAAGATTTCCACTGTTTGTTTGCCGTGACTTCGTTTTGGAATAAATATGTAGTAATTTTCTTAAAGAAGACTATGCTAATGTGTTTACAGTTTCTTTGATGAAAATATCCTCATACCTTGAACTATCTATTGTTGTTATAGACGGATATAAAATGTAGTCCCTATTTTGTTGACATCCAACTAGTTTCAAATCCAGAATTTAATAGCCGAGGAAGTAAGCACAAATGCTAAAAAAGCCGATAGGGGCAAACAATTAACAGGTGTTCTGAAAGGTCACTTTCCAAATGCATTTATTGCATAACGAACTCAGCTCAGTGCAAATTTGACCCATCATATAATTAGGTTGAAAAAATGTATTTTCTCAAAGGGGGAAAATATTTACGTCTGTGGAAACAAAAACAGTGACGGACGATAAATAATGGGCTTTATAATAAATGTAATTTATTTGCTTAACAAATTAAAGTGAAAAATATGAAAATTAACAAAACTTTAGAAAATGTGTGTGTGGAACTTATTTTCTTTTTACAATGTAAAAAACCGAAAAACTTAGGTGGGCTAATGTCAACCTTTTTCTTTTTGCAATTAAATTGTTTGCTGAAAATCACTTCTATGTTGTATCTCATGTGAAGCGTATATTTGCTCAGACGGTTCATTCTTTTCCTTTATTGTTTTCTGAATTCTGTTGTGGCGAGGCGTAGAATCGATGAACATTAAAACTTTCCTTTGAGTTGAGTGTCTCGCAACGAATACATCCGAGGTTTTCTTTGATTTAGTATTAGCACGGTTATGATAATTTATGTGTCCTCTCAGGCTTGGTCGACGTTTTTTCCAGAGATAAAAAAAAGCTCGACGTATACATTTTCCATATAAATCTTTGGGTTAAACCAGAGAGGTCAATTATTCCTTCTAGCCATTTTATTTATGCGTCATCAGCACATCGGTTATCTACCTACTTAAAGGATGCGATTACATTCCTCCATTGTACTTTTTGCCTGCTGAGAGAGTATAGTGAGAAAGTACAGTGAGAGAGAGAGAGGGATAGAGAGAGAGAGAGACAGAGGGTCTCAGTGAGCAAAATGTGTTGAGAGATTTTTCTTCTGTTTGCAAGTCGGTGTATGCTAAATAACAAAAGGGGGATTAAAGAAGGAAGTAATAGGTTTTCTTTCAATATAAACTAAGTGCGGATGTATGGTCTTTTTTCTTTACTTTTCTTTTTCTTGATTTAATGTGTTACTCTTCTTCCGAAACGGGCCGAAAATATGACAATAATATGAGATACATAAACATAACTATCGAAGTACTAATCAGCATTCACATTTTTCGTTGGAAAATCGTATTTTATAAACGACGGCAATTAATGATTGTTTGGCCAAACACAGATTAGATTATACATATATACTCCGCGTTTCTTATTCTTACTTTTTCTTTTCTCCCAGAGACTTTGTTTGATCCCAAAGTTTCATCAAACATATTTACTTTCCGCTGTTTCTCTTAAACATTACAATTTACAGTAGCGCGAATCCATCCGAAAACAAGGCATTTTCCTATGTTAAACACCACATGCTTCTTAGTCTTTAGCAAATGCCAAACGCTTTTATTTCATAACAATCCTTTGCAGCGAGTGTGTGATGTTTCAAATTCGATAAGACTAAACTTAAAACCTAGAAGTTTTAAAATTACTATTAAAATAATAGTTTTACTTTTCTACTGCACACGTATTTTAATAATTTTTCACTGTAAAAACTAAAAAAAAATAGAATTGTCAATTAAATAAAATTTTGAAATACACAAAAAAAAGAACATTCAAAAATGTAAAATTCTTACAAAAAATGTGAAATCCTCAAATCTCTGTAAAAATATATGTTAGTTAACATTTTATTTTCTACTTCTTTTCCTATCGTCTATTTCCCTACTTCCTTTAACATATCTGGATAAATTTCACTATTTCGGAATATGTTAAATATGTAGTCTGAAAGTACGTATATTATAATCATAAAATTT
The DNA here is from genome assembly GCA_963556195.1 of Sepiola atlantica. Lineage (NCBI taxonomy): Eukaryota > Metazoa > Mollusca > Cephalopoda > Sepiida > Sepiolidae > Sepiola > Sepiola atlantica. Next base: position 101,697,373 of record OY744523.1, read on the forward strand.
ATCCATATGATTCGTCAAATCCATTTATCGAATGATATTATTGGTAAATGTTATTGGTAAATATGGCCTGTTTAATCGAACACTATAACATGGGAGCTGACAGATTTGTATTGGCTAACGATGCGAACAAACGACATAGTTGTGACAAGTTCATATCCTGTAGATTCCATAGCATCACATTCACTCATGGATGTTGACAACTTTCACGTGGTCGCTCCTGTAAGAACTTGATTTTATAGAGAATTGGGAATACCAATGGCAATTAAAGAATCGAGCTGGTCAAAACGGTTAAACGGTTTTGATTCATACGACTTTACTTTAGTTTTGATCAGTGGGTCATCATTCCTGGTACTACATCCTTTGACGGGGTTATAGAATTATTGGCTATTTACCTGAGTCTCTTCATCATGTGAGAGAATGTCGAGGGAGGGGTTTATAGACTACTTTTGTTCTCGGTGTATTTTAGACTTTTGACATCCCCTCCTACGTACAAATACAACGAACGCTTGTGTTATCGTTTCACATCGTATGGCGCGAGTATGATATGACACCAAGCTTCAGTAATTATAGACAGAGACAGCGTTTTATCCCTGATTTTTTTGTTTTTTAGCGGCCATACAATAGTAAAACATAAGTCGATGGCAGTGTAAATGAATAAAGCTTTTATTATTAATTAATTACAGGCCTAGAAAATTCAATGTTAGTCAGATTGCTTTCCAGTCTACGTGTTAATGCATGGTACAAAATTAAGATAAATAATTACGTGTACAGTACAATGGTTAACTGCCTAAAATAGGAAGACAATGCAAATGTTGATTCAAGCATAAGATTGTTAAGAGTATTTTTGGTATTTCCTTTTATAATAAACAGACGGGACCCACACGTCTATAGTAGAGCGTAGAACTCCCTAAAATGCATGCGAATTGTTATACTCTTTTTAATAAACACTCGACCACACGGATTACTGTCATATTTCAAAATGGCCGCTATATTTAAAAATAGCTACGTATTAACATTAATCGTATTTTGATTTGCTATTAAATGTTTATTATAAATAAGTGTTTATGTCAAACCCTTTATAGCAAACTATGGCTAATAAGACTTTACAGAGTGTGATAATGTGTGTAATTCTCATAAGCTTACGATAAATATTTAATATAATTCTAATTATATCCAAAATAAACAATTAATGAAATAATAGTTGTTTACATATGATGCAAATAATTAAGTCGTATATTCATTTTGTGAAACTTAAACTTTAAAAGTGTATTTGATTATGGTATACATTGATTAATCTTTTAAATGTAGCTTACATGAAAACCGACTGTATTCATTTTTACATCATAATAGTGTATTGTCACCGAATTATCAGGACACACTTAAAGTAATTATGTATATAAGACTCAGCGGAGAGGTGAAGGTAATGGCAAATATACGGTATTAGTTTTCAAAATATTGTTTACCTTTTCCCATAAAAACAGACGGGCACGATTGATAAGCGGGCGAGCGTGGCAGAGTCGAATAAAAGAAGAATGAGATATTGCTTTTGAACGTATTCAAATCAAGTTAATAGTATTCTATGAATAATTAGGTAGGCGTAGAATTATATTTCTGAGTCTAGTAGAATAGCACAAATTAAAGCGCAATTTTATAAGCAATTTTTAAAGCGGAAAATGAATGAAGCATTCGCTTTTAGGGAATATCCATGGCAACATAATAGTGTATATCACACTAAACTTCATATGAAGATCGTAAGTCAGACTGTAAGTGATGTCCTTAGTTTCAGGAGAAAACACATTAAAAGTTAGTCTAATAATCTGGGGCTAGATATGTTACATTTGCAACCAATATACCTGGATTTTATCTCGTGAATAGCATTTAATACCCATAAGATAAATGATAGAAATAGGATTTAATTGAATTGCAAGAACATGAAATAAAATAACATGAAATATCTACCATGGAATTTAAAACCACAAAATAAGCAGGGAGGAAAATTCACTATGAAAAGTTAAGAAAGATGATTCTCTTTTTTTTAAATGTAGTTATACTAGGCAGATCATTTCACCTAAATTCACTAATAATTGGGCAAAATAAATGTTGTGGTGGCAACCAGTCATTTGCATATACGAATAACGTTATACTATAAATGGCAAGCCTAGGTTGGCCTTAGTGTGTGTTACCTAAATGCCACCGGAAGTGACGCCGAAGAGCGTACATGTCCTCCCACCAAGACTCTCTGACTCGACACCTTCATTTGTACATACTGTAACTATACCTTTTCTTTAATACACTTATTATTGCATTCTCCTTGTTGTTTGCGTCTTCATTGTATTCCTCACTAATTATTGTTCAACCTTGCAACCACAACAGTTGGCGACGAGATATGAAGCGTCAAATATAACAGTTTGACGAAGAACTATTTAAAAAAAAAAGTACAATGCAAAGTGTTGACGAGCAAACGGATTTTACGCTAAAGAAAAGTTTCAACTTAAGTGAAAAAAACAAAAAACTCGAACGTGGCAAAAGCGACAATTTACGCCGTTTTCTGGGAATTCGACTTGCAAACGAATGTAAAAGTGAATTTTTGTTTTGTCGCTAAACGACAAATCTGTTTTATATTACTAAAGGACCAACTTGCAAACGAAAAGCGGATTTTGTTCTGTCGCAGAACGACAGGTCAGACTCGTATTACGAAAAGCAAGGAAGTAACCTACGAAAAAAAAAGTTCACCAGTGGATTCTAATTACTGCTCCCCGTTAGCAAAACGACAACTAAAGGAATCTTTTAATGAATAATTTGTTTGGCGGCGGTACTAAAAGGAAATACCATAGCTAGAAATTAAAGCTCAAGGAAAGGATTTTTTTTTTAAGTTGTCACTGGATAACGGATAATACAGTAAAACGTCACGAAAAAAAAAACAACCATGATGAAAACGAGTAAATCAGCCCGGACGGTAACTGGTGGTGGTATAAAATTTGAAGGAGAAGTTGTCCTTCCGATAAAATTAAAAGGGATTACGAAGAAATTAAAAATATTCGTACTGAAAAATAGTGAAAATCTGTTTGGAATAGATTTAATTGAGAAATTTGGACTATGGGATAAGCCAATCAATACATTCTGTAAAAAAATAGAATGTTCTTCTCCAACAACAGTAAATATAAAAGACGATTTAAAAGAATTATTTCCTGAAGCATTCACGACTAACTTAGGTCGCTGTAATAAATTCAAGGCCTCGTTTGAACTTAAAGAAAACGCCAGCCCGATTTTTAGAAAAAAGCGAAACGTTCCGTTCGCTGGGTTGGAAAAGATTAATAAAGAATTAGATAGATTGGAACAGTCAGGAATTCTATCAAAAATAGAACACAGCGAGTGGGCAGCCCCCACCGTATACGTAAAGAAAAAGAATGACGAAGTTAGAGTGTGCGCAGATTTTTCGACCGGGGTCAACTCCCTATTAAAAGATCACCATTACCCTCTACCAAGCCCAGAGGAAATATTCACGAAGTTAAATGGTGGTAATATCTTCTCCAAGATAGACTTGAGCGATGCATATTTGCAAATACCGGTCGAGGAAAATTGCTCAAAAATACTATGCATCAATACGCATAAGGGATTATACAAATACAACCGATTGCCCTTTGGCATCAAAGTAGCGCCTGCCATTTTTCAGCAAGCGATGGACACCATGCTAAGTGGTATTGAGTGCGCATGTGCATACCTGGACGACATTGTTGTCAGGAGCAAATCCCTACAAGAACATAAGGAACATTTGAAACAAGTATTTACTCGAATACAAGAATTCGGCTTTAAAGTAAAAGTAGTAAATGTGACTTTTGTATGAGCGAGATTAAGTATCTTGGACACATAATAAACAAACATGGACGACGTCCAGACCCAGACAGATCTGCGGCAATAAAAAAATATGCCAGCACCTGATAACGTAACAACCTTGCAGAGTTTCTTAGGACTCGCAAATTATTATCAATCTTTTATTGAAGGAATGCATAACTTGCGAGCCCCCTTAAATAATCTGCTTAAAAAGGATACACCTTGGAACTGGACGCAAGAATGTCAAACCGCTTTTGACAAAATAAAGAGCGCACTAACATCCGAATTATTCTTAACGCACTTTGACACAAAATTAAAAATAGTCGTCGCTAGTGACGCTAGTTCCTACGGCTTAGGAGCATGCATTCAACATATTATGCCGGATGGGTCTAGAAACCCAATAGCGCACGCTTCGAGAACGCTGATACCAGCCGAGATGGCATACTTACAAATCGAAAAAGAAGCATTGAGCATAATCTTTTCCGTGACTAAATTTCACCGATATTTATATGGTAGACAATTCTTACTTGAAACCGACCATAAACCGTTAGTCACGATCTATGGATCAAAAAAAGGATTGCCGGTATACACCGCAAATAGATTGCTGTGCTGGGGTACAATTTTACTTAATTACGATTTCCAGCTACAACATCTAGCATCAAAAAAGATTTGCCATGCGGATGGACTGTCAAGACTGATACCACAGAAACACAATCTGGAAGAATCAGTCATTGCAGCAATTCGGACAAATATTGAAGTAAAAAATATGGTAGCAAACATCATTAAGGAACTACCCGTAACTTTGTCGGACATTAAAAGGGAAGCCGAGAAAGACGAATACATAAAGAACATAAAAGAGAAAATTATAACGGACACAAATGTGCAGGAAGTTTTCTCCATATGTAACGGTGTGTTACTGTACAGTGAGAGAGTGGTAATACCCAAAACATTGCAGAATAGGATGTTAAGAGATTTCCATACGGGACATCCGGGGATAAATCGAATGAAGTCGTTAATGAGAAGCTACGTGTACTGGCGTAACATGGACACTGACATAGCAGCAACAATAAATAAATGTAAAGGATGCCAGTTAGCAGCAAAATCCCCACCTATAGTACACAAACCTTGGCCGAAAACCGACCAACCATGGTCGAGAATCCACATGGACTTCGCTGGTCCAGTAGGAGAAAACTATTATTTAATTGTAGTGGATAGTTACACAAAATAGCCGGAGGTAATGCGTTGCAGGAATCCAACAACGAACAACTCAATAGGGTTCCTACACGAGTTGTTTGCAAGATTCGGTGTACCAGACACACTGGTCACTGACAACGGAACGCAGTTCACATCCGCAGAGTTTAAGGAATTTTGCGACACGTTCCGAGTGAAGCACATCACGACTCCGCCGTATCATCCAAGGTCGAACGGCCTTGCGGCAAGGTTCGTGGACACGCTAAAACGAGCGTTACAGAAATCCATTGGAACACCAACAGAAAAAGCTTTGCAACAATTCTTGCAAGTTTATAGGATCACACCACATCCTAGTACACCATCAAACATATCACCAGCTTATCTAATGTTTGCCAGAAAGGTAAAATACGCGTTTGATAAACTGTTGCCAAGACAGGCAATTATCCGAAACACTACACACACGAGAAGAAAGAAATATAACTCGGGAGATCGAGTATATTTTAAGTGCTACAAGAATAACACATCTTACTGGGAATGTGGAGTAGTGGATAAACGCATTGGTGATTGTACATATATGATTAAAGGTCCACAGAGTATACATAAAAGGCACCTAAATCAGATAAAAAAACGTCATATCCAAGATGATGATTATACGACAACAGTCGAAGAGGAGGAAACCATAGATATCATATACGAATCCTTTAATTTGGAACCGCCTCAATATACACCTGAACCCCGAAGATCAGGTAGGAAAAGAAAATTTAATGAACCATTGATGGTAAACCCAAAAAGAAAAAGATATTGAAATCTGTGTGACTTCAAATCTTGGGTGGGGGGTGTTGTGGTGGCAACCACTCATTTGCATATACGAATAACGTTACACTATAAATGGCAAGCCTAGGTTGGCCTTAGTGTGTGTTACCTAAATGCCACCGGAAGTGACGCCGAAGAGCGTACATGTCCTCCCACCAAGACTCTCTGACTCGACACCTTCATTTGTACATACTGTAACTATACCTTTTCTTTAATACACTTATTATTGCATTCTCCTTGTTGTTTGCGTCTTCATTGTATTCCTCACTAATTATTGTTCAACCTTGCAACCACAACAATAAATATGCTTTGTTAATGTCAAACCATTATCAGTGACCAATTAGCCTCAACATAAAAATTATATGAAAGTAATTAATTTGTTTTGTGAGAATTCTTTTGTGTAGTTAACTTTTACATATAGCCTTTTACAAGACGCATGTGCCTTGTGTGGTATACAATTATAATAGGGGTGCCAGTCCCTTTCATTTAAAGAAATCTGGAAATTATAATGTTCGGGGCAGATAATTAACATATGCCCTAGCTGTACATACGGAAGAAAACATTGGGTTACATGTAAATGTTGTTCATGAATTATATATACAAAAACCGTAAAAGACAAAAATCAATAAATTATTTGTGCACCAAATTCGTGTTCTCATATTCCAGAAGTAAAGAACCTTAAGAATAAGAAATCGCGTTTGATTGTACGGGGAAAACGTCAGCGACATTTCAGCCATGAAATGTAAGTACAATTATTCAATAAGTATAGCATGAAAAATGATATGAATGTACTTACAAAGCTTACATTAGAATATAGCATGTCTCATCGAGTTTGCTAGTGTTTGTAGGTGTGCTACATAATGTGAACACTTCAAATTACATCTTGACTATATAACGATATCTACCGTTTACACTCAAGCACAAATGTTACAATTCAAATGCCGGAGTACAACACTATCAACCACTTTTATTAGACATTTCAAATGCAGGAATACTCTATGTTAAATATGTTTACTAATATTTGCCAGAATCGATACGATAGTCATTCATATTCACTTTTAACATGACATCATAGAAAGCCTTGACATATTTTTAGAACTGACAAAACTGAAGGGAAGTACTAATACGAGGGCATCAACAAATCGATGTTTGCCCAACTACATTGTTAATTGTTTCCTTACAATATGGATTGTTGCCCGTGTTAACCATAATCCACATACTACTACCGTAGAGACCTTATTTTACCAAACAGTTGTGGTTGAACGTCTTTAATGCAGATTATCAAAATAGAAACCGAATCTATAAACGTTGCTGATATCAAGATAATAAAAGATTCTTCTACTTGCTGTCTTGAATGCACAGGACACTAAAAGCTTTTATTGCCAAAACCTATATCCTCTAAGTATAAATGGTCTGAGCAAGTTAGTCTGGCAAAATAGTTTCTCAATCATACAGAGTACTACTTGTAATTGTACCTATTGTAAATTTAGGATAAAGCATTATTTTGGTAACAGAAGTTAACTAATGAATGGTGAACAAATATAGATGAGACGCCCTTGTTTAATTCCAACCAGGTTTCCAGCATACATCGGGAAGACATCTAGAATTTAAATAAAGTTTATTGCAAAAGGTTTTACTGTCTGTTTTTTTAATCCAGACATGTCAGACAACTTAGGTAAATTGGGAAATATGCTGCTAATATTATTGGTTTGGTGCAAAAACAATGGCGTTTTTTGACGGTCAACTTCAAAAGACCATGACTTCTTTTATACCAAACTTTATTAATCAAAATAAGAACCATTAGAATCAACACCGTTTTGCCATTATCATAAAAATCCGAAGTTTTGGAAGCGATAAAGTCATTGAATGCCGATTCGACATCATCTCGGCTTTTGAAGCATTTCTCGTGCAGGAAGTTGTCGAGATGCTTGAAAAAGTGATAATCGGTGGGCAAGCGGTGCGGTGAATATGGCGGATGAGGCAGAGTCTCGTAGCCCAATTCGTTCAGCTTCTGCAGAGTCAGTTGTGCAACATGCGGGCGAGCGTTGTCATGGAGGAGAATTGGTCCCTGCATATTGACCAATCTCGGGCGCATACGTTGGAGCGGTTGGTGCATTTCGTCAATTTGTTGGCAGTACTTCTCCGCCGTAATCGTTTCGCCCGGATTCAAGAAGCTGTGATGGATGAGACCGGTCGCAAATCACCAAACAGTCACTATAATCTTTTTGGGGTGCAATTTCGGCTTCGGGAAGTGTTTTGGAGCTTCTCCGGCATCCGACCACTGTGCCGAACGTCGCTGATTGTCATAAAGAATCCACTTCTCATCATACGTCACAATTCGCTTGAGAAATGGACAGTCCCTGTTGCGCAGCAAGAACGTAGAAAACACCTCAAAACGACGATTTTTTTTGATTATCGTTCAATTCGTGCGGCACCCATTTATCCAGCTTGTTTGACTTCCCTATTTGTTTTAAATGACGGACGACTGTTGAGTGGTCGACCTCGAGTTCATCAGCAACACTTGTGTGGTTTTGCGATCGTCGGCTTCAATTAAGGCTTTCAGATCTTCGTTATCAACCGCAGTCGGCCGATCTTGACTGTTTTCATCTTCGAGGCTCTCGTCACCATTGCGAAATTTCTTGAACCACTTTTGTACCGTACGTTCGTTAGTGGTTCCTGGGCTAAACGCATAATTGATGTTAGGAGCTGTCTCGGCAGCTTTTCGGTCTAGTTTGAACTGGAACAAGAATATCGTGCGGATTTCAATATTGCCCATGCTGTCGAAAAACCTACAAAAACAATAAATTAAGTGATTAAAAATGTAACGAATAACACGATTCGATAGAGCGAAACACACGCTTTAAAATGACTGATTACAATGCTATATTTATCAATGAATTAATTCAGAAAACATATATAAATATAACATATGTCAGAAAACGCCATTGTTTTTGCACCAAACTAATAATTACCCTTTTGAGGCTGATTTCATATTCAATGGCGACCATAAAATGCTCACATTCCTTATGAATAACATAGATTCACTTAAATCGTAGAAATATTATCTGACCTTGTGACGCTGCCTCTCCATAGCTATTCTCAGACACATCCTACGAATATTCAAATGACAATTAACAAAATCATTAATATAATTATGGTAATTACATCGAGAATCCAACAACAATAACATAACCAGATACAGTAATGGTGGACTTATCTCATTAGTTCAATCCCGGATAATTCAAATATTATATTTCCGTTATCAGGAGACACTACTACATTTAATTATTAAGTTTAATGAAACATGGTCTATTGAATTTAATGTGCAAATAATTAGTTTGTTTTCAGTGCATGTTTACTGTCTCCATTTCGAGTTTGCGAGTTTAGCATTCCCTATTGCGAGCAGAAGGGAATATTTATTTCAGATTTGTTGTCTTGCATTTGGACTTCGTGACGCCGCTATTCTGAAATTTGAAGAAGATAATCTCCTAAAATATCTCCTGGATCATTGTGTATTGAGTTACGTACATACAACAGCTAGTCAAAGTATGAAACATCAGTAGTGTCTGTATCTGTACTTTCTAAGAACTGAGAATGTCAGTTACTAGAAGGCATTCCCCAAACGACACCAACACCTCGTCTTCATCTTTCAATGTATTGTGTAGGTATTAGCCAGGAAACTGGTGTGACAACTTCACGGATAAAGAGACTGTGTGGCTATTGTGGGCATCGTGAACGAAATGCAAAATCATGCAGTTTGTCGTAGTTGCTATGACGTAAAACTGCAGTATCAAATAGTATTCACTTGTTCAAAATGTGATCTTGTTGGTGATTACTAGATATTTTTATAAGGTTAGATGAGTCATACACTGAGAAAACTGGCCTAGTTTCCATGGATCGTTCCACAAACACATAACTGTCTTTTGACTCCTCTTTTACGCGTTTCTCTAGGATGGCAGCATGTTAAACTCTATTGACAATATCTGAACATAATTGGTTCCTGACCTATGAAAGTAACTCTCCAAATTTTATCTGTTCGGTAATCTAAAAGAAGATGTCTCCCAATAAAATCCCCAGACTATTCAATAACTGAATATGACCATTCCAGTTAAAATCAGTCGTACCCAGGTATATTTACAACGCATAGGTGTACATTTAGAGCATTAAACTGGACCCCAATACAAAACATTGTTGAATATTCATTACTGAAATGTTGTGGGCAAGTCAGGAATAGACGGAAGTTTATTTGTACCAAGTAAATTTTTAATTCCAAAATAGATTGTGAATGTATTAACGATTCCATGGTCGGATGATTGTGGCTTTTTGGATCATGTTGTGAGATAAATCAGCGATTGAATAAAGTAAAGTAACATCTGACAATTTGCACTTCGAACACGCTGGTTACATAAGCTGTACTTAAAAAAGTCTTGTCAGTGTCTGACATTTTGTTTACTAGTGATGTGTAACGAGTGCATGTTCTTTGTTCGGTTCTCTGGCTCTTTCGTTGTCGGAAACTCTCGATCACACACGTAAACGAAGTTGAGACGACGACGATCCAATCATGCCTATATATTTTATTTATTTAACTATGGACCCAAATTTCTTGCTACGAGATTCCTCTGGTTCATATGCTCATAAGAATTTAAACCCGTATAAATGAACGTTACTATATTTTGACTCGTTCGCTATAATTACTGACTCAAATTTATCTGTCTAGTTACCAAAGTAGATTACCCAATCGTGCTCTCGTCGTGCAGACTGAACCACGCCAAGATCTATCACACTGAATAATCTAGTAAAAGTATTTAAGGTTACAAAATATTTGACAGACGCAAGGAAGGTAATGAAGTCAGACTTATTTACTTACAACCCAAACTTGAACAGAAAATAGAAAAGCGGCACATTGGAGAAGGGGGGATTACTTAAGAAGAAACGGAAACTATACGAATTATTCATAAATTGTTGGGTAGATAAAAAGAAATGGTAAATGGGGTAAGGGGTGCATTTGTGGTAGATTTCACTGGTGGTCAGTCATGTTATATCGCGTGCTGTACTTTGAATATTTAGCTGAAGAACAAAGAATGTAAAAAAGGAGGAAGAATGACTAAAATAAATCTGTTGGAGGATTTGTTTTTTGTTATCTCGTTCTGCCCTTCTTTAAGTAGTTTTGCCTTTTTGTTCGTTTCACTGTCGTTTTCGCTTGATATTACACTTCATGTTTCCTGTCTTCGGTCGGTGAACGGAAAATCCTTCTAGACTGAGGTGATTTATTTTTTTGTATCAATGCCCCGTTTTGGGAAGCTGGATTTTCTCTAGATCGAAAACCGACCTGGTGTTTAACATCTGCCTTCGTGGAGAAGCAAGAAAATAGACACTACTAATCAAATCATCTAATTATACAGTAGCAGATACGCCCTAAGATTAAGTATTGCTGCCACATCTAGTGAAGTATCGTTTAGAGCAAGCTTTATTGCCTTGACATAGTACGAATTGACGTCGGAACCATGTAAAAGAAGATGATCTCTTTTTTGCACTACGGCTTCTTTTTCACAAAAAAGATGTCGCTAGTCTTTTTTTTACTCTACCGTTATTTACATGGTTGTTTTTCTGGGTTTTTTACTTTCGTTTCCGAATCACCCAGGACGTGACAACGATTGTAACTAAAAGATGCTACCCGATAGTATTTGCTTTTGTTTTATGTTTCGTCTCGCGAACCACACAACGGAAAGAAAGAAAGAATAGAATTTTGAAGAGATTTTGAAAATAAAGAAAAAAAGAACTACATCAAGATAGAAGTACCAAAAACAATACCAAGAAAGAACGAAAGAAGATTGTAACATCGTGAAAAGAAAAGAACACGCAACGAGCAGCCAAAGTAAATATCCGAAAACGCTGGCTTAAGAGATTAAATGCATCGATAACTTGGCCAGAAATAACAAAATATTTCCTATGAAAATAGAAAAGATATAAATATAAAAAAAGTATTGGCCATTATTTCTGAATTAATACTTTCACTTTGAACTCCAACAACAAAGAAAGATCAAAAAATAAATCAATGATGCAAGAGATGGACGATGGCCACGATCAAATTATTCACCAAGATAAAAGGCGCCTCAGCAATAATTTCAGATTTTACTATTTAAATTTATTGATCCGCGGAAGTCGTTAAAGTTGCATATTTTATAACGAGATCAAATCAATTATTGAAGGGAAAAATACTGCGAATATTGCTTATATTTTAATCAGCTCTCCTCGATATTAAAGTGCATGATTTTCTTTAATTAAATTTTGTTCACAACAAACAAGTCGTATTTTCACTGAACGTACTGTGATAGACGCCATATTTATAAAGGGCAATTTGTGTGCGGAGTTGGACAGCAAAATTTTTTTTCACATTATCTTAAAATGTCTGCATGTTAGTACGGTCGAGGAAACAGAGACAAAAGAGGGAATTCTACATATAAGTGGCCCGAGGAAAGGAGCTATTAGAGTTTATAATGCTCAGGATTCTAAGGAGTTTTAATGTGAAGGGGTGTGATTTTGCTGCTCGTTGTTTGCAAGTGCAATACGTTTATCGGACCTTATTTCGTTGTGATGAGGTTCTTTTCTCGGAACTTTGGAATGTGTTTAGTTACCCTGTTACTGCCATGTTTACTCTAACCGAGAGTGCTAATAAGTGCCAGGGTACTATCTATGAGTGTCAAATGATTAGACCCTAGAACGACACTAAACAGTCACAAACACTATTCGGCAAGGTTTTTGCAAAAAAAACAGCTTCAAGATTTATGATTCTTACACGTTGTCACCGTTTTTTTCTACATACAACAGATGGATTGCTCCGAATTTGTCAGTAGTTTAGTGCGATTTGGAGGTCAAAACAACAACGCGGACAGACTAAAAAAGTAGAATAGTGCGAAGGAAAAAGTGCTGAGATAGATGATAGAGGGGGTATCAGTGAGATTTGCATTCAGTGTGAGACGGTTACAAGCAAGAGGATGTAACCTGCTAGAAAATATACCGTAGATATTTCTGTGTTTTTTTTAAAACTCACATGGACAGCTTAATCAATACTTAGAAAACTGGGTTGAAATCGGAAACATTACTTGCGTATCCTTAGTTAACGGAGAATGCATGTCGCTCTTATATAGTTTCGTACATTTCTATGAATAGCCTTAAGACTACCTTTGCAATCAGCTACTTAAGCTCTCCTTCAACAATCCTGTGTACGACAAAAGGCTGCATCAAGGGGTAGGGCATCAATTTCATAGGTTAACAATGCCAAGGCCATTCTTTTGGTTAAATAGAAATTATCGTTTCCAGACCCTTTGATTTACAAATATATACGCCTACAAACAAGCTGATCTACACGGCGATCGTATGCAAAAAATATGTATGGTTTGTACATAAAATTACCCAACGATGGTTGATAAGCCGTAAATCCCAAAAACTTATTTAAAAACTTCTCCTGTGTGATTCGTGCCAATAACGTACATCGACTTTTATAAGTGATTATAGCCAGGGTCTATAGTTTGATAACTGATTGGTCATGTAATTATGTTTCAAGTGCCGTATATGATTCTAGCCGAAGTACAGGTCGACATCCGGTTTTTCAAATGTCACTCTATTGCACACCACAGCAATCTAATTGTGAACATATGTTTTTGATTTAATATATAATATAAAGGAACGTGGTCTGTGTGCCCGGCTGAAAGTAAAAGAAAACTACACACAAAAAACAACAACACAGCTGATATAGTATTCTTGGTCATATCTGACGACAATTATACGGACATTTACATTTAAAATTAATTCTTTTGTGTGTTACAAAGCCAAGAATCAGCCAGGGGAGTCGACATTTGCAGCGATTTTTTTATGTTATTAGTAATAGGTCAACAATTATTGTAAATTGCCAGAGGAAGCGATACAAGGAAAGGAGTGATAGCGAGATGAGAAGGTGGTGGATAGAGATGGGTAAGTGGGGAAAGAATTGGCTAGAGAGATAGAGAAAAAGATTTTAACTGAAAAAAATGTTACATAATGAGGGTCGTCTTTTAAATGAAAAAGTTCAAGGGACACATTAATGGTCAGAGCTAACCCCATACGAAAGTCGTCGATACCACGTGAGTTCCGGACTGATATTTTCTGTCCCGTGGCTGGCGAGACTTTAAGCAGGAAAGATGTGTCCGGGTGCCATCTCCAATAGAGAGTAGGCACGCACAATATAACTAGTTTTAGCTGGGCGAGCTATCCGTCTATCTGTCTGTATTTCTCTCTCTCCAACGCGTACGAAATTTGCTTATCTCTCCGATGATTTCCGGTACTTTGCCTGAACATTTAATTCTAATAAAATTTGATTCGCACCTTATTTTATTATTTCAATTCATATAATGCTATATATATATATATATATATATATAGGCAGCATCTTCTCCGGCAGGCAAGTATTGTTGCATATAAGAGACAAATCATGTCTAGATATCATTTGGTAGATCCTTTCAATTGTCCGAATTAGGATTTTAGTTTCGGAGGGGAATTGGCTGATGAATTTGCCTTAATTTGCATTTGTCTCCCAAGTACTTTCGGACCCATTGTGGTCCATCTTCGGGGTAAATCAGGTCTAGACAATGTATAGTATTTATAGAAGGTTTTTGGCGGGAAGTATATACTAAGTACGAAACTATATTTGGAGCTATAAACATTTTAGAATATTATTACTGATATTAAACTTAATTCTATTAATTAGGGTTATTTGGGTTTTTATATATAAGGCTTCTAATATATGAAGTTTTTGTTTGTTAGTACTAAATTCTAAGATTTTTGTATTTTCTACTAAGATATATATATATATATATATATATATATATATATATATATATATATATATATATATATATGAATATTCCGTTGTAAGATATTCACAGCAAAAGCTGGTCTTCTTACCACAATTGCAACTTTTTTTCTACTTATGTGCACCTTATATCAAACAAAATTTTCAAGAACTTATCATATGTGGAACGTATTACCACGGGACTTATTTCCTACAAACTAACACCTGATTATCTTGTATTCTAATGCCAACAAATATTTGTCACAGACCGTTATCGAACGCAGTGAAATTTTGTTCGTTCTATGCATCAGTGTCAATCCTTTCATAATATTCTTAATAATTCTCATTATTTAGAATCTTTATTAAGGCTTTTACATTAGGCTGTTATCACTGCGACTATCGTAGGTATGATTGGCAGACGTTACCATTGTCATAATCGGTTTTGTTAATGATAAGACTGGTAACACCAGAAAACTTCTCTTATAAAATGATTCCACTAGTATTGATCTCGGTATAATATAATCACAATTTAAAAAAAAAAAAATAATCACAACAAAACTCACTACAAATAATAAACAAAACATTAAAATAAAATAAATAAAATGCAAAAGTAGCAATTAATACCCTAAATTAAAATTATCAAACATTTTTATCCACATGATAATTACTTATTAGAATTAAAATAAAATAAAAATGACGGTTGTAATCATAATTTTATTCTCATTTTAAATTTAACTCACTCTGGCCGTCGCCCCATCTCCCTCCTCCCACCCCGGCCGAGATTGAGATCGTCACAGCACTGACACGTGCAAAACCTCCCACGTAATAATTTGAAACACGACTTGTTGGGGTCCTCCCCCCTCCCCTCTCATGTCCCATGTCGCCGTTATAGACAAAGCCCCAACTCTATCCCCCTCCCCCTCCAATGTATTTTCAATTTTCAATCTCCCGTTAAAGTGAACTTAAAATTTTATGCCATTTGAATTCCTTTCGCCGGCCCGATGAGTTGGTAGCTATTCGCACCAATGAAACAAAACCTGTTTTGTCGCAACTAATGGAATAAAATCAAAAAATATATATTTTGCTCTGAATTTTCATTGAGCACTCTTATAAACCCGGTTTCAACTTCCTTCGGATTCATACCCCCTGGATATTTGTAACAAGTTAATTATATATATATATATATATATATATATATATATATATATATATATATATATATATATATATATATATATAACTATTAGCTGTAACACAGCTATTATCGTAATAATAAAAAGTAACAAAATCATTTATAAGCGATCAATAATAACGTATTTCAGACAAGTGTTTCATGTATTACACTCTGAATCCTGTCATAGTAAGCAACGCTGATGAACCACAGTAGCAGCGAATAACCTGCCTGTATATAGTTATTTTACCTATATATATATATATATATATATATATATATATATATATATATATATATATATGTATATATATACTTATGCGTCCATGAAAATATGACGAGACATAATCTGTGTAAGAGAGTAAACTCTCTCAGGCGCTTTGAAAGCGCATCACTATTAGCTGTAACACAGTTATCATCGCTAATAATAACAAATAACCAAAAGATTTATAGGCGATAAATGATCACGTATTTCAGATAGGTCATTCGTGGCTTACTGTTAAATCACGCGACTACAGTGTCTGTGGATATTGTTTCGAATCCTGTCATAGTAAGTCACGTAACGGCGACACAGGTGTTTGTGAATAACTATTTTATCTATAAATATATATATATATATATATATATATATATATATATATATGTGTGTGTGTGTGTATGTGTGTGTGTGTGTGTGTGTGTGTGTGTGAATGGGTGTGACAATGTCTAGAAGCATCACGGAGGGGTCGGGTCCAAAATACAGCGCCAGTATGAGTTGACCGTGAGCCTACGAAGATCGATGGTACAATTACCGCGCTAGTACGAATAGAGAGAAATAACACCTTAAAAATATCTAGATGGAATTGAACAGCAGGGGATTAGAAAAAGAAAACCGAATTACTTATTTATGGCTTACAAAAGATAGGATAAAAACGAATTCACTTCTCAAAGTCGATATGAGAATGCCCACAGAGGGTGTTCTTGAGAGCTGAACTCCGTGGGCGACTTATAGTGACGGTCGGGTGTTAGATCTCGAATCGGGTCAATATGTTTTAAGTGATCGTCCGAGCAAGATGGTAGATGGTTCATTACCCTGCGGGACAGTTCTGATATCTCTCAGCTGTTGTCGAAATGAAACCTCCCACAGAGGGGTAACAGTATTTCCCCGAAAAAAAAATACCAGTACGAATTGCGGTATATTAGAGTGACGTGCGACAGAAATAAACGTTCATAAAAGAGTTTGGCAGCTGTTGACGATATTGCTTTTAGGGACCAGTGGAATATGTAGATACATTTTCCCCGGAATGCCAAATTATAATTAGGTAGGGGCAGAGTATGTCCCGATAAAAGCAAAGCGAAGAACAGCTACAGTCAGAGAAACCGGGACGTTAGTCAGTCACCGAACCGACATATCAGTTTGTGTATATGTTTTTTTCTCGCCCTGAAATAGGAACAGATTTTCGCTGACAACGACCAAGACGCCCAGAATCATTAGCGCCCGTCGATCCGACTAGCACACGTAGTTACACTTTGAGATCATCGAACGGCCTAGCTTTGTAAACCAACACTTGTACATTATTTTTAATTTTTAATTTAAATATTTTTACTTCTAAGAAAACCAAACAGACAAAGTCGTTATTGATTTAATTCTCTCTATTCAATTGTTCTGCATGAAATAACCTTTCTCTTCACAGCAAGACAAGGTTGCTGACCCAACCATGTTGATTGCTCTCTGATCTAAGCAAACACAACGTGGACGTGAGTAGTAGCTTAACCAGAAGTTTCAACATCGGCATCTTTATCAAGACGGCAACTTTTCCCGAGGAGTATCGGGTGACCAACCGAACCAGGTACGGCCGAACTAGTGTCGTTACGAAAGCTGGAGAACAGGATATATATAATATATATAATAAGTATTGTTAGAAGGCGGTGACAATGCGTTAGTTTTGTGGCACCGGCGGTACGTGAAATGATAAACAATGACAGTAATGGTAATATCGTGAAATCAATAATTTTCAAATTATGTTAATATATTTACCAGTGTTATGTTCCAGCCGTCATGGTAGGGTGATGTGTTTTCCTTTTTTAATTTAAATTTAAGAGGGTATTCTCCATCCCCCAAAAATATATCCACTCGTCGGTGTGTGTTTTTTCGCCTATAGCTTGGGCCGAAGATTACGATTTGTTTAGGTTCGCAGTAACTTTTTTATGAACGTTGAAGTGTGACTAGATTAAGTGGTTTGGTGTAATTAAATATTGTTAAATTATTTTGTCAGTGATGATGATTATTATTATGTGTAGTGTTTAGAAGTGTTCTATTTAATTATTATTAGTGGGGTCATGTGCGTCGTATTTAGCTTTGCGTGGGGAAGTAACTCGAATGGATTAAGCTGTTTGTTGGAGTTATGTCCCTTGAAAGTGTTAACTTGTTTTACTCATCCCATGAATTAATGTATTTATTTAATTCCATTCTTGTTTTATTTGTTTATTTAATGCTATTTCTCAGACCGTTATGTATCGTTGTTGACTGGGGTTGGTATATACTTGGTGTGGTCAGTTGTTATGTGAATAGTATCATAGTTTTATAGGTTTAATGTGTGGATGTGTGTAGTTTTATGAGTGTTTTTATTTCGCAAAGTTTCATTGTATGTATGTATTATTATTTATATTATTAGGCTTTATTATGTGTAGTCGTGATATCTAATAGCTTAGAATTTATAGCTAATATCTGTATAGATAGGCGTACGTTTGAAAGCATGTGTCCGAACTAGGGGCAAGTGTAAGTGGGTGTGCGTGCACCAGCGTCAGTCTACAGAACCATGAGTCAAAGTAAGTTCTATTATGTATTTCTCTTATTTGTTTTTAATATTTATGCATAGTACAGTAGGTAATCGTTTGCTATAATGTGTAGGGTGATGATTGTCATGTGTGGTTATACTAAGAAATTCAAATTAGGCTCGAATCTGCTGTTTTATTTTATATACACAAAGAATATATATATATATATATATATATAAACCATACCCGCATACTTTTTCCATTGCTTCTAATGCTTTCTAATTTCACCTCCTTCTTATCTCCCCTTTGTAACAATTCAATCGACCCTGTATACACGTCTCTCTACCGACAATATCTTCCTCGTATATTCCATTTATCTCGAATTTAACTATGATCCTTGGTTACTCCTTCAATCGGTCCTTCTACTACCCCTTATGAAGCCATTTATTACTTCAAAGCACTGGCACTACTTTTAATTTATTTAATTCAACCCAACCCCACCCATAATACTTATAATGGAAATAAATTGTTACAAGCAGTCTAACTATATCCCCATAATTGTCCCCTACCCTTAATTTTAACATGACTGAGTAGGACAGGCTAGATGTATAACTATACATTGGGCTTGTCTTACTTAATTATTTAATTACTTAATCATTTAATTATCCATTTAATTATTCATCTGGGCTTCATTTGATTAATTATTTAATTCAATTATTTTAATAATTAATTATTTATTTATTTATTTATTTTTATTTATTTTATTATACATTTAGCCAACTTAGGTAGCTCTTTTAAATTTATTAGAAATGTTAACTAGTAAACGCTAGTCGTTGGCCGACTTTTCTTTATTGCACATTTAAACTGCAGATTTCCATTCATTGAAATACTAATCTCCGCATCGGTAACCCTCTTAAACTCTAGAAATTATTTTGTCCTCCGTCCAAAATCCGGTTTTAACCACGGCCCCTTTTTTCTTTTCAAATAATATTTATACTCAATAACCTATTCCTTAACCTATGACCAATCCTCGCCCGCATCCTACCAACCACACCCTTATCACTTGAACCCTTCCTCCACCATCCCCCCTTTCCTTCCAACAGCAACTACGGCACGTTCAACTAACTCTACCACTTTCTTCCCTCATGTTTCACTCTCCCTGCTCTCCAACCCACCCCCTAATTTTGCCTCGCTTTTCAACTTAAAGTTTCTTTCTTAGAATCGCTGGAATAGTTCACCACTGATGTCATTTATTTTTCTACTATTGCCCAGGATGTTTTTAAAATGGCCAGATTTCTCATATCAATTCCATTAAAGTGCGCTCCATCTACAATTTTAACTTAACATTTCACCATTGGATTTACTTCACTTTGAACACTTTCTCCATACTGCCTCTACGAAAAATTTTCTTTCGTCTTCTTCAAAATCTCCTTTTCATTGAACACTTTTTCAACAGACAATTACAATCTGGACAAACCACATATCTCTTTTACACGAATCTTTTCACTTAATTTTTAATAATATTTTTTCAAATGTTTGAACTTTGGCTTTTCCACAGCCAACTTATCTATCTCTATATCTCGTCTGATGATAAGATATCGATCTTTGAAAAGCCGTGGCTTAAGGAAAGAATAATAAACATTAGCTTATTACAGAATATACCATGCATTGAACAATCGAAGTTTGAAATAAATCTGGACATTCGTACATGTTTATCACTCTTATTTCTTCTATCTGTATATATATATATATATATATATATATATATATATATATATATACTGCACTGCAAGTATATGTACGTCTGACTGCATTGCATAATTGTGTGTTGTGCTTTATAAACATAAATAACTGTAAGTGCTGAAGGCAGAAATCACCACGCCCAAATTTTGTATCAATAACAATTTTCTCAATCTCGAGATTTTATTAACGATGCTTTTTGTTTTGTTTCGCATGGACAGAAACATTGATTTATTTAAGTCTGAAATCACTCCTCTTCATAACTCGATAGAAACACGCATTTGTAATTATTAATGACTGTTTTTGTTTTCCTCTTATTCTTTTATTCCCTCTTTCTATTGTTCTTTTTTTGGGGGGGGGGTCATCTCCTTTTTCTTCCAGTCATCGTCGTCGTCGTTACAGTATTTTATTTCTTTTCTTTTCTTGACGTCGTCGTCTTCGTCCTCGTCCTCGTCCTCGTCCTCGTCCTCGTCGTCCTCCTCCTACTTCTCCTCCTTCTCCTCCTGCTCCGTGTTCTTGCTCTTCTTATTTTTGTATTGCCCTTTTTTAGCTTCCTCTGCTTCTTCTTCTCCTTCGTTATTATCCTTCTTCTAATTCTTTTTATTATTCTTTGTTTTCTTCCTTATTTGTGTACTTGTTCATTTTACGTCCTCTTTTTCATTTCCCTTTCTAATGCGTTACCGTAACCACTTAACACCTAATTGGATAACTTTCATTATGATTTCTAAAATTATACTTTACCCATAGATGACAGATACTACCGCTCAGGGTCAGAGTGGGCCTGGGATTAATGAGTTCACATCTCAAAGCTCTCAAATAAGGGCTCGATCACCAGATGCAGTTGAACTCCCATTTTCATAGGAGATTCATTTTTATCTTAGTCAATACTTCAATAACAATGGCATATGCCAATATCTGCTAATAGTTTACTATTACATGTTGTTTTCAACCAGTACAATATTGTAACAAAAATAATTTAGTATACCGTTATACATACGTTTTACGAATCGGTATTTTAATATTAGTTGTATCGGTTATAATAATTGTGGTTAAATAATGATATGACATCACCATTACTGGAGAAATGAGTACTGTTAATTAACTTTTTAACGTGAACTACAAATGTATCACGAAAAAGGTTCAATTTGAAAAATATTTACAAACCGTCTAAATAAATGCAAATTATTACTGGAGAGAAGGATTGTCACTCCTACTCTCGCATTAAAATAACTAAGCAAAGCGAGAACGGTTAACCGGATAATATATAAAGGTCAGGGAATGCAAACAAAACATTATTTCTGGCAGCATGTGACAGTAAGCGATCAAACCACATATGAAGCTATATTCTATATTCTATATGCAGCTTTTGTTTTCGGAGCTATATCGGTACAAAAAGTAGGGAGCATTCTGACTTTACATTAAATATAAGATATATAAAATATGAGGTTTGATTATTTATCAATAGTGTAGCACTTACTTTCACACACCCCAATTTAATATATATTAAATAGCAATAGTCAGTTCATTTTTAAAAAAAACTGTTTCGTCTGAAAAATGTAATGGACACTTGTTTTTTCTGTACTATTAAAATGTACTTTCCTATGGCATTTTTCCCATTATTTTCCATATGTTTGCTCAATGTTGGAAGATAGTCAATGTGAAATATGTAAAAACCGCGTCTACAAATAATCCGGATATACCAACTACTAAAATATTATAATGGAGCATTGTTATTGTTGTCAGTTGGTTATTTACAGGCGAACAACTTGTACCAGATTTCGCGTGAAGTACCTTTATATGCCCAGTGTGCCAATGGGGGTGAAATAGAACTACTAATACAGCTGATGCTATTAAAACTGCTGCTTATACTAAAACTATTTGGCGAAATTGAATTAAATTTAGCATAAAGAACACTTAGAATAACACGTGATAATGATATAAATATTATACATTATCATTGCTACTACTATAATATTAGTAATAACTAGATGGGCCCGTGCACAGGCGTAGCCTAGGATAAGCGAAGAATCCCATCTCTGAACCACAAATTAAGTATTTTACTCGATTTTAAAACTATCTATGCCTATTAATTATAGTCTTTAATTAAGGAGAGTAGAAAGTGAACGTTCGGTCTACTTTCGGCAGCTTCGTAACTCTCGCTTCCCTTATTGTGTCCTTTAATCCTCACATTCCATAAGCGATGTGTATGGCAAAAAGAAAAATGTTAGGTTTCTGGGTCGGATTTGGCTAGTTTTTGACCTTGAAGTAGTATTTGTTTAGCTCATAACATCAAGTGGCGTCATGCATGGTCTGGTGCGATTTCAATAAAAAAAATAATAATTGACATTTAAACGTTCGACATTTTATAACTAAGTACGAGTATCCTTGTAGCAATGTACTTACGTAGAGGCGAATATTTGTTTGTCTTTTTTTAATTTTGAGAGGTAAGAGTAATTTTAAATTATAGTGTCTCTGCACAAACACTGGAATGAATGTACTATTTTGGAGATTTGTTAATAAATCTAATATTTTATTTATTATTATTTAAAAAGATCAGCGTTTCACTTGAAGGTTAAGCTTATATTCTCTGCAAAAACAGCCTCTGAATTAGAATAATAAACGAATTAATTTAAATCTAATCTTTCTAGAAGTTGGTATTATGAATAAAAATGAACATTGAAAAGTTCGTATGTCATAACTAAGAATTGACATGCCCGAATCAAAGTACGTTTCTATGGTAAGTATCCAATTTTTGTGTGACTAGACGATTAAGTTAGACACAGTTTCAAGGATAACTGACCGGTAGAAAACTGTTATTTGTGAGGCGAATTACTGATACTACTATTAATATGTATTCTCTCTCTCTTTTCTCAGTAAGTAGACGAAGAACCTAAACACTCATGAATAACAACCGAAAATAATAAATAATACGTAATGGTTATTAAAACAAAGAATTGTAGGGAACATTTTCCTATGTATATTATAAGAACGTAATCAGAAAACTTAACTCTTGAAATATTTTTTATAAGCCGTGTAATTGCTGATATCTGTCGTGATAAATATGAAGTAAACGGGCAGAAGGCGTAATACGAAAGATTACCCGAATTAGACTTTAATTCTATTTCTTTTACCATCTCTGGCGTCGGAAGATAATGACTTATTACTGTGTGTAAAGAGTAATAATTCGTACTCTCGCACTAAAAATAATTAGCAAATAGAAAACAATTGAGCAGATCAAATATAAAAATGTATGAATTCGAATGAAACTTTTATAGACAGATACCAATAATCAGACTTAAGCGAATACAAAATTCTATATACAACTTCTGTTTATGGAACTATACCGATCAAGTAAATCGAAGAAACATTTCAATGTACTTTATATATAAGCTATCCATAATACAGCCGCCAAAATAGTAGTCTCAATTGAACTAAATGTAGTCGGAAAAGTCACTGGGATACCAGATTGGCAATAGAAGAATGTAAATAAAACAGTACTACTGGCACTAATATATATATATATATATATATATATATATATATATATATATATATATATACATATATATATATATATATATATATATATATATATATATATAAAGAGAGAGAGAGAGAAGGATCGATTGTATAAAGTAAGTTATTTGTATATGTGTTGTTACAAAATGTAGGGAGAGCTATCGAGATTCGAACTCACGACCTCCGGTTCACGGAGAGAGATGGGATTCATTTTTGCATATTTATACACGACCGAGAAATTATAATAATGCGACTTGAATGACGTCAGGAAATGAGATAAAAAGAGAGAGTGAAGACAAAAAAAACTTTCAGCCGCACGCGAAGAAGAACAGTCGACAGGAAGTTAACGCGACACAGAGGACGAAGGATGCCGGCAAGGAAGTACGTTAGCTGCCGGGTTTAGACGGACATATTTTGAGGACAACTATAGTCAGTCTTCCCGAGTACCTCTGCGCTGAACGGGGAAGAAATGAACAACCGTCGACAAGAAAGTCGCGAGGAAAGGCAGGGGCCTTTTGTAAATGGAATTTGAAGATGGAATTATATCCGCCCTTGGCTTGGGCGAGACGACCGATGTGCGACTACAGTATCGCAGTGGAGCCTTTTGAAAATGGAATTATAGCCGCTCTCGGCTCGGGCGAGACGAGCCTGTTGAAAATGGAATTATAGCCGCCATCGGCTCGAGCGAGACGAGCCTGTTGAAAATGGAATTATAGCCGCCCTCGGCTCGGGGGAGACGAGCCTATTGAAAATGGAATTATAGCCGCCCTCGGCTCGGGCGACACGAGCCTGTTGAAAATGGAAGTATAGCCGCCCTCGGCTCGGGCGAGACGACCCGCTGAACTAAGCGGAGAAAAAGCTTGAAGATGGAATTATAGCCGCCCTCGGCTCGGGCGAGACGACCCGCTGAACTAAGCGGGGAAAAAGTAACCAGCCAGGAATTGTTTTTCCTGAGAAAAAATGTATTTCAAAACTACATGTGCAAGGAGGTACGGCTACGACGACATGCCGGAAATATCTACTCTAAATCGAACAATGCATCCAGTTGTAAGTAACAACCTGAATATCTCTTCACGGACATTCGCCCCTAGGGCTGTTATATATGTGTATATTTTTGTGTGGAAATGAATTCTGCTACTATAGGGATAGGATAGACAATCCCTCCCGCTTCTTAAGAATATACTTTTGTTTTGATGTTTTATTTCGTTTTGTTTTATAGATACACTCCCCTTTTTTCTAGTATACAGTTTCATTAAATAAATGAATATAAATTTAAGTCCTAATGTCTTTTTGTCGTTTCTTCGTATCTTTTGTTTGTTTCCTGACGGTATTTTATATTGGAGAAATCCCCATCCCATATCACGTTTTATTTGACTATTTGATTCACTCCGGACTTTTTTTTTTACTTTTTTTTGAAACTTGTTTTTTTATCATTGTCACGTTATGTCTTTCGGTAGTCCCGACCGGCGGCATTCGTGACAGTGTATACATTTGTATGTACAAGATTAACTATTAAAAAAATTATTTGGTCATTATTATTTTGGAACAAAACTGCAAGGCGTAAAGGTGGGGAATGTAGGATATATTAAGTAAAACTTAGTTGTATGGTAGGAAAAAGTAGAAGTTTTTGTGAAAATTCAGATACTTTTATTTTATGAAATTTATAACTAGAATATGAAAGAAACTTAAATATAATTATATAAATTGTAATATTCAGTTCAGCGGTTGGATAAAAATACACAGATGCCCGTAATCAGCTACAGGAAAATCCGTCTATTTCTCGAGAGTGTTAATGACTATAAATTTACCCAAAATTTGTTTAACGAATGCTATTCTAATAACACCAACTTCATTCAATTAATGTTGGATACATCAGTGGACCCCCCTCTAAAATTCTACAATATTAAAAATTATAACACATAAGAATTCAAAAAGGCATATGTAGTTATTCACTTAGTGCAATGTGACATTACATCCCAGACAATGCCGGATTTTTCCGCTGGTTAATAATAAGTATAAATATGTATGGACTCCAAAACCATTGGTTACAATTGTCAAAAAATGCCTTTGGGATAGACGATGTGATCAAATTAATAATACGCACTATCAGCTAAAGTCAAAATCGCTATTTTGGTCGGTCTTTTCGCTAGTAGAAATAAACACTGATAAAAATGGTTTGTTGAGGATTTTGTTTTTTTTTACTTAGTTCACCCCAAACAAGGCAAGCCGCTACTGTAGACGTTAGGGGCTACTGAGAAAAAAGGGTGAAAGTTTGGGAGCTGTGCAGCGAGATGTCTGTTTACAGTAGTTTTACATTTCAACATGTCAGTACTCTCAGCAAAACAAAGAGCACGGAAGGAGTTCCAGAGTTTATAGCACGAGGAAAGACGCTTTTGGAGTAGAAAGCTTTTCGGCATTTGGGGACCTCAACAGTGAATGGATGTGAGTTGGCAGATTGTCGGGTTGATCTAGTGAATTTACGTCGTGGGAGCACCAGAGCAGCAAGTTAATCAGAGCACACTCCATTGAAGTACTTGTAAAACAGGCACTAATAAGCAACATTGCGACTATGAGACAGAGGGTGGAGCTTGGTGAATAGTGAGGGACCTATAACGTTGAGGACTTTTTTTGGACCTTGTCTAAGTGGGAGAGACAAAGTGGATTATGCCATAGCCCAGATGTGGCAACAATACTCCATGCATAAGCGGATGGTGGCTTTGTAGAGATGTAGGATAATGTCAGGTGTGAAAAGTTTACTTGCACGGTAGAGTGAACCTACCTTCTTTGCAGCAGCCCTTGCAATGTCTTCAATGTATTTATTCCAATTCATGTTATCTGTTAGAGTTAGGCCGAGGATCTTGAATGATGAACTCTCAGATAGGGTGTTATTTGCCATGACAATCGGTGGTTGAAGAGGTTTCTTGTAGTTATTGAAGGAAAATAGCTTTGTATTTGCGGCATTAAAAGTTACCATCTATTTTTACCCCAATCCACTACAGACTGGAGGTCATTTTCTAAGGATTCGGTCATTGCCTCAGATATGTGCCTGTCGGTTTTGTCTACATGACGAGAGTAGAGCGTGGTGTCGTCAGCAAATATTCATATTTCAGTCTCAATGACATCAGGGAGGTAATTTATGAAAGTCAGGAACAGTAGAGGTCAAAGGATGGATCACTGCGGTACACCGGCATTTATGTCATGTTGCTTAGATGAACTCCATCGGGGACAACCTGGATCTTTGTTTTTGTTATGAATGATCTAATTATATTAAATAGTTGTCCAGTAATACCATATGAGTGTCAGTTTTAGGAGCACTTAATGCTAGCCTTGTCAAAGGCCTTGGATATATCAAGCGCTACAGCCCTAGCTTTACCTGCCTTGTCCAATGTATGATATATGCGTTCAGAGATGACCGTTATGATATCTGCGGTAGATCGTGCTTGTCGAAATTCGTATTGATGATTAGAAAGAAGTTTAGCATTAACTAGGTGTCGGAATATCACTCGATTGATTAATGATTCAAAGATTTTAGCAAAGATCGCGAGTAGACTGATTGGGCGGTAGTTTAGAGGATCATTTCTATATCCAGAATTCTTGAAGACTGGTACCACAGAGGCAATTTTCTAACTATCAGGGAAACAAGATTCAGCAAGGCATTTGTTGTATAGTTGGGAGAGGACAGGGGCCAGCTCAGCAGAGCTTCTTTTTTTTTTTTTTACTATTACTGGTATAAGATCAGGCCCACAGGCTTTGGAGGTGTCAAGATTGTTTATGATGTCTTTGACCTGAGATATGATAATGACCAGGTTCTCAAGTGTGTTTTCAGTCCGAAATGGCAATTTAGGAAGGAGGTGGTTTGCTGAGTCCAAAGGGGAGTTAAACGCGAAACGCTGGGAAAGTAGTTCAGCTTCATCCGTTGCCGTGCAAACAACATCGTTGTGATTTGATAGCGGGGGAATTGTCGATTTTCCATTGTTCATCCCACTATTGTAGATTTACCAGACATCCCGAGTACCTTGTTTCTGTGACTTAATGTGTTTTTTTGGTTATCTCTTTATACCTACCCTTTGCTTCATCTATCACTACTTTGCAATCATTTCTTTCCTCTATAAATGTATGTCTGTTCGCAGTTGACTTATGGCGGGCGAATTTTCGGAATGCCTTCTGCCTCTAGCAATAGCAGTTGCACATTCTTAGGTGAACCATTGAGGAGAGTGGGGTTTGTTGAATAATTTTCGTGTGGGGATATAAACATCAATGCCTTCTTTGACCCATTCGGTTAGCTCATTTGCACACTGATCAGCAGGGAGTGAGAAGGTTTCACTCCATGGGGCGTCGCTGATGTGATCTCTGAGGGATTCAAAATCAGCCTTCTCATAGTCTCTCGTCGTCAATACTTTATTGAATTGGATATCTTTGTACTTTGGTAATAATAAATAAGATGTATTTATCATTTTGTCTATCTTATTCGGTTTCGTTTTTTCGGGGGAGCAATTTTTCTCTAATAATATTTGTCGACTATCTAGATTCCGTTACATATTAATTTGTACTGAAGACACAGATTTGGATTGAGAGTTTTCCCTTTCCTATACGGTTACTTGTCAGGACTAAAGAGTGCATTTTATCAATCTTTTTAATCTATAGTTTGTGAGCGCGTGATAGTGAGGGCAATTATACTTCACAGTATGCATACGACTTATGTGAAATACGTTGAAAATCTTTCTAAAGTTGCTATCAACCTAATAGCCCGTGTCGATAACCATTAGGCCAACGGGATATAAGTTGTTCTCTCATCTATGTATTTAATGTCTGATACTACGGATTATTTTACCAACTTTTTTGTACATCTGTGTGTTCTTCTTCTTCTTCCTACTCCTCTTCTTCATCTGTATTCGTCTTCTTTGGGAGTTTGTAATTATTATGTTTCCTATTTGCTCTTATATATTCTTTAACTTTTTATTTTCTATTTTTTTTTACCTTTCCCTCGATCATTTTTGTTGCTATCTTTACGTATTTATCGGATTTTTTGGGTTTTTTCATCTTTTCTGAGATTCATCTTCTTCTTCTTCATTTGTCGTCTACTTCTTATAAGTTCGTTATAGGCTCTCTTCTATCTTTATTCTCACTTTTTCGTCTTTTTTATGTTTACCTCTTATATTTTTCATTCATTGATTCCTCTTGATTTTTCCCTCTTTCTTTATCTTCTTCAAACGGTAGTAGCCCGTATTCTTTATTTTCCTATTTAAACACTTTCAGTTTTTTTCTATCTGCGTAATATCTCTTCTTTCCCTACTTCTTCATCTGTTTTTAAAGATTATTCGTTATTCTTTTCATTGAATAATGTTTCTTTCTTTACCATTATGTTTATTCATTTTCGTTCTTCTATATTTCTTCTACTTTCGCTTTCTTTTCTTGCTGTATATTTATTCCTTTGTGTATCTCTTCTGCGTATATTTTTTGTCTTCTTTCCTGTATTTTATTATTTTACTTCGCCTTCTTTCTTCTTTAATAATCTGTGTATTCGTGTTATATATTAAAAACATTAAAGAAACTAACGCGCCCTTCCGAAAAAATTTAAGTGAACACCTTAGTGATTAAATGTTAAAGAGTATATACGTAAGAATGCGTAGTTGCTGGACGCTGTAGGAACAACAGAAGGTTTAAAACAGAGTTTCTGAGAGAAATCATTTAGACCGTATCAAAATGCGGTCCTAGAACTCACCAGTAGTAAAAGCCTCTCGCTCTCTCACTCTGTTAGAATCATGTACCGAGTATAAATAATAAACAACATATATATTGGGTACGAATGAGTTGTGTTAGTAATGGACGAGAAGTAAAGATCAATTGAACAAAGACAACCCCATTAAAGCTGACCACCAGTGTACCCACGGTTGAACGAACAACCATAAAAAACAAATGTTCAAACAATCAACATCTTTTCATCCTGACGGAGAAGAACCAAGACCAGCATCCAACATTATTCTTTCTTTATGCTATTTCATTCTTCTTATTTCTTTTTTCGTTGTTTCTTTTTCATTTCTTCTCTTTCTTCCTTCTTTATGCTTATTGGTATTCTTTATTCTTCATCATTAATTCTCCTTCAAACCTTGGATGACAATAGTAAGACAATACTTGTACTTTCTCCGGCGTCTTCTATTTTTGTTTAATCTTCTCTCTCATTATCTTTCTGTCAATTTCATTTTAATCATTCCTCTTAAGTTTCACTCTTTATTCATGTTATTTCCACCTTCTCTTTTCAATCTAGTTTTTGTTGAAAACCGAAGACAAGTGATAATAACTCTAAATTTAAAGTTCTTATTCTTCATTTGTTTTTGTTTTTATGTGTATGTATCTGTTATTTCTCATCAATCATTAATTTCTTCTTTTTCACCCACGTGTGAAACACGCACCGAAATCAATGGCATCCAGACGCCACTCACTGATTAATCATAAACTCAATCTTAAAGCGCAGTCATTATGCCTCTTTCTTCGTGCTCGTTTAGTACCTTTTTTCATTGCATCGTTTACCGTTCGCAATTCACTCTATTTATGTTCATTCATTTTCTCCGTTTACCTTTTTCTCCTTCCAATTTTCGCGCTTGTGGTTTTCTATAACCTCTGTTATTCCATTATGCTTTACTGCCATTACTAACGGAACCCCAGAAGTAATAACCGCGAAACATTAACTCTTATTTAAATTCCTCTTCTTAAGGCCTCCTCGTTTATCAGGATTCTATCAGTAAAATAAAATTACGCAAAAACACGTTTACCTCAGTGTTAGCTTTCGGCAGTTTGATTCATGAACTTGACTTTTCAATTTACTACATAGAATCAATTTACGATGATTTTGGCAGAAGCTGGTTCGGAAAGTTATTACTAATCAGATATTTGTAAATACGTAGAGGTAAACCGGCGTTGTCTGGGATTAAATGAGGGAGCTTATGTAATTTCGAGCCCAGCCAATAACATTATATTACGATTTTCTTTTTCTTATCATTTACATTTTTAAATATCTAATTTGAAGTGAAGCTCAACGATGCCACATATAAGTGACATCAATTGAACATAATACCAGCAATTTAATAGCGTTTAGCCCTCTCTGACAATACCCGGCATTTTTTTGAGGATTAATAAAATCCCATGCACACTCCTGCACAAAGCCCGAGAAATCTTCTGAATATTTTTATTCTCATTTTTTGTTAATTATATAACGTTCATATAATAAAGAAAATAAAGTAAAACGCCGTATTATCTATTTATAGATGGCTATACAGAGAGATACACTAATTTGATAAAAATAAAATATTCACATATAAAAATATATTTGCTATAAATAAATATTAATTATCTACAAACATCGATGTGTCATGCTTACGCAATCTTCAGTGCAGAAAGTTAATACTGACGGTCGCGAACTCTGATCACAAATGGCCACTTATTCGCAGTCAAGAGTCTTACTCGTTGGCCACCACAAATTAGCTTGGAAGTTAGGAGGAATTTAGCTTTGTAAATGCCAAGTCGGCAGGATATGGATATATATATATATATATATATATATATATATATATATATATATATATATATATATATATATATATATATCCAGATATCGTGGATAATGTAGATCAAAAGTAGTGTGAATATATTTCTTAAAATTAAGGAGAAGTTTGTGAAAAACAAGACATAAACTATATATATACATATTCATATATATATGAATATATATATATATATATATATATATATATATATATATATATATATATATATATATATATATATATATGGGAAGAGAAGGATGAAGGTAATCCGACGTGATGGTAAAATGAAAAAGGAAAACCAAAAAACTGCGTTTTTAATACTACAGTCCAAATCAACTTTCTCATGTTCCAAATATTTCAAATATTCCTCACCCACCCTTTCAATCACCGCCCTCCTCCACCCACTCCAATCCCTCACTCATTGCTATCATTTTCCAAATATTTCAAATATTTCACACCCTATCACGACAAATCCTCCCTCTTCCCCCTCTCATCTATTTTCTCCCATACCTCTTCTTAATTTCCCTCATTTTCTAAAAACGCTCTCTAAGACCATAACTTTCGCCCATCCACCAAAATCACAGCCACCCCTCCCTCTCTAACCATCCCCATTTTCCCTGCATACACCCCCCACACACAAACATTCCAACTTACTCTTCCCCTTCAATCTTGACCACAGCCATCTGGTCAAACACCCCCTCCCCCTCTTCCTCCAATCTCTCTCTGCCATCCATTTTACCCCTGCTCATCCCCCACCTCTTTCTCTCATCGCCAGCCACAGTAGTCCTTGCTCCCTCCATCCTTCCCCTTTTCTCCCACTCATTGTCGTCACTCATTTTTATTCTCTAACAAGTACGGACGTCCACCAAGACGTTGCCATTATTTTTCATTTTATTTTATTTTTCCTCCCAACATGTTTACCCTACATGTATTTGTACTTGCATGATATCTTTTCCCTATATCATCATCCTGATGAAGTCTTATAAATAAAGACGAAACGTTGATGTACACATAAAAAACATCCAGTGACATGGAAATACAAACGAACAAACTCATCCAATCGGAAGATCGAACATGATCGAAAAGAACGAAAGAATCTGACAAACAGTAGATTTCTCCGACCTAGTAGATCACAGAGCGATGCCTGAAGATGCTAAAACCAAAATAAATACATGCAACTTATCAGGAAGATTAACGACGTATGGAACATGAAGAAAATTACCGTGATCCCACACTTATAAAAAATGAAGACAGTTCCGAAAAACTGTAAAAAAGACTAAAAGAAATTTGAATCTCAGGAAGGATCGACACCAGAAAAACGACGACACCGACTTTTGAAATATTAAAAAGGTTCAAGAGTAATTTGAAACAACTTTGTATATACGACTAGATTTATAGATGAAACAGACTCTGATAAATCATAAGTCATTTTTCGGGAATTTAATTACGAAAAACATATTTAATATAAATACTTGGAAATTAAATCTGATTGGCTATAATTGTTAATTTTATTTTCGCTGAAAAATTATAAAATGATAACATCCAGGATGGTACCATTTAGGTATTAGGAATTTAGGTCATGCAATTCACTATTTAAGGATATTTTTTACGTTTTCTGCGAATATGCTGTTCACATTAGAAAGTATTCGAAATTAACCGTATATTCGTATTAAACTTATTTATACGGATTTTGTATATTTAACAAGAATTAGTTATCTTCAGGATTAATAAAAATGTTCAATTGTTTTGTTGTAGTTTTTCCATCGAGATTTTGCTTTGATTCAGGATAGCTCAGTTGGGTTTAATTACAAGTGACGGTTTAAAGTTTCAGGTTTTTCCTGGATTTTTGTCACGATTTTTCAAGTGAGTTTTCTTTCATATATTTTGGCTTGTCATTATTTTTGACCAGACTTCTTGGACTTTTTTCTTCTTTCTTTTTTTTCGTGTTTTTGGGATAGTATGTTTTACTATTACCACTCTTGCTCTCATGATAAGTAAAGTTAAACGAAATACTATTTATATCTCTTGACTTTGCTGTGAAACGCGCGTAAAGAAAGTATTAAATTTTGAAAAAAAGTGTGTTTTGTGAGATGAAAGAGAAATACAGGTATTCGCTGAAATATGAAAATAAAATAAATGAAAGAATAAATAAAAATTATGGTGTTGGATTGTTGGTATTAGATTCTTTGGAATACAACTATAACGTATATATGCCCTGAAACTTGTAATACAACTTCATTTAAAACATTTTCGGATATTATAACGAGTATATACTTAAATATATATATATATATATATATATATATATATATATCATAAGAACTCACTAGTATATATATGTGTATATATATATGAAGATCATGAACAGGAAAATAAAGATATAATATATTCCTGAAAATAAGAACCAATCATAAAAGAATTGATCCTCGATATACGAGATAGAGCAATTATAGCTTTTCAAATTGTTAGTTTTGGTAATTTTCCTTTACCGACTTATATGTTTGTATTAATCTGACAATAAACATATAATTCTTTCAATAACCATGGCTTAAGGAGGGGAAAATAAATTTATTTTACACCTTGTTTCGAACAACTGATGATGTGATATATATTGTACGTTTACAATCTTTATTTTCGTTTTTACTTGTCTTCATATATATATATATGTATATATATATATATATATATATATATAAATTCTTTGTAGAATGGTAGGAAAAATCCCAGCAGAGTGCTCGATTAATTAAGAATCAAAGTTAAAAATTAAGAGCATAATATTTATTTATTCTGGTACAGAAAAATTAGTACAACATTCGTACCGTCGGTTTCAAGCACGGAAGGTCTTACCCATCCGGCTCTCTTCAGCTTCTGTTGTCATCTGTTTTGGAAATGTGAGGTCACATGACACTCTTGTTGGGACGCGTTATTTGCTCAGTGTGTTGTGTGTGTTTGTTTAAATTTGAATTTAGTGTAATAAGACCGTTTTTAGAACGCATACCTTCAAAAATATAACGGCTAATGATACAAATTCATAATTTGGCTCACGGGAATTTCAGAGAAACCCTTTCTTTATTTTTATTATTTTTGTTTTTAATCTTTAATTTTTAATTTTTAATTTTTAATTTTATTTTTTATTATTATTATTATTTTTAATCTTTAAATTTATTTTTAATTTATTTTTATTTTTATTTATACTTTTATTTATTATATTTTTATTCTTTTTATTCTTTCTATTTTTATTCTTTCTTTCTCTCTCGCTCTTTTTTATTCTCTACATTTTATTCTCTATATATATATTTTTTAACCCCCTTTTTTTCTCCTTTTTTTCTTCTTTTTTTTTTCTTCTTTTTTTCTTCTTTTTTTCTTCTTTTTATACCTTTTTATACTCTTTTTCTTTTTTTATTCTTTTATTCTTTGTATTGAAATGTTTTTATATATATATGTTTTTTTTTATATTTATTTATATATATATATATATTTTTTCATATATATCTTTTTATTTTTTACCCCCCTTTTTTATTCCCTTTAATCTTGAATTCTCTTTCTTCTCCCGTGTTTTAAATCTCAACGGTCTTATTACACTAAATTCAAATTTAAACAAACACACACAACACACTGAGCAAATAACGCGTCCCAACAAGAGTGTCATGTGACCTCACATTTCCAAAACAGATGACAACAGAAGCTGAAGAGAGCCGGATGGGTAAGACCTTCCGTGCTTGAAACCGACGGTACGAATGTGGTACTAATTTTTCTGTACCAGAATAAATAAATATATATATATATATATATATATATATATATATATATATATACAGGGTGGGCAAAAATAAGGGTCCTATTTTTTAAAATTCATAACTTTTTTATTTATTGATTTTTTTTTTGTTTAGAATAAGTAAAGGACTCCTTCCGAAGCAAGCATGAGCCGTATTAGCCCTAAGGAACGTACCCTCATTTAGAAAACATTATTTTTGCTTAAAAAACTCAAAACAGTGTAAAAAACAATACTTTAGTTTTTGTAAGTTTTAAGAAGTGTTTTTCGGCTAAAATTTGTTTTGTTTATTTCAAAAAATCTCGGAAGGGTCAGTCTACACACACATAAAGTTTGGTGAGTTTAACTTTTATTTTGTGGAAGTTATTCAAATTCAAGTTATTCAAATTTAAAGATAGGACCCTTATTTTGGCCCACCCTGTATATATATATATATATATATATATATATATATATATATATATATATATATATATGAAACAGGAAAGCCAAAAACTATATTATTTATGTATTCATTAACGTCTCGTCTTTGTTGTAGACTTCTTCAGCATAAAGATAAATGTAGAAAAATAATACAGTTATTAATTTTGATTTACCTCAAATTGTCCGAGTGTCGGAATGGCTGTGGATGAGAAAGGCAAAAAATTAGCAACGGCGATTTAGGCTAATCCTTTATCAGCAGCAGTCTAACATCTCAAGGGAAAAAGAGGAAATGGGGTGACAGCTTTGAGTTATTAATTCCCATATTTTTAGCTTATGGAACATGTATGGGTCAAGATGGATCAAAGCCAAGTATAGATAGGGGCAGGAAGTCTAAACCTATTGTCATGCTTCGAAGTAAAAACGACGCAAGAAAGAAAAATAAAAACAATTATATTTTTATATGAATGCAGTAGTGTGTAGATATTTATTTGATATGAAGTTAATGATTTTAGCTTGTTAAAAATTGAATGAGTGGTCGTATTGTGCAACGTTGGAGAAACGCGCGTTCAGGGAGGTGCTATTTTTAATGTATCTCTTGTATTCACCGATCCTTCTCCACAGTTCCCGTTGAGTATACCCTATGAATATTTGATAACAATTATTACATGGGATGGTGTATATACCGACGTTGGATGTGGATTATTTACGGAGGGGTTTTACAGAGTTTATTGTTTGTTTCATGGTTTGTGAGGTGGTTAGTATGATTGGGATTTCTAGTTTATTAAGAGTGTCGCAAATTATTATGTTATTGGAATGAGTGTTTAAAAGCAGATATCTATTTATGAGAGAAGTATTTGTTGTTTGAGATTCTTGTTTATTGTTTACTTAGAATATCTTTAGGATTCTTCCTAGTATTTAGTATGAAATGTGTGGGGTATTGTAGAGTTTTTAAAGGATGTTTTATGTATTTGATTTCCTCATCAATATATTGAGGACTGCAGACTCAAAAAGAATCAAAAGACATGTTTGTTGAATGCGATTAAAATATTAAAACTAATATAAAACTATTTATATATATATATATATATATATATATATATACTAGCAGGACCAGTGTCCCGTCGTTGACCGGGGGAAATATTGCACAATCTAACAATAATTTATTAACAGAAAATTAAGATCGTTCATTGGAGCGAGCTTGTCTTTCCTCTGTTTAGTTTGAAATAGCTGTTTAGCCACCGCCCCAATATTTAAAAATCGATATTTTAAATAATTATTTACTCTCATGTTTGGAATCAACGAAAATAACATTTTCTATTTTTGTGGAGTGGGTCTAGGTTGTCTCACCTCTTATTTTGAAAAGAGACGAAGCCCCCCCCCCCATGTATTTTGAAATAAATATTTACTCCCTTGGTAGACCTTGGAATAGTTGCCAGTCGAGAAATTGTTTAAAAGAAATTATTCATAGAAAACGCTGTAGAATTTAATTGTTTACCAACCTGTATACATTTAACGTGCTGAAACTGTGCTTAATTATATTTACACACAGTAGAAAAAATGGATGCTTCATACTTAACTGGGGAGGAGGTTTACTTCTTGAAAAGTTTTTAAATAAATTACTTATCCTACCATTTATCACTAAATCCGAGTTTTTATTTACATTGTAATTGGAAATATATTTTTGATTACAATTAATAAAATCAATTATTTTATAATTGATAAGGTTTTACAAATAATCTATTTTTGGTTTCTAATCAATGTTTTTGTTGTTTGTTTGAATATTTTTACTGTATTTTTTTAATAGTCTAATAGTTTTTAATAAATAAAAATCAAATTCACTAATTTAAACGTCAATAGTGAAATTAAAAATCGCTCAGTCAAAATCCGAAATGTTTTTTTTTTGTAATACGTTTTCAGCGGATACATTTTCATGTTGCTTACATGTAATCCCCCCCTCTAAATTAGAATACTTTTGATTTCTTGTTTAACTACATCGTATTTAAAGAATATGAAATGTTTAAAGTGAACTTTTAGTTAAAAGTGAGAATAGATTTGCATAAGAGAACATATTTTTATAGTAATCTCCCAGTGTAAAATCCAAATGTTTTTTTGTTTTTTTTAGCTTATATTTTTTCATGCTTTTTACACGTAATTGACCCGCAAAATTGAATCTGTTCTATTTATGAGTAATTAAAAAAAATGATCTCCAGTGTAAAAGCATTTTTTTAAATTTATTTTCGTACTGTTTATAAGTAATCGCCGTCAAAATAAGAATTTATTTTATTATTTCTGGGTAAGCTACGTCGTATTTAAAAAAAGAGAAGTTACATTTTTTAACTGAACTAAAATATTAAATTTATTTTTGTAATATTTTAGCGGATATACTGTTATGCTATTTACATGTAATCGCTTTTAAAATTTAGAATCAGTTTTTTTCTGTTTAAATAACACCGTATTTATGCTCGTGCTGTTTACACGTAATTGCCACAAAAAAGTAGAATCTTTTGTTTTGTTCTGTGTAAACTACGCCGTATTGAAAGATAATAATTAATGTTAATAAAACACGATAACAGTGACCTATTTGTGTTAAGTAAGACGTTCTGTTATCCGGCAGCGATGAAGATTTCTAGGAATAAATCCTATTGTTAATAGTTAACATTAAAAGTGTTTTATTAAAACGACAAATTAAAAGACCTACGTCAAAATTGTACTGACGTGTGAACGGAAATATGACCTAAACGTAATTCGGTAACCAAAAACGTATAGGTTTAAAGCAGTTGAACTGGCCGAATGATATTCCGATAATCTGAAATATTGCGGTGAGTTAACCGGAACTCACTTGCTATTAACAAAGAACACAGTGATGTGAGTAACGGTGTTAGTAGATGATTAAATGTAGGTGAAATAGTTGGTCACTTTCTCTTTGGAAGTAGTGTTTTAAAGAATCGTGTTTAGAATATAGAGTATAGCAAATATTTAAAGGAGAAAAAGTTAATGCATACTTTCTGAAAACACGCAACAGGTTAGCATGTAAAGTTTTTTTTTGCTATATTAACTGAATCTGTAGGGGAAAAAGCAACTTCATTTTATTATGCAATTATCATCACTCCTTTTCAACCATAATAATGCTCAATTTCACATATCGAGCATACATTTATCGTATTAGGAACTTTTTCATCATACTTTTGAAAATATAATATGTGTGTGTCTGTGTATGTTTTTGTATTGATTTTATTGGATTATATTTTTATTAGTTTCAACAGTTAATAAATGTGTAAAACATTGAATATTGACTCATATCACCGATTTTACATTCGATGAGAACGCCTACAGGATGTTTATGATCAATGCTGTTAGCCGATCTATACACATATCGGTATACGTGTGTGAGAGAAGAAACAATTTAGGAAGCGCGCAGACAAAGATTATTATTTTAGCAATCAATAAGATATCAGAAAATATATAGCTAGTGCTTTTTTGTACGTAAACCATTTTTATCTGGTATCTTTTTTTACTAGTATATTTTTACGAGGATGTTAATGTCGAGTCATAAGAAAAGAATGCGCAGCATGTCGAGGCGTTTCTTTGAACACCGTTTGCGTATCGTCCCTTCCTCTCTCTATGACGTCATGTCTCATTATTTTAACCAGCATTCAATTCATCAACTTTATAAACCGATAAATAAATGCGAGAAAAAATAAAAACATCGTTTTTCATATAAAATCTATTTTAACAGTTTTGCTTTGATGCATTCTCTGTTTCTGATTAGATATAATCATACAGATATAAATGATATATTTTATTTCTATAGCAACATTGCGAATCTCATCGAGGTGTTTGCTGACTTTGATTATCGATGTCAAAGAGGGAGTCGAACAAATTTAAGGAATCTTGCTTAATTGGTAATTATACACTAATGAATAAAAATTAATGCAAATCTGAAATACTGGAATTTTAAAACGGCAAGTTGTGTTTATATTAAAACCCATAAAATATTATAAAATACCATAAAGACACTTTTCATTGGGGAAAATTTATTAGAATATGTCATATACCCACTGTTAAAATATTACAAACATTGGTAGAATCTGAGTTTTCAGGAAGGGCATCACTCCCTCCTTTCCCACATATCAATAACACTTTATTGAACTAAATATAGCTCACATTACCCAGAATTACACATAGTAGCTGTGTTCCCAAATTAATAATAATCGGTTAAATAATTCAGGAGTGCATTCTTTACATACCAATATATAAACATACACATACTTAATTTTATATATATATATATATATATACATATATATATATATATATATATATATATATATATATATATATATATATATATATATATATATATATACACTTGTAGAATACCTGTCCATAGGCGAGTAAAATTAACTCCAGAAAATGTCCACTTACTAACTGTCATCATCTATAATCTTTAGTTTTATTTTGATCAAAATCCATTAAATGATTTTATTTTGATTATTTTGATTTTAAAAAAATATCAAAAATTTATGGTTTGTGTTTACGAAGTCTTAAAGAAGAAATTGAAATTTAAGAATTCTTGCTTAATTGCTGTCAAATCTGATATTTTGTAATTTTGAAATGGGATTTGGTGTTCATATTATGAGCCTTACACATTAAAACAACTCTAATGAAACTGAAATTTTGGGAATATTAAATTAATTGATGTATAATACCTACTGTTAAAATTTCACAAGAAATGAAGGCATCTAAATTCTCATGAACGGGCTACCACCGTTTATGCTTATGCCAATGTGTTAAAAACACCCGTTTTACATAAAACTAAATTAAACTAACTATGCAACTCGAGCATCTGTGTTAAAAAATAAATAATGATCAGTTAATTAGTCTTAGAGTAAATTATGTACATACAAAGATATAAACATACTTAATTTTATAAACACTAACACACACACACACAAAAGCACACACACACAGATAGATAGATAGATAGATAGATAGATAGATAGATAGATAGATAGATAGATAGATAAATGAAAGAAGAGAATAAAAATGTAAGAATGACAAATATATTTCATCTTCAGTTGTCCAATGCAAAATGTATTCAATAAAAGCATGTTTATTGTTTTTTCCTTTAGCCGGGCTTTTCAAAGAATGATATCTTATCATCAGAGGACATAGATAGATAAGTTGGCGGGGAATAGCCAAAAATCTTAATTTGAAAATTTGAGAAAGGTATATAATGTAGATGTGAGTGTGTGAGAAGATTGTCAAAATGCAACAGATGAGTAGACGATGACAGACTTCTATTAATGACGAGTTGTTGACACCACATTTTTGACAAGAGTAGCATCTAATTGTTGACACCTAATCACACAATAGAGATAACAATTAAGTATTTGCATTTTATCTTTGGCTATAAGACGATCTCGTTTTAAATGGGTGTAGAATGTAATAAGGTACGTAAAGGAGAGTAGAAAGTAGACCTTTGGCTTCGTTTCGGCACTGTCGTAACTCTTGTTTCCCTTATGTATTCATTTAGTCCTCGCATTCCATGAGCGATGTTTCTGACAAAGAGGACAAAA
Organism: Sepiola atlantica; assembly: GCA_963556195.1. Lineage (NCBI taxonomy): Eukaryota > Metazoa > Mollusca > Cephalopoda > Sepiida > Sepiolidae > Sepiola > Sepiola atlantica. The sequence continues at coordinate 101,738,537 of OY744523.1, forward strand.
TTGTTGTTTTGGGGTCGGAATCAACCCATATAACACTTATCGTTCGCCAGTTTTTGCCCTTGAAGTTATATTTGAGCTCCTTATAGGAAAGTGGCTTCATGCCTTGTGTGGAGCGATTCCACCCCACCCCCCAATAAAAGTAAAAACGTAGTACATGCATTTTTTATACAATTTAGCTCAGCTACATTTAAATAGTATACTAAATTCACTATAATCATCCGAACTTATCTATGTATAATTGTTACACCAAAAAACATTCATAAGTACTCACACTCAGTTATCTTTGTCACATATATTGTATAATGTAAATGAATATATAGGAAAGTGTTGTTTTTCATTCATCACACCTATAGTAGCATTAAAACGAGTTAGTGTTATATAAATAAATAATACAACGAACACTGAATGTATGCGAGAGATTAGCAACACCCACAGCTATTTGGCTGCCTAATGTGTATAACTAATCTTTAAACCGTTATGATGAATTAATATTCGTTGTTATTCATTGGTAATTTTATTTCCTCTTTTTGCTATATATATGTAATAGTTTTGTCGCTATTAACAGTAATTAATTAAAGTGATTTAATAAAAAGGATAAATTGCGAAAACTTTTTTTAAGTATTATAATCGTTAATTTTCAATAAAGGTAATTTAAATGAAACTAATATATCTTAGCGAGCAAAAAAAAAGGTATATCGACGAGGCAGAAAGGCTCATAGAAAGAGAAGGGGTAAATGTGACCCCCCCTCTCTCTCTCTCTCTCTCTCTCTCACACACACACACACACACACACGAACACACACACTCTCTCTCTATATATATATTTTTTTTCTCTGTGCCAAATGTTGTTATTTTTATTGTGTTTACTTCAGCGATTGTTTTGATTTAAATATAAAAGATATTGCACATTTTTGTTTAAAATTCCCTTTCCGGCCTATTTTTATGGCGACTGACTTGAGTTCTCATCCGTTGCTAAGTCGTAAGTAAATAAAACGCTCACACACACAATCGCTCAGGCGAATTGAATTTTTTTTTAATTCCTTTACGAACCCATTTAAGAGATAAGTAAATGTTTATCAAAATGTTGATGTTTGCATAAAAAAATACGAAAGTTTTTGATTCCTGCCTTTAAAACATTTACAAATGAAATGTTTATTATTTGAATTGTTTTAAGTAGCGGACTTTAAAAAACAGCTTATAAAAGATAAATCTTGTCAGTCCTGTATGTATTTCAACTGTTCAATGTAGATAATTAAAGTTTACATTAAGTAGAGCTACACTGTATATGTTTTTTTATTATTTTGGGGAAATATATCTTATTTATATTATAATAAAAATATATTACTATGAAAATTCAACGGTTTGAGTTGAAACTGGAATCGACTGGTATTGAATCCTATATAACGACGTAGAAATCCTTTCAGGTTTCGGGTGCAACATCTTTTTTTGCAGTGAGGGGGAGATATATTCTAACTTTTGATGTGACTTTTATCGTGCCTTTTAACTTGTAATTGTTTTTAACAAGCTTTCTGCTTGGGCTTTTCACATCCTGCTTTCTTCTGTTTTAAATTGATTGTTTTTCCATGACTATTAAATGAACAATTTCTCTGTTTAGCAGCGATGTTAAAATAGAAAGTATATATTTCCCTTGACTAAGATGTGAAACGCGCGTAAGATATGAAAACATTGGAAAAATTGAAAAAAATAAATATAAATTTGGTTTGTAAGACAAAGGTAAAAAAATACAGGTATTCGCCGAAGTCAGAAAGTGAGGAAATTGAGAAAAATATATGAATAAAAATTATAATAATGGATTGACTTTTTCTTTGGTCATTGGAATATAACTAATATATATATATATATATATATATATATATATATATATATATATATATATATATATATATGTTTTAGAATTAACGATAAGTGAGGTATCGTTTAAGTGATCTATCGTGATAAAGTAAGGCTCAATACATTGAGTAGGGCTATCAATTTAAAGATGGAAAGATGAAGATAAAAAATTGCATAAAATTACATACAATTACCTAAATTTGATACAAATGTTATTACATCGAAAGTTCAGATGCAAGGAGTAATCCTTTATTTCTTCTTTTTTTTTTACTTGACAAAAAGAAAACAAAATAGGTAATATAAATTAAATGTGTGTGTGTGCAGAGACCCAGCAGTTTATTTAGCAACAGGTAGAGTTAAATACAACCTTATTTGTTAATGTATCTATCGCCGGCGTATACAACCATATCAAGTGGGTGCAAAATGAGTCATACACTTTCGCGTTCATGTCCTTGTATATAGCGGCGAACGTTTCCACAATGGCAGCCTTCAGTAAAGTCGTTCTTGTTGGATTTGGTCTCGATCACGTCTCAGGATAAATAGTCAAGGGTGTTGTAGTTGGGTGAGAATTGCGGCGACAAGTCCGGCGACAAGTGGCGAACCACATTGTTGAGCATCCATGCCTGGGTTGTCTCAGCCTTGTGTACAGGAGCGGAGTCCTGTTGGAAGACGTAGTGCGTCCGGTGGCGATCTAATCAATCTAAGGTTTCATCACACTCCTCAATACTTCCTGGTAGATCTCAGCGCTTACCCCCAGACCCTTTTGAGAGTAAAAGGGATGCGTAGCGGCACCCCTCTCGCTGGAGATGACGCCAAACCCCATGACGGAGAAGAAAAACATCGTATGCTTCAGGACGGGAACCTCCAAGGTTTCTTTGTAGATCTACTTGCATTCTGCCTGTTTGAAATTCTTGTCATTACTAGAGAATCGCGGGGTAAATGTGCATGAGGTTGTTCAGCAAAGCAGCCGCCTTGACCTTCCTCGACTCATTGGAGGCATCTGTGATGAACTTTCGGTAGAAGTAGTAACCAATGTCTTTATTTATCGTCGGCAGATCGTCGATTTGTAACAGCCCAAGTCCGCGGAGATCTTGGCATAGCTGTGGCTTCGGATTTTACTGCAACACTCTGTATATTTACGAATAAGACAAAATATTAATTAAATAAAAAGTATTTACAATTATTAAAAATATATTGCCAAAACGGTTGCACATGTTAAACTGGGGATGTAATATCTCTATTAATGAAACATTATTTTATGTGTAACTTTGAAAAATGCACATTGGATCGAATTTTTAATACAATTAATCGAGATCAAGAATTTAATAAGATAAAAAATGAAACGATTTTTTTTTTAATTCTATCTAAATAAATTGTAAACATGATTATATTTTTAATTGTTTTCTCTAAGCCCTCGAGCCAGCAATATTTCTTCGTGCGGATAACACCCGGTAAATACAGCTTTTGAGTTTTTTCTCCATCAAGTCGATGAGTAAAAACACTATTTAATGCCGCTTCTATTTCGAACAGGCTTACAGTGTGTGAGTTGAATAGATTGACAGATGTAGAAGGATGTTTCAATGAATGCTACTGTAATAACTTTTATAAGAGGAAAATATATATTCTACCAGGAATGCTCAGCAAGTTGGAGAAATTAGCAACTCCGCGAAGCAAACAGAAAAAGAATAGATGTGGCGTTGACTAGTATTCCATGATAAATGCCAGTATACTGAAATCATATGCCCTTAATAGGGTTAAGATGAAATTTCATATACACTAAATGTACAAAAGCAAGGAAATTGCCAAATTTTTACACTTTTATTGTCATTAAGGGTATGACTACATATCAACCAAACAATTTCATTATCACATCACTACAGTATAAATCTCTATGCATGAGTAGATGAAGTGTGTGAGGTGCGCTGTAGAAAAATTCCTACCAGTAAAATACATAGCCCTGTTGTGCTCGTATACCCTTAATGACAATAAAAGTGTAAAAATTTGGGAATTTCCTTACTTTTGTACATTTAGTGTATATGAATTTTAATCTTAGCCCTATTAAGGGCATATGATTTCAGTATACTGGCATTTATCATGGAATGTCACTACTTTTGTAAAGGCTATGCCTCAATACAATGGTAATTTTTAAGGTTTTTTAGAATTTTCTGGAAAATAAATTTATATGGTAAACTGAAATTATAATGCCATCAACTAGACCCTAGAATCTCTATCTCTGCCAAAAATCAGCTGAATCCGTCAAATAGTTTATGAAATGCAGGGTGACACATACGTACATACGTACGTACACACAGATAACATGATTTCATGATTGAACTTTCTGGATCTCTGGGTTGCCTTAACTAATGATGCTGAAATTCTACACACTTATAGAAACTATCAAATAAAAATGGTGTGCAAAGTTTTAACTAATTTGGTTTATTTGTTTTTGAGTTATGATTGATCAAAGAAATGAGATTTCAGCATAGGCTATTCTTGAAGTCTGTTAAGGGATATAGCCGTGGCCACCGAGAGTTACTACAGGCCGGATGCTAGAAAATGACGTCACTGCATTGGGTGTTAAAACAATGGCCGTCGTAATGACAATAAGAAGGCATTTCGACTTCTCTATTCACTAAATAATCCATAAAAATTCAGGAAATCAACCAATTTTAATGAAATTTTCAGTATTTATTGATTAATGATCAGGGAATATAATAAATCCATTACTTTATTATAAAGTTTGGTGCAAATGTATTATTTCTTGTAAACAAAAAACACCTTTACTAAAGTTATTCAAAATATCAAAACATGTTGACCATACGATATTGTATATATTTAAAACAAAGCATTAGAAAACTTTAAAAATTGCATGTAAAAAAAGAAAAGAAAGGAACACGATTCAATCTATCCTGAAACTGACTTTTATTCAATATAAATTTAAAGAAAATAATAATTCACGACCAAATACTGCAAAAAACTGAATTGTGAATTACCATTATTTAAACTTCTAACCCAATCAACCGTAAGTAATTCAGACTTTGAAATTTGTTTAAAAATTATACCAAAAAAAAAGTTCAATGTTAACTGTCTGTTTAATAATGGAATCACCAACTCCTATCTTGCTATTAAGAGATAGGTACGTGCAAAATCAAAGGCCGATCCCCAAAATGTAAAAACATTTTGACCCTCCCTTCACTTAAAAATTCACCAACATTCAGGAAATCAATCAATTTTAATGAAATTTTCAATATTTATTAATAAACAAGCACAGGAGATATAGTGAAACATTTTTTAAAACCTTAGTGAAAATGTATTATTTTTTTTTAACAAAATACACCTTTACTAAACGTATATTTTTATATATATTAAAAAAATCATGATTTTTTTAATGAAAATAAGATCTGTATATGTTTTAAAAATTTTATTTTTAACTATTTCGTATATATTACGGAAAATGCCCCTACACTCTTGTTAATAAAATCAGTATAACCCGAAGAATTAACGATATTATCATTGAATAAAGCATTGTTTAATTAATATTTTTTGTGAGAATTTTGATTAAATATGATGTTATTATTTCATTTATTTAATCTACAAAAGTACAGAGAAAAGATAAACTATACTACACTTAAGACATCGAAAAAAAGTAATAAAAATAATGGAACACTACTTTTTTACAAATAATGAATAAGTAATTCAGACTTGATTTTTTATATAATTTAAAAAATTCAAACTTACTACACTATATTTAGTCGGTGTAAACATTATTACGTGTATCCATATTTGCAGTAATTATTTCTCTTTTGGAAATGCAAACATATGCAGTAGGCATTTTAACTTTGTGAATTATGAAATGAAATTATTAAAAGCGCGAAATTATTTTAAAATTGGTTGATTTCCTGAATTTTGATTCCATTATTAAACAGACAGTTAACATTGAACTTTTTTTTGGTATAATTTTTACACAAATTTCAAAGTCTGAATTACTTACGGTTGATTGGGTTAGAAGTTAAAATAATGGTAATTCATAATTCAGTTTTTTGCAGTACTTGATCGTGAATTATTATTTTCTTTAAATTTATATTGAATAAAGATCAGTTTCAAGATGAATCGAATCCTTTTCTTTTCTTTTTTTACATGCAATTTTTAAAGTTTTCTAATGCTTTGTTTTAAATATATACAATATCGTATGGTCAACATATTTTGATATTTTGAATAACTTTAGTAAAGGTGTTTTTTGTTTACAAGAAATAATACATTTGCACCAAACTTTATAATAAAGTAATGGATTTATTATATTCCGTGATAATTAATCAATAAATCCTGAAAATTTCATTAAAATTGGTTGATTTCCTGAATTTTGATGGATTATTTAGTGAATGGAGAAGTCGAAATGTCTTCTTATTGTTATTACTACGGTCCTGGTTTTGACACGGAATGCAGTGACGTCAGAGGGGGCAGGAAGTTACTTGCTTGGCCTTGTCAACTCTCGGTGGCCATGATAGAGCGCTCTCGCGCCTCCCTTGATTCTTTATTTCAATTTCAATTTACGACGTACACATGCACGTAAAACGGTTATTCGCTATAAAAAATAATTGTATTGGACTAATGAAGTCTCCAGACTGTGTTTTTTTTTTGTTTAAATCAATGGCTTATATTAAGGAAACATTTTTCATAGTACTGACTAGATTAATATTTAATTAATATTATCTTACGGATTTTTTCGACAAAGATTGATAATTTGTATTATTTGTATTATACGGAGTACTATTCCCATCTTGTAATCAGTGTATAGTAATAAGAAATAATACGACACATATAACACAAAATTAGGTTTAAAGCTCACAAAATTTTATTATAGAATTGTCACGTGGCGGTATGGATAAAATAATAATAAATTGACAGTCATCTAGACGTTGCTGGTTCAATCCTCACTGCAGTGAATACTAAGTAAGAAGCAGTGGATATTAACAAAGAATTAAAAATAAATATTTACTTAAGACGTCTACTCGATCATGTCTGGCGGAACGAGAACTATCTACCCCCGCATATAAAAACAAACGGGTTGAGTTTCTAAATTTCGTGGATTCCTGTTTTAATTTCATCATGCTATCTTTGCATTAGATTTCTCTTTTATTAGTTTGTTGTTTTATTAATCTACTAATTAAGTTACAATATCTTCAAGGAATTAAAATTTTCAGATAGGGCTTTATTATTTAAAAAGTGCAAAGTTTAGAAGAGTCCCGTTCAATCGGAATATTCCAAAAATTCCAAAAAATAGTTTTGTCACTGGCTAAAGTGAACACGTCTTTGATTTATGAGCCGTTTTAATTATGTTATTCCTAGTTATTATTTTACCAAGCAACGGAGTAGTAATATCTAGTATAGTACCCAGATGCGGGATTACCCAACTCGGTGAGACAGACATGTAGTCCTTGGCAGATGGACGGAATTACACAAGATTATCTGAAAACCACCCATTTCTATGTTCTGCTTATGATAAAAAGCTCGACACTTCCAAATATCAAATTTTATTCCTTAGATAATAATAAGGAAATGCTCTTCTAAGATGCATCTTTAACGCTCTAAACTCTATAACAAATGCCTTGCGAAATATTGCTTCAATGATAGCTAGAAATTTTCTTCTGTGGTACCAGTTTTCAATTACTCTGGTGAAAGAACTTCCCGGAATGTCTTCTCCGGCTCCTTGCTAAAATATTTGAATCATTAATCAATTTAGCGATAGTTCACTACCTAGAAGAATGCCTATCTTACAATCTCATTTAATTGCGGATATCTTAAAAGATCATCTCTGGACGTTTATACTACACACTGGATAAGAAGGAAAAACTAGGGCAAAACCGATGGATATCTCAAAAGTTTTTGATAAAATCTGGCATGAAGTTTTTTCAGGAAAATCAACCGGTCGGGAATTACTGAACAATAGTTAATTAAATAAATATCTCTAAGGTGAAAGAAAGATCCGGGTTGTTTTCTATGGTCGTACATCCAAGCAGCACCACATCAATGCAGGGGTCGTTACTTGGACCTATATTGTTCCTGGTCGAAACGAACGATCTCCCCGATTTAATCGCGTCTGGGATGCGTGTATTTGTTGATTACATTCGATTTGACCTCATATCGTGAATAGAGCACGCTCTATTCCCGATAGTAGGTCAAATCGAATGCCCACAAATGTAAGACAATGACTTTATCATTAGAAAATACTCGCTACCAAGACAAAGCTATTATCCGTTAACAACTGTAAGAAACCTTTCCAATTTTCGTGACTGATACCACCCTACCCGAGTGTCCAGTGTAAAAAGTCCTCGATATTTTCAGCTAACATTAAGTGGAATAAGTACATAGAAGCCATGCCAACTCTGTACAAAGAAAGATGGCTCCCTCTACCGAGCTAAAAAAAAAAACTTCTCACACTTGCAAGTATGCTATATCCTTATAAAGCCACCATTCGTCCGTGCATTCACTATTGTTGCTATATCTAAGCTGGTGCCCAAATCATTAACCCCTCGCTTCTCTCTTAGACAGGGTGCCAAAAATAATTTCTAACCTAATAGGTTCCGCACTGTCTACTAAGCTTCAGTCTCTGTCGCATCGCCGCAATATTGTCTCTATGTGTTTATTTTACCAGCTGGGTTCTTTTTTATAGAAGATCTGCTTATTTTAACACGAATCATGTTTACGTCGTAGAAAAGTTAAAATTGAAATCTGCTACTTTTGTGTGGAGGTAAGAAACTCATTAATTAATATCGAAACAATCAAACCAGAGGAAGAAATGTTTAGAGGTTCATTGAGATGTATGCAGAATGAGTAAAAGGTCAAATTAATTTGTTTACCGATAATAATAATAATATGGCAAAGTTATCAACAATCGTAAAGTTGATAGACTTTTTAAGATAAATAATTTGACCGAACATCGAAAATAGATTTATTCCTTCATAGATAATTTAGTATTACCTACTTTCTTTAGTTACGGTTTTGCGTCATTATTTTTATTAAGTTTAATTAATTTATAATATACTGTATTTAATTTTAAAGAAGCAGATAATAAGATATGTGTACTACCGTTAATAGATTTATTAAAATACGTCTGCGAACGACACACACATACACACACATACACACACACACACATATATATATATATATATATATATATATATATATATATATATAATAAAATGAGTGTTTCAAAGTTTATATATACACACATATATATACATATATATTTATATATATATATATATATATATATATATATATATATGTGTGTATATACAGGGTGTTTCAAAAGTCTTGGGAACATAACGATTTTTAATAACTCAAAAACTATTAGGAGTTGAAAAATGAAATTGGTACCGTTGGAAAGGTTAAAGTTTCAAGTTTTGTGGGGAATCTTCAAAGTTGTTCAATATGAGCACCATTCGTCACACGGCAGACATCTAGTCGATAGTCCATTTCCTGCCAAACGCGTTCCAGCATCTTGACGTCAATGGTTCCCACAAATGCCGTAACTCGAGCCTTTAGTTCGTCAATATCTCTTGGAAGGGGCGGCACATAGACTTGTTGCTTGACAAAGCCCCAAAGGAAAAAGTCACACGGGGTAAGATCTGGAGACCTAGGAGGCCAGGGCATGAGAACGTCATCACCTCGCCCAGATCTCCCAATCCATCTACCAGGCAGCCTTGTGTTAAGAAACTGCCTTACTCTAAGACTCCAGTGTGGTGGTGCACCATCTTGTTGAAAAATGAAGTCATCAGATTCTGCTTGTTCCAACTGAGCCATTAACCAGTCTTCCAGCATGTTGAGATAGGATTCACCAGTGATAGTTGCCTCTTCAAAGAAGAACGGTCCATAGACACCTTTCTTGGAAATTGCACAAAACACGTTCACTTTTGGTGAATCTCGCTCGTGCTCAAGAAGTTCATGAGGATTCTCAGTACCCCATATGCGAGTGTTATGCTTGTTAACTTTGCCATTCAGATGGAAGGTCGCCTCATCGCTAAAAACAAGCCGGTCATCAAAGCCGTTATCTTCCAACTTCTCTTGCATTGCAAGTCACGGCGAAGTGGCTTATCAGTGTCCTTCAACTTTTGGACCAACTTGAGCTTGTAAAGTACCATTTGCAGTCGTTTCCTTAAGATACGCCAGACAGTTGCTGGAGCAAGCTGAAGTTCCCTGCTGGCTCTTCTCACTGATTTACGGGGGTTCCGCTGAAAGGCTGTCCGAACTTGCTCAACTGCATCTTCTGAAGTTGAAGGGCGACCTGTTCGCTTACTTGGGCACAAACACCCATTTTTCACAAATTTAGCATGCCATCTGACAATGGATTTTTTTTCAGGGGCTTCTTTTTTAAATTTCCTGCGAAATGCACGCTGAACACATGTCAACGATTCAGTCTTTGCAAATTGGAGGACGCAAAATGCCTTGTCTTGTTTAGAGAACGCCATTACTGCACCTGAAAAGATAACAAGAAAATCATTAGTATTACCAAAAACTTGATTAAGCAAGCTTTAAAATGGCACCAGTTTCATTTTTCTACCTGGAATAGTTCATGAGATATACGCATTTGTAATGTTCCCAAGACTTTTTAAACACCCTGTATATATATAATTATATATATATAATGAGATGGGTGTTTCAAAGTTTGTATATACACACATATATATACATATATATGTATATATATATAGAGAGAGATTTGGATTTTTCACTTAGAAAAAAGATTATTCAGTGAAGACCGGGATTAGTCCAATAAAAACAAGCTTGATGATACTCGATTACACGATACAGAGCATTTATATGTGATATTTTGAAGGCTTACCAAAGCATGAACGGAATGTTTTGGTAAGCCTTCAAAAAATAACATATATATATATATTAGGTATTAGTTAGGTATGTTTAAATGTTTATATATTTGCATATAAATTATTCATTCTTAAACTAAATCACCGATTATTATGATTGTTTTTATACAGCTGCCAGCTATATGAGTTCAAAGTGTGGACTACATTTAGTTTAATTTTGTTTTATACAAAGAGAGTTAAAAGGGTGTAGAAGCCTTCTGTGAAAATTTAGCTACCTCCGATTTTTGTGAAATTTTAACAATAGATATTAGACATTAATTAATACGTATTCCTGAAATTTCAGGTTCTCAGAACCCGTAGTTTCGGCGACTATTTAAGCTTAGGACTTAAATTCTAGACATTTTCAAGAATCAAAATAATGCAATGCATTTTATTAAAAATTAGACTATAGGTTCTAGACATAAAGTTCACTATTGTTATATCTTAATGTTAACCTCCGTATGGGGAACATAAACGTGATGCAAACTGATTTGTTCGGAGAATTTATTTTACCAATATATAGTAGTTTTTTGATAGCTGTTTATTGTCTACGGACGTTGCCCATACAGACAACGCGGTCGATATTTGTTGAACTATTGAATTAAACTGGCGAGTTCATCTGCTGAGAATACACATCAACCAGACTACTTTATTTGGCTTAACCGTAACCTTAGTAGGGTTCTTCCAGCTGCTATGCTTTGCCAGAAGAAAGTCCGTGAATTTTGTTGGCACTGCTTATTTTGTGGATTCGCAGCTGACTTCTATATCTAGAGAGTGTTCCCCTGTCAGCAACCCGGGAAGTCGGTGGATTGGGGTTTTCATCGCCACACCACATAACATCATTAGCAATGTTCTTTTGTGGATGTTAAAACAGAGATATGGCTCAGTGAGGAGACAGCACATAACATACGTGAAGCAACTAGCAGAAGACTCACAATGCACACATGAATAGCTACCAGGTGTGATGGAGAATAGATCGAAATGACGTGAGACATTCAGTAGATTCATTTACAATACCATGGGTAGGTGATGATGAATATTACACACATATATATATATATATATATATATATATATATATATATATATATATATATGTAATACTCATCATATAATTTTTTTTTCATAAATATTTACACGAAAATCTTGTAGTAACTGTGAAACAGAGTGCAGTTATTGTAATTAATGTTGATGCTATTGTATTGCTGATAACATTACAGAATAAGAAGCTCTAAGCGTATTAATATAGAAATGTAGAAAATACTAAAACTAGTTATATATATATATATATATATATATATATATATATATATATATATATATATATATATATATATATATATAAATTGAGAAATATACAATATCCTAGTTATCTTAATTTCATCAGCACTTGCATGAGAGAATACAAACCAGTGAAAACGTCCATAGAAGACATCTATTGAGGAGACAATTATTTTTTTTATGTAACATCCAGAGAAAGCAAAGAACAAAACATATTGTTTCGCTTGTGTCAGTATGCTGAAGTAAAATAAAATAATGTAACACACCCGGAGGAAATATAGCTACAAACAGTATTCATATGTTTTGCCTCCATTTGGCATATGATGTCATACTTTTATGTAAGTAACACAACGGAAATACATTGAAGGAAACTAATTCATTCGCCCCGTCTGCGTTAGTGCGCGCTGTCAAACACTGCGTGAGACACACGAATAGGAAATACAGTGACAATAAAAACATATCATTTACCTGTCTCAGTATTTTATAATTAAAGTCGCTCTATCGCCCACATAGAAAACGAAGTAAAGACTAAACTATTTAACTTCCTAATATGAAATTTAGATACAAGAAATACATATTATTTAAGTAACTAGGTATGTTATATGAAAATTATTATTAACTTAATAAAAGAGTAAAGCCTGCTATGCTTCGTCTGCGTTAGTATGCGATGTTAAACACTTGTTATAACTTCCTTGTAGGGAATACAATGACAAGAAAATCATATTATTTGTCAAGGTTAACTCTTCACTTTATTTCATCAGTGGGCGTTATACTTATTTTTATTATAACTTGCCCAGACGGTGTAATATGTTTTCATGTCACTGTATTTCCTTATACGGAAGTTTCAAAAAGTACGTACCATCGCATACCATCGCATACCAGCACAGGCGAAGAATATCAAGTATTAATCGTAATTGTATTTGTTCTGCAGATGTTATAATAAAAGTCAGTGTGGTGCCACAAAAAAGGTAACGTTAAATGTTAAACATGATATGCATCGTCTGCGTTGGTATGCGATAGTAGAGACTTTTTGAAACTGCTTCCTGAGAAATAAAATGACAAGAAAAACATATAATTTGCCTATATCGGTATCATATAATAAAAGGCGACGTAACACCCAAAGGTGAAATAAATTGAAAGTTACGTAATAATATGCTTCTTCTGTGTGTGTATACGAGACCACACACTTTTTGAAATTATTCATGAGAAATTCAGTGTCAAGTAACACATTATTTGGCTGTGATAGTAGGTTTTATATAAACCGCGGCGTAACGCACACAGATGAAATAAATAAAAAGTTACGGGATGATATGCTTCGACCGTGTTTGTATACTAGACCACACACATTTTTAAACTGATTCATGATAAATTCAGTGTAAAGTAACGCAATAGTTAGTAGTGATAGTAAGTTTTATATAAACGGCGGCGTAACGCACACAGATGAAATACATAAAAAGTTACGGAATGATATGCTTCGACTGTGTTTGTATACTAGACCACACACTTTTTGACACTTATTCATGAGAAATTCAGTTTCAAGTAACACAGAATTTAGCTGTGATAGTAAGTTTCATATAAACGGCGGGGTAACGGACACAGATGAAATACATAAAAAGTTACGGGATGATATGCTCTGACTGTGTTTGTATACTAGACCACACACTTTTTTAACTTATTCATGAGAAATTAAGTTTTAAGTAACACAGAATTTAGCTGTGATAGTAAGTTTTATATAAACGGTGGCGTAACGCACACAGATGAAATAAATAAAAAGTTACGGGATGATATGCTTCGACTGTGTTTGTATACTAGACCACACATTTTTGACACTTATTCATGAGAAATTCAGTTTTAAGTAACACAGAATTAAGCTGTGATAGTAAGTTTTATATAAACCGCGGCGTAACGCACACAGATGAAATAAATAAAAAGTTACGGGATAGTATGCTTCGACAGTGTTTTTATACTAGACCACCCACTTTTTGACACTTATTCACAGAAATTAAGTGTCAAGTAACGCAATATTTGGCTGTGATAGTAAGTTTTATATAAACGGCGGCGTAACACACACAGATAAAATAAATAAAAAGTTACGGGATGATATGCTTCGACCGTGTTTGTATACTAGACCACACATTTTTGACACTTATTCATGAGAAATTCAGTTTTAAGTAACACAGAATTAAGCTGTGATAGTAAGTTTTATATAAACGGCGGCGTAACACACACAGATAAAATAAATAAAAAGTTACGGGATGATATGCTTCGACCGTGTTTGTATACTAGACCACACATTTTTGACACTTATTCATGAGAAATTCACTTTTAAGTAACACAGAATTAAGCTGTGATAGTAAGTTTTATATAAACGGCGGCGTAACACACACTGATAAAATAAATAAAAAGTTACGGGATGATATGCTTCGACCGTGTTTGTATACTAGACCACACATTTTTGACACTTATTCATGAGAAATTCAGTTTTAAGTAACACAGAATTAAGCTGTGATAGTAAGTTTTATATAAACGGCGGCGTAACACACACAGATAAAATAAATAAAAAGTTACGGGATGATATGCTTCGACCGTGTTTGTATACTAGACCACACATTTTTGACACTTATTCATGAGAAATTCAGTTTTAAGTAACACAGAATTAAGCTGTGATAGTAAGTTTTATATAAACGGCGGCGTAACACACACAGATAAAATAAATAAAAAGTTACGGGATGATATGCTTCGACCGTGTTTGTATACTAGACCACACATTTTTGACACTTATTCATGAGAAATTCAGTTTTAAGTAACACAGAATTAAGCTGTGATAGTAAGTTTCATATAAACCGCGGCGTAACGCACACAGATGAAATAAATAAAAAGTTACGGGATGATATGCTTCGACCGTGTTTGTATACTAGACCACACACTTTTTGAAACTTATTCATGAGAAATTCAGTTTTAAGTAACACAGAATTTAGCTGTGATAGTAAGTTTTATATAAACGGTGGCGTAACGCACACAGATGAAATAAATAAAAAGTTACGGGATGATATGCTTCGACAGTGTTTTTATACTAGACCACCCACTTTTTGACACTTATTCATAGAAATTAAGTGTCAAGTAACGCAATATTTGGCTGTGATAGTAAGTTTTATATAAACGGCGGCGTAACACACACAGATAAAATAAATAAAAAGTTACGGGATGATATGCTTCGACCGTGTTTGTATACTAGACCACACATTTTTGACACTTATTCATGAGAAATTCAGTTTAAAGTAACACAGAATTTAGCTGTGATAGTAAGTTTCATATAAACCGCGGCGTAACGCACACATATGAAATAAATAAAAAGTTACGGAATGATATGCTTCGACCGTGTTTGTATACTAGACCACACATTTTTGACACTTATTCATGAGAAATTCAGTTTTAAGTAACACAGAATTTAGCTGTGATAGTAAGTTTCATATAAACCGCGGCGTAACGCACACAGATGAAATAAATAAAAAGTTACGGGATGATATGCAGCGACCGTGTTTGTATACTAGACCACACACTTTTTGACACTTATTCATGAGAAATTCAGTTTTAAGTAACACAGAATTTAGCTGTGATAGTAAGTTTTATATAAACGGTGGCGTAACGCACACAGATGAAATAAATAAAAAGATACGGGATGATATGCTTCGACTGTGTTTGTATACTAGACCACACACTTTTTGACACTTATTCATGAGAAATTCAGTTTTAAGTAACACAGAATTTAGCTGTGATAGTAAGTTTTATATAAACGGTGGCGTAACGCACACAGATGAAATAAATAAAAAGTTACGGGATCATATGCTTCGACCGTGTTTGTATACTAGACCACACACTTTTTGACACTTATTCATGAGAAATTCAGTTTTAAGTAACACAGACTTTAGCTGTGATAGTAAGTTTTATATAAAGGGCGGCGTAACGCACACAGATGAAATAAATAAAAAGTTACGGGATGATATGCTTCGACCGTGTTTGTATACTAGACCACCCACTTTTTGACACTTATTCACAGAAATTAAGTGTCAAGTAACGCAATATTTGGCTGTGATAGTAAGTTTTATATAAACGGCGGCGTAACACACACAGATAAAATAAATAAAAAGTTACGGGATGATATGCTTCGACCGTGTTTGTATACTAGACCACACATTTTTGACACTTATTCATGAGAAATTCAGTTTTAAGTAACACAGAATTAAGCTGTGATAGTAAGTTTTATATAAACGGCGGCGTAACACACACAGATAAAATAAATAAAAAGTTACGGGATGATATGCTTCGACCGTGTTTGTATACTAGACCACACATTTTTGACACTTATTCATGAGAAATTCACTTTTAAGTAACACAGAATTAAGCTGTGATAGTAAGTTTTATATAAACGGCGGCGTAACACACACTGATAAAATAAATAAAAAGTTACGGGATGATATGCTTCGACCGTGTTTGTATACTAGACCACACATTTTTGACACTTATTCATGAGAAATTCAGTTTTAAGTAACACAGAATTAAGCTGTGATAGTAAGTTTTATATAAACGGCGGCGTAACACACACAGATAAAATAAATAAAAAGTTACGGGATGATATGCTTCGACCGTGTTTGTATACTAGACCACACATTTTTGACACTTATTCATGAGAAATTCAGTTTTAAGTAACACAGAATTAAGCTGTGATAGTAAGTTTTATATAAACGGCGGCGTAACACACACAGATAAAATAAATAAAAAGTTACGGGATGATATGCTTCGACCGTGTTTGTATACTAGACCACACATTTTTGACACTTATTCATGAGAAATTCAGTTTTAAGTAACACAGAATTAAGCTGTGATAGTAAGTTTCATATAAACCGCGGCGTAACGCACACAGATGAAATAAATAAAAAGTTACGGGATGATATGCTTCGACCGTGTTTGTATACTAGACCACACACTTTTTGAAACTTATTCATGAGAAATTCAGTTTTAAGTAACACAGAATTTAGCTGTGATAGTAAGTTTTATATAAACGGTGGCGTAACGCACACAGATGAAATAAATAAAAAGTTACGGGATGATATGCTTCGACAGTGTTTTTATACTAGACCACCCACTTTTTGACACTTATTCATAGAAATTAAGTGTCAAGTAACGCAATATTTGGCTGTGATAGTAAGTTTTATATAAACGGCGGCGTAACACACACAGATAAAATAAATAAAAAGTTACGGGATGATATGCTTCGACCGTGTTTGTATACTAGACCACACATTTTTGACACTTATTCATGAGAAATTCAGTTTAAAGTAACACAGAATTTAGCTGTGATAGTAAGTTTCATATAAACCGCGGCGTAACGCACACATATGAAATAAATAAAAAGTTACGGAATGATATGCTTCGACCGTGTTTGTATACTAGACCACACATTTTTGACACTTATTCATGAGAAATTCAGTTTTAAGTAACACAGAATTTAGCTGTGATAGTAAGTTTCATATAAACCGCGGCGTAACGCACACAGATGAAATAAATAAAAAGTTACGGGATGATATGCAGCGACCGTGTTTGTATACTAGACCACACACTTTTTGACACTTATTCATGAGAAATTCAGTTTTAAGTAACACAGAATTTAGCTGTGATAGTAAGTTTTATATAAACGGTGGCGTAACGCACACAGATGAAATAAATAAAAAGATACGGGATGATATGCTTCGACTGTGTTTGTATACTAGACCACACACTTTTTGACACTTATTCATGAGAAATTCAGTTTTAAGTAACACAGAATTTAGCTGTGATAGTAAGTTTTATATAAACGGTGGCGTAACGCACACAGATGAAATAAATAAAAAGTTACGGGATCATATGCTTCGACCGTGTTTGTATACTAGACCACACACTTTTTGACACTTATTCATGAGAAATTAAGTTTTAAGTAACACAGACTTTAGCTGTGATAGTAAGTTTTATATAAAGGGCGGCGTAACGCACACAGATGAAATAAATAAAAAGTTACGGGATGATATGCTTCGACCGTGTTTGTATACTAGACCACACACTTTTAGACACTTATTCATGAGAAATTCAGTTTATAGTAACACAGAATTTAGCTGTGATAGTAAGTTTTATATAAACGGTGGCGTAACGCACACAGATGAAATAAATAAAAAGTTACGGGATCATATGCTTCGACCGTGTTTGTATACTAGACCACACACTTTTTGACACTTATTCATGAGAAATTCAGTTTATAGTAACACAGAATTTAGCTGTGATAGTAAGTTTTATATAAACGGTGGCGTAACGCACACAGATGAAATAAATAAAAAGATACGGGATGATATGCTTCGACTGTGTTTGTATACTAGACCACAAACTTTTTGAAACTTATTCATGAGAAATTCAGTGTCAAGTAACGCAATATTTTGCTGTGATAGTAAGTTTTATACAAACGGCGGCGTAACGCACACAGATGAAATACATAAAAAGTTACGGGATGATATGCTCAGACTGTGTTTGTATACTAGACCACACACTTTTTGAAACTTATTCATGAGAAATTCAGTGTCAAGTAACGCAATATTTGGCTGTGATAGTAAGTTTTATACAAACGGTGGCGTAACGTACACAGATGAAATACATAAAAAGTTACGGGATGATATGCTTCGACTGTGTTTGTATACTAGACCACACACTTTTTGAAACTTATTCATGAGAAATTCAGTGTCAAGTAACGCAATATTTTGCTGTGATAGTAAGTTTTATACAAACGGTGGCGTAACGTACACAGATGAAATACATAAAAAGTTACGGGATGATATGCTTCGACTGTGTTTGTATACTAGACCACACACTTTTTGAAACTTATTCATGAGAAATTCAGTTTCAAGTAACACAGAATTTAGCTGTGATAGTAAGTTTTATATAAACGGCGGCGTAACGCACACAGATGAAATAAATAAAAAGTTACGGGATGATATGCTTCGACCGTGTTTGTATACTAGACCACACACTTTTTGACACTTATTCATGAGAAATTCAGTTTTAAGCAACACAGAATTTAGCTGTGATAGTAAGTTTTATATAAACGGTGGCGTAACGCACACAGATGAAATAAATAAAAAGATACGGGATGATGTGCTTCGACTGTGTTTGTATACTAGACCACAAACTTTTTGAAACTTATTCATGAGAAATTCAGTGTCAAGTAACGCAATATTTGGCTGTGATAGTAAGTTTTATACAAACGGCGGCGTAACGCACACAGATGAAATACATAAAAAGTTACGGGATGATATGCTCAGACTGTGTTTGTATACTAGACCACACACTTTTTGAAACTTATTCATGAGAAATTCAGTGTCAAGTAACGCAATATTTTGCTGTGATAGTAAGTTTTATACAAACGGTGGCGTAACGTACACAGATGAAATACATAAAAAGTTACGGGATGATATGCTTCGACTGTGTTTGTATACTAAACCACACACTTTTTGAAACTTATTCATGAGAAATTCAGTGTCAAGTAACGCAATATTTAGCTGTGATAGTAAGTTTTATACAAACGGTGGCGTAACGTACACAGATGAAATACATAAAAAGTTACGGGATGATATGCTTCGACTGTGTTTGTATACTAGACCACACACTTTTTGAAACTTATTCATGAGAAATTCAGTGTCAAGTAACGCAATATTTTGCTGTGATAGTAAGTTTTATACAAACGGTGGCGTAACGTACACAGATAGAATACATAAAAAGTTACGAGATGATATGCTTCGACTGTGTTTGTATACTAGACCACACACTTTTTGACACTTATTCATAGAAATTAAGTGTCAAGTAACGCAATATTTTTCTGTGATAGTAAGTTTTATACAAACGGTGGCGTAACGCACACAGATGAAATAAATAAAAAGTTACGGAATGATATGCTTCGACCGTGTTTGTATACTAGACCACACACTTTTTGAAACTTACTCATGAGAAATTCAGTTTCAAGTAACACAGAATTTAGCTGTGATAGTAAGTTTTATATAAACGGCGGCGTAACGCACACAGATGAAATAAATAAAAAGTTACGGAATGATATGCTTCGACTGTGTTTGTATACTAGACCACACACTTT
Organism: Sepiola atlantica; assembly: GCA_963556195.1. Lineage (NCBI taxonomy): Eukaryota > Metazoa > Mollusca > Cephalopoda > Sepiida > Sepiolidae > Sepiola > Sepiola atlantica. The sequence continues at coordinate 101,758,700 of OY744523.1, forward strand.
TTGAAACTTATTCATGAGAAATTCAGTGTCAAGTAACGCAATATTTTGCTGTGATAGTAAGTTTTATACAAACGGTGGCGTAACGTACACAGATGAAATACATAAAAAGTTACGGGATGATATGCTTCGACTGTGTTTGTATACTAGACCACACACTTTTTGAAACTTATTCATGAGAAATTCAGTGTCAAGTAACGCAATATTTTGCTGTGATAGTAAGTTTTATACAAACGGTGGCGTAACGTACACAGATGAAATACATAAAAAGTTACGGGATGATATGCTTCGACTGTGTTTGTATACTAGACCACACACTTTTTGAAACTTATTCATGAGAAATTCAGTGTCAAGTAACGCAATATTTTGCTGTGATAGTAAGTTTTATACAAACGGTGGCGTAACGTACACAGATGAAATACATAAAAAGTTACGGGATGATATGCTTCGACTGTGTTTGTATACTAGACCACACACTTTTTGAAACTTATTCATGAGAAATTCAGTGTCAAGTAACGCAATATTTGGCTGTGATAGTAAGTTTTATACAAACGGCGGCGTAACGCACACAGATGAAATACATAAAAAGTTACGGGAATATATGCTTCGACTGTGTTTGTATACTAGACCACACACTTTTTGACACTTATTCATGAGAAATTCAGTGTCAAGTAACGCAATATTTTGCTGTGATAGTAAGTTTTATACAAACGGCGGCGTAACGCACACAGATGAAATAAATAAAAAGTTACGGAATGATATGCTTCGACTGTGTTTGTATACTAGACCACACACTTTTTGACACTTATTCATAGAAATTAAGTGTCAAGTAACGCAATATTTTTCTGTGATAGTAAGTTTTATACAAACGGTTGCGTAACGCACACAGATGAAATAAATAAAAAGTTACGGAATGATATGCTTCGACCGTGTTTGTATACTAGACCACACACTTTTTGAAACTTACTCATGAGAAATTCAGTTTCAAGTAACACAGAATTTAGCTGTGATAGTAAGTTTTATATAAACGGCGGCGTAACGCACACAGATGAAATAAATAAAAAGTTACGGAATGATATGCTTCGAGTGTGTTTGTATACTAGACCACACACTTTTTGAAACTTATTCATGAGAAATTCAGTGTCAAGTAACGCAATATTTTGCTGTGATAGTAAGTTTTATACAAACGGTGGCGTAACGTACACAGATGAAATACATAAAAAGTTACGGGATGATATGCTTCGACCGTGTTTGTATACTAGACCACACACTTTTTGAAACTTATTCATGAGAAATTCAGTGTCAAGTAACGCAATATTTTGCTGTGATAGTAAGTTTTATACAAACGGTGGCGTAACGTACACAGATGAAATACATAAAAAGTCACGGGATGATATGCTTCGACTGTGTTTGTATACTAGACCACACACTTTTTAAAACTTATTCATGAGAAATTCAGTGTCAAGTAACGCAATATTTGGCTGTGATAGTAAGTTTTATACAAACGGTGGCGTAACGTACACAGATGAAATACATAAAAAGTTACGGGATGATATGCTTCGACTGTGTTTGTATACTAGACCACACACATTTTGAAACTTATTCATGAGAAATTCAGTGTCAAGTAACGCAATATTTTGCTGTGATAGTAAGTTTTATACAAACGGTGGCGTAACGTACACAGATGAAATACATAAAAAGTTACGGGATGATATGCTTCGACCGTGTTTGTATACTAGACCACACACTTTTTGAAACTTATTCATGAGAAATTCAGTGTCAAGTAACGCAATATTTAGCTGTGATAGTAAGTTTTATACAAACGGCGGCGTAACGTACACAGATGAAATACATAAAAAGTTACGGGATGATATGCTTCGACCGTGTTTGTATACTAGACCACACACTTTTTGAAACTTATTCATGAGAAATTCAGTGTCAAGTAACGCAATATTTTGCTGTGATAGTAAGTTTTATACAAACGGTGGCGTAACGTACACAGATGAAATACATAAAAAGTTACGGGATGATATGCTTCGACTGTGTTTGTATACTAGACCACACACTTTTTGAAACTTATTCATGAGAAATTCAGTGTCAAGTAACGCAATATTTGGCTGTGATAGTAAGTTTTATACAAACGGTGGCGTAACGTACACAGATGAAATACATAAAAAGTTACGGGATGATATGCTTCGACTGTGTTTGTATACTAGACCACACACTTTTTGACACTTATTCATAGAAATTAACTGTCAAGTAACGCAATATTTTGCTGTGATAGTAAGTTTTATATAAACGGTGGCGTAACACACACAGATAAAATAAATAAAAAGTTACGGAATGATATGCTTCGACCGTGTTTGTATACTAGACTACACACTTTTTGAAACTTATTCATGAGAAATTCAGTTTCAAGTAACACAGAATTTAGCTGTGATAGTAAGTTTTATATAAACGGCGGCGTAACGCACACAGATGAAATACATAAAAAGTTACGGGATGATATGCTCTGACTGTGTTTGTATACTAGACCACACACTTTTTGAAACTTAGTCATGAGAAATTCAGTGTCAAGTAACACATTATTTAGTTGTGATAGTAAGTTCTATATAAATGGCGGCGTAACGCACACAGATGCAATAAATGTAAAGTTACGGGAATATATGCTTCGACTGTGTCTGTATACGAGACCACACACTTTTTGAAACTTACTCATGAGAAATTCACTGCCGAATAACACATTATTTTCTGTGATTGTAAGTTTTATATAAACGGCGGCGTAACGCACACAGATGAAATAAATAAAAAGTTACGGGATGATATGCTTCGACTGTGTTTGTATACTAGACCACACACTTGTTGAAACTGATTTATGAGAAATTCAGTGTCAAGTAACACATTATTTGGCTGTGATAGTAGATTTTATATAAACCGCGGTGTAACGCACACAGATGAAATAAATAAAAAGTTACGGGATGATATGCTTTTTCGGATTTTTATGCGAGAAGATCCACTTTTGTAAATTCATGAATGAAAAATCACGTGTCAATTAACACATCATCTGCCTTTTTGAGTAGGTGTTATATAAAATGCCGTGTAACGCCTACATATAAAATCAATAAAAAAGTTACATGATGATATTCTTCGTATGTGTTTGTATGCGATACAACACACCTTTTGTAAACTTCCCTTGTGAAATTCCATGTCAAGAAACAGATTATTTTCCTATTTTAGTAGGTTTTATATAAAAAGCGATGTAACGCTAACAGATAAAATGAATTAAAAGTTACGGCATGATATGCTTCGTCTCTGACTGTGTGCGAGACCACACACTTTTTATAAACCTTCACCTGAGAAATTCCGTGTAAAAACACACAACATTAGCCTGTCTCAGTAGGTTTTATATAAAAGGCGGCGTAACACTTACAAAGGAAATAAATTTAAAGTTGCAGGGTGATATGCTTCGTCTGTGTTTGTATGCGAGACCACACACGTTTGGAAACTTATTCCTGAGAAATTTGGTGTCAAGAAATACATAGTTTACCTGTTACATTAGGTGTCATACAATAAGCGGCGTTACGCCATCAGAAAAAATAAAGCACAAGTATTCGTATGTGTCGGTATGCAGTGGGATATACTTTATGATATCTACATCAGGGGAAATAATGTAATTATCTTAAATATTTAAATCTATACACTGGAAATCATTGGAACTTTGCAGGCAATCTAATATTTTCGTTAATCGGCGATTAATAATCGTCTTAGTCGAAACAACTTGAACAACTTCCGCGTATCTTTTTTACAAAAGACACAGTAAATACCAAATGAATAAAAAAGGACATAAAATAAAATTACGTGTTTGAAATAAAAAAAGTTATCAAGGTATAAATCCTACGAGGTGTAGGAAATGTTTGTGTATCAAGTTAATTAAATGAGACATTATGAAAGAATTTATTAAAATATATTTTTTCTAAAAAGACCATGATCATCTCTGACGTGGCAACGTCCGTAAATGTTACAGATTTGATCGAAATGCCAATCTTTTGATTTTTAATCGAAACATCATTGGCAGGCTTCTTAAACTCAAGCGAATGGCGCAAATCGATGAACGTCCTCGTGTAAGCCACATACCGCCAGAAATATCAGCAGAATAGCTTGGCCTTTTGGTTAAGATCAAAGTGTAGTATCTGTTCCGATGGATACTACACCCTATAGATCGGTATCGTCTTGGCCTTCGGGCCTTGATTCCTCCATTCTGTGGCATTGTCCTATGCAGTTCTAGGAGGTCCACCCTGCCAGGCTTTGCGTTCTCACCCTTTGAGAAGGGGTTAGTTTATTGTGAATCGCCTGAGGCGCCTCTACCAGGGAATGCTGACGGGGCTGCCCAGGCATTTATTGTAGGCCAGAGTGTTCAACTTCTCGGACGATTGCTTTCCAATCCCACCCTCCGACCTTGTTTTACATCTTTCTGTTGTTGGAAGGAAGTATATAAAAGAAATGCCAGCACTTTAGTCGCATCCAGACAGCATTCTTCACCCATGGATAAACTGTTTTTAAAGGAAGGAGGCTACAACCTATCAAATAATTGTGCGACCGCCGGAAGGTAATACCGTGGAGAGACTACCGAGGCGTACATTAACTTTACAGCTATATTGTATTTACTTTTTGCTGTGTTTTGTATAACCGGCAATAACGCATCTTTGTACCATAAACGGGTTGAAATTAAATTCATAGTTAATAATACAGTCATGATTTTATGTTTACCCACTTATTTAATTACGAAGTTGAAGAAAAGTGGTACATTTCAAGTAGTAAAAATATTGTATACACCAGTATAATAATAATTGGGCTTAGTTGAAGTACCAATTTTCTAATATGTAATATCTTTTTAGATTTGACATAATTGTGTGGGATGACAGTTACATTTTTTTAGATACATAGAAAGTATACCTTAGTGATTTAACTCAAAATGAAGTTTAATTTTATAATTACATTGGGTGAGGTATAACCCAACGACATTATAGCTAGAAGGAGATTACAGCCGGATGTAGACGAGACTTATTGACCGAATTAGCTAGTCGCGCACCCTCCTAACTTTTTCCCTCTTTTTATTTCCCTTTTTTTCATCTTGAGTTTTCTGGACGGCATTAAAAACTGATTTTTTTACTTGCGAAAACGCTGTGGCGTTAAAACCTGAATTGATTAGTGTAGATTGTCACCAACGTTTCTTTCATTTTATACATATATATATATATATATATATATATATATATATATATATATTTGAAAATTTCTTTGAGAAACCAGTAAACAGACGCGTGAATTCATATCAATAAATGAAAATTTATTTAATTATTTAAAAAAAAAATTTTTATAATTCCAAATTTTCGGTTTTATCAAACCATAATCATGGTAAACAGACATTGTATTTCTTCTTTTTTTTCCTGGTAAAAATCTGACGGCGTGGCCGAAGATTTACAATCTCCTCCGATCTTATTGGAGAGTTTTTTGGGTTTTTTTTTTTTATATATGTCCGATATTGTAGTGAATGCCCTGGTTGGCCTGAGATGAATAATATAAGTGTTACTACAGTTTTAGAAGCGTTGCGTCCAGTACAGAAGGCAGTCCATCTTACTATTGTTTTGTCCAATCAATGCAGCATATTATTAAGGGTCTCTAATTAGAATTTCTGAAGTTCACACAGTCTGTTAATAATTTTAAGATTCAAAGCCGAAATACCAAACACAAATGCTTGCCGTTCGTGGGCAGAAGGTAGTGTACTATGATGATCTTTATATTGAATAATTGTTGTTTTGAATACATTTGTGCATAATATAAACTGATTTGCTACGCCTCACGAAACTTTTCCTTGACCTAAAATATTATTTTCACTAGAACAACCAAAACAAACTCATAAAGTATTAGTATATATTGCTTATGTTCTTGAAAAGTAAAACAAATAAGATTTTTTAAACAGATTTTCGAAATTTAAAAAATAATATATACATGGGGAATCTATTTTTACCGACTTACGTACAATGCACGTGATATCAAATGTATCAGTTATGTGACATGCTAAAAGACACGGCTTCCGGGACTTTCGTGTATTTCCCTGTTATTCAGTTCTATTTGCTGTCCTTTCATTGTAAATTATGTTGTTTTTGTTTATGTTATCAGATATAATTTGCAAATTGAAATCATAAAAGTGAATCTTTGATTTTTCAGGGTGTTTTATCTTTCTTTACGTGCAATAATTGTAGGAAGCTCGGCTATAAACGCTAGCAGTTAATACAACATATCAGGCCACAAATCATGTTTAACGATAGATAGGACGTGTAGGCAAATAAAATGGTCTTATCTATATAAATAAAAGCGCATATGTTGGTATGTTTATATGCACTTGCGAACATTTGGAAGACAAAAAACTCATGAGGTTGTGAATATGACATTGATTGTGAAAGAGATATCAATTTAACGTGAGTGCAGTTGTTTAACGTAACTACGGTAACATCTACAAAATGTGTTTTATTGGGCGATAAGCAATTGATTTAGCATTCAGAATTGGGATACACATATACAGGGTCGGGCAGATAAATTGGAACTAATTAAAAATGCTAATATCTATTTTATTTTTGATCATATGATTACGGTTTTTTTTATTAAGGATCTTTAAACACTTTATTGCAAGATAGCATAATTATATTTACTCAAATTTGTTTTAATATGACGGAATTAGCACGAAGAATAACTATATGCGAAATGAGTTGCGCCGGGAGTTCTCCTTCGGACATTGTTAAGAGCACTGGCTATGCAAACACGACTGTCTATCGGGTTGTGGCTAATTTCGATGCCGAGTGTAAGGTTGAGAGAAGTCGGCACAGTACTCGTAGTGATCGAAAGCGCACAAAAACTTTCCTGGTCGGACTAAAAAGTCCATAAAGGCAGACCCAAGTAAGTCGATGTCGAAACTGTCAAAAAAGCGCAATGTGAGTCGCAGAACTATCAGCAGAGCAATCAACGAAGACCTTGGGATGAAGTTCTACGTTAGGAGACGCCGTAATCTCCTTACTGCCCGTTCAAAAGCTATCAGAGTTGAAAGATGCCCCAAGCTCATCAACCATCTGAAACACAAAGGAGGACATGTGCGCATTTTTGTTGATAAGAAAAAGTTAATCGTGGATGAGGTTCCAAATCACCAGAACACTTGAGTTATTGCCTGTGACCCTTCGGAAGTTCCTCCTGTGATGCTAAGCAAACATCCTGCTTCTGTGATGGTTTTTGCAGCCGTGGCAAGTGATGGAAAGGTGATGCATCCTCATTTCACCGAAGCGGGTTCTAAAATCAACACAGCGGAGTATTTGAACATTCTTAATAATGTGTTATTGCCTTGGATCCGTAGAAACTACGACCCTAGAAAAGTCATGCTCATCCAAGACTCGACACCAGCGCATGGATCAAAGAAAGTCCAAGATTTCATGAAGGACTATCTACCCTTGTTTGTTCCGAAGGATATTTGGCCCAGCAGCTCTCCAGATCTAAATGTTTGCTACTATTATCTATTCGGCGTCGTCGAGGGACAGACTAATGTCAATCCACACCCAAATACAAACCTATTGAAGACAGCCATTCAACGAGCATTTCGCAATCTCGATCCCAATACAATAAAGAAGAGCTGTTAACGGTTTCGTCAAAGAATCTCCAAAATAATTGATGCAAAGGGTGCTCATATTGAATAATTTTGTTCAATACTAGACTGTAATAATTTAATAAATTAATGTTGAAATGATATCTTTCCATATTTAATCCTTTAAATAATGAATTTTGTAAAAATAAAAAAGTACCAATTAAGCTGCCTGACCCTGTACACACTAATATATATATATATATATATACCGTATTTCTTAATTGGAAGAGTTTCCCAGCAGAGTGCTCAATTATTAATGCAAAAGTAAAATTAACTAAATAATTAATAAGAGCATGATATTTATTAATATTAAATAAAGTGTTACAACAACATCCGAACCAAGGTTTCAGATCCGAGAAAATCGGACCTTCATCAGCGGAGTCGTATAGCTTAATGAGTGAGAACAACCGCCAGGAATTTCAAAATATTGTCCGTTGGAAAGATGGAACACTTTCAGATTTAAAATTGTCACGTGCGTGGAATATTCGTAGTAAGTTATGGAAAAGTTTCAGATCAAAACAACAGCAACGCTGTACATCGAAAAAGCAAGAAATTAAATGGGAATAACGTTAACAGTTGGACAAATGGGAACCTAGCATGTTTAAATTGTCACGTGCGTGGAATTACGTAGCCCGTTATGGAAAGTATTCAAATTTAACTAATAGAGACGCTATATATGTTTTATCGAAAGTAAATGGAGATAACGTTAAAAATAAAAATAAATTTATATTAAGTTAAAAATTATATTGAAATAATATGCTAATGTAATAATATATGTCTAAAAATATTAAATAATAAATCATTAAAAATAAAACTTATAATTAAATAAATTGTAGTCACACCATTTATAAATTTATGAAGTCGTAATGGTACTAATCAGAAAAAAATTAAGGTACTAATAATAAAAGTGGGGGATAAAGAAAGATGAAAAAGAATAATGAAGAAAAATAATGAAGAAAAATAAAAAAAAATGAAGAAAAATAATATAAATATAAAGATGAAATAAATACATTGTTAGATAAAATAAAGGATAACAAAATTCAGTAAAAATAAAAATAAAAGATAAAAGGCAAGAGAAGGAAAAATGGGGATATGGGGTACTCCACATTTGAAATTTTAAATTAAAATTAAAAATTTAAAACATTTAAAAATTTAAAATTTAAAAACAGTTATACACATAAATATAAAAAACAATCCATAATTAAAACATGCAATAATAGAAATCAAGTTTAGGGCCACAGTCGGGATACCATACAGTTCAATCCGAAATTCGGAAGGCGAATTCATCATTGTGAAATCCAAAATCCTAAAAGACCGTATTCTGGGTACTCTGCGGTTATGACCTATGTATTTTGTTCTGCCCAATTTATCAGAAGTGCCTTTCTCCTGTGGATACAGTCCTTATATATCTCCCCTTTTTTGTTTAGGCATATAATGTTAGGGTCATTGATGGTTCGCAAGATGTTATATTTTTCAGCATCGCAAAGTGCACAGCGGCCTGATATTGGGGAATATGGTTTTCGTCTTTCAATTAATTTCCAACTGATGGTAAAAGGTGTTCCCTCATCTTTTAGTTCCCATACACGGGCCCCTAAAGCTGTATTTACTCTATCTCTATATTTGAAGGTATGCCTGTGGGCATATAGTCTTTGCTTAAACATGCCCTTTGTCATCTCAATGTATATCTCCTTATTGTCCGTTAGTTGTCTGGAAATGCTCGCCTCGTATACTATTGATGTTACTTTGCAGTTCCCATCCAAGGGGCATTGATCTCTGGTTGTACAGGAGCAGGCTGTATCCTCTATTGGTTTAGGTTCGGCTGTTATCATTTTCTTCATATATATATGTGTGTGTGTGTGTAAGTATATATATAAAGTTCGGGGCATATCAAGGGATGTAGGTAGAGCTATTGTGTTTCAAGTTCGGCAAGCTGGTGCCAAATTATGGCTAAACCTTCTCTTTGGACCACATCAGTAAGGTTAAGAAGGGAATCCTTAGTTGTTTACTTGGAGAAGCCACGTCAGTGTCGATGTTTACAGCGTCAGAAACAACATGGGGAACATCAGTTACTAGTAATAAGCAAATGGGTTGTCTCCGACGGTGGAATTAACTATCGCAGTCCCACTGGTCAGCTACCGCTTGCCTCAAGCTAGGCAGCCCCCAGCCAAGTAGGTGCTAAGCCGCCACAGTCTACTTGCTTCAATGGGTGCTTGGAGCTAGGTAAAATACCAACAAGCAGACTAGAAAACTATGCACTAGTCATCGAACGAAAGCTCACAAGGCTCAACGTCGACGTAACTGAACTACAGGAAACAAGATTCGCATAAAGCGGCAGCCTCAGAGAATACAACTGCATAGCGTTGAATTCGCAGTGAATAATTATCTAGGTACCACTGCAGAACCGTCATCCAGTGAAAGACAACCCTGACACGAACAGATTATATCTGCTCGGTGACTTCAATGCGTGAGAGGATTTCAACTCTGACTCTTGGCTCATCTTCAGGGAATTCAGCAACCAGGTTGGATCAAAAAATAATGTTCTGCCTGATGAGACCTCAGCTCTTGAGAGCTGTAGATCGATAACATCGACATGCCAGTGTAGCAGACCATGTACATGTTTGAATAAAAGCATCCACAATACAGCTCTATATTTTTTATTGAGCACTCTTTTATAAACCCGGTTTGATTCCCTTTGGATTTCTACCCTGTGGATTTTTACCCTACCTGGATTACTATATATATATATATATATATATATATATATATATATATATATATATATATATATATATATACAGGATAAACTCGTAAATTACTGAACGGATCATTGAATTCTTGAATATATATTCTAGGTAACATCGTGGGTAACATGGGCACATTATTATTTTATAAACTTTATTATTTAGAGGGTTCATGTATATGAAGTTAGGTATGTGTATATGTTTATATATTTATATTTATAGGATTCACTCTTAAACCAACGAACTGATCAGTGTGAATTTTGGAACATAGCTTCAAGACATAAGTGTGAGTAATTTGTCTATATTTACTTTAATTTACTTTCATGCAACCTTAGTTTTTTGATCGATGTTTTATTGATTGAATTCGAACAATGTAAACAAGAGATGCCATAAACATAATAAAACATGAACCTTTATATACAAAAAATAAATTTAAATAAGGTTTCCCTTTGGGGATTTTGAGTAAGAAACCAACATGTTTAAATCATATTAATGTTGGATGCATTTTAATTCTCTATCAGCTTGACTGGGGAATTCATATACACTGATGAAGCCTCCTACGTTTTGAAAAAAATATGGAATGTTTTACTCTGAAAAACTAATGGTCTTCAATCTGATTGCGGAAATAATTAACTTTACATGATGTTAAATTAAGAGCTATAGTCATACGCTATTGTACTACAACATAAACGTGTGTGTTAACTAAAAGAAATGTACATAATATATATACATATATATTAGTATAATTTATTTATTTATACAAATATTTTGAGCAATAACAATTAGCACAATATTTTAGTATATATTATTATTCATACACAGATTTAAACTACATATGTGCATACATGTTTCAGAAACAATGTTATTTAGGTATAGCATAATCTGCAACTAACAGAGAAAACTCTGTATAGATAAAAAATATTCGTCTTTCAAGCGTCTTCTCTCTCCATGGCCTGATGATACTATACCGCGAATAAAGTTGTAGCTAAAACATGTATGCATATACGTAGCCTGATATATTGTATGAATAAAAATATATACTTAAATATAGTGTTACTTGATATTAATCCCTATTATATAAACATTGTAGTTTCATAGGATTAATCCTATGGACAAAAACCCTATATATATATATATATATATATATATATATATATATATATATATATATATATATATATATATATATATATATAGGGTGTCCCAAAAGTCACTGATAATTGAAAAAAAAAAGTTATAACTTATATATTTCTTTTCTGTTTTCAGGGTAGTTAAGCGGTCCTTCCGACGTTACCACAAGAAAATACAGCATTGAGGAACAAATCTACACTGGTACTTTGAGTCACATGGGTCAAATTCAGAAATCAAGCGGGTGTTACCGTCGACATTTTAAAACTAGAGATGCGCCAAGTGTAAATGCCATTAAAGCCATAGTAAGATGTTTTCACAAACAAGGTGCAGTATGTGACCTCCCCATGTTCGGAAGGTCTCGTTCAGTAGGAAATGGAGACAATCGGGAAGAAATGGAGCGAAGTCTAGAACAGCAATTTCAATCAGAAGACCCGAACAGGTGGGAGTTTCACGATCCTCGTTACATAGGATGTTGTATGACATGGAAATGTTTCCATACAAAATCCGACTTGTCCAGCAACTTCAGCTGGAATTTGCTACAAGTGCCAGTGACTTTGTGGACACCCTATCCAATGGCCTCGGTCTCACATAACTGCCGATGTGACCAGTAAACACCTGAATGTTGTATTTCTACCAAAGGTACACACACATTATTATTATTGTTAGTAGTAGTAGTAGTAGTAGTAGTAGTATTTAATGAAGCTAAGTAAATCAACGTAAATCAGACCTTTTCATATATATTTTACACATAAATAATCATGTTAAAATATTCCATTAGTTTGAGGATTGGCTTATTCTTTTTTAGTCTATGTTAATTGTTCTAATAAACCTCAATTTGTAATTTACTCACTCTGGTCTGATGGCCATCTTTGATATTATGCAGTAGCTATCTATTCTAGCTTATGTCGCTCTTTTTTCTCTCCAGCCTCTCTCCCTCTCTCTCTCTCTCTCTCTCTCTCTCTCTCTATATATATATATATATATATATATATATATATATATATATATATATATACATATATATTAACAGTCAAATTTAATAAAACTAACTATAAAACAAAATATTATATACAATAAGAAACTATACAACAGAATATTATAAACAATAAAAAATGACCCATAGTTTGGGAGATAAAGGGAGACATATATATATATATATATATATATATATATATATATATTAACAGTCAAATATAATAAAACTAACTATAAAACAGAATATTATAAACAAAAGAAACTATATAACAGAATATTATAAACAATAAAAAATCACCCATAGTTTGGGGGATAAACGGAGATAAAAGAGAAAGAGGAAGGGAAATAAAGCTATAGAGAACATATTTTAAAATTTGTCTATTAGATACCATTTTATTAACATATAATTATTATTCTGATTAAAGTTTAGAAGTTCAGACGAAGTTTCACTTAAGTTAATTAGCTGATAGATTTATGAAAAATGTCAAAGTCACGACTCGATGGCTTCATGTATGATTTAATTAATTTGAAACGAACAGCATTTTCTAATTAAAGTTTACAAGTTCACGCAAAATGTCACTAAACTAAGAAAGTTAATAAATTCATAAAGGTTGTCGAAATTTCTAGTTTTTCACTTTTCGTTGCGGATTTGGGTGACCTTTTCGGATTGAAAGATATGAGTTTATTCAAATGAAAAGAAAAAAAGTGAAACGAAAATTTGAGATAAAATTATATTTTTCTGATTAATGATTAAAAGTACAGACGAAAGATCAGTGAATGTAAGACGTTGATAATGTTGTTCTTATTAAGCTGCCTCACCACGAGAACAAAGTTAGAGAGAAGGTCGTTTTTTAATGTGTGGAAAATGTAACTGCCCAGAAAGAGGCACTCTGGATTGGAACCAAAATAAAAAAATATATTTAGTCTAGAATAACTTTTTATTTCACTGACCCAGGACAGAAAAGATTAAGTGTAGTATTAGAACAGATATTACACCTTGTTCTTAGCAAATAGGTATTTTGTTTAATTTGTAAAAAAGCAAATCTACTATCTCACAGTTATAAAACTCGTAAGACAGAAAGGTCCAATGACCAAACCAATCAGAATAGGTTCGATCAGGTTTCGATTTATTTTTCAAAATCTATGTGAATTTTATAGAAAAAAGTATTAATTGAAAGATTCGGTGTGGATTTCGCATATTACAGGGGTGCTGCTTTCCTGTAAACTACAACTTCAAGTTTAATAATACAAAGCTTTCCCAGCGGTCCTCTTAAGTAATCAAATTTTGCCCATTATTTTCATTTCAATCCTCTCATATTATTGTTCATCATTAAATTGACAATCACTTTAATTCTTATCCTCGAGTTGCTTTTGTTCCTTTCTAAGTTGTGACTCATTAGTATGAATAAATATTAATCAAACAACAATTTGCTGACAATGAGAAGGTTAATTTTATAGCCAGCTTTATAAATCTAAAATAATTTGATGACCTATCAAAGATCTTTAGGTCAGAATTTTCTTCAATAAAAGCAAAGTCAAAGTCTAGACAGCTCCTCGAAAATTTTAATAGCTATTAGTGTACACCACAGGGACATGAGTAACTTTGTGGCGTTCGGTAATAGTCTTATGCCACTTCAAGATAGACCTTCTCTCATATCTAGTCCTTATGAGAACGAAGATAAATAGGAAGTGAATCGAGTCTATCCTCATCGAAGCAGATTCAACTCCCAAATACAGCCTATTAATAAAACGATGCGTACTAAAGAAGACAGAATATGGTTGCAGACTTCAAAAATTCTCAAGACCGCGACATAACTAACTTTTTCGACGAGAAAACCGATACTGATTATAAAAAACTAAAAGTTTCTCTCGAATAGCTAACGATGTTTTTTTCTCTCTCATTAAACGACATTAGTGCCGAGGGTACAAAAGTGGTTTTGCATATGACAAAATAGTAGGGTTAAGTGGCAAGATTTTCTTCTATTATTGTTTTATAATCGTATTATTATAAATAATTAATAAAATCCTATCCTAACCCTTCATGCCAATCTGAGAGTATAGTGCGTAAACAAAGCATACAGCACGCATATTGAAATGATCTTCATCTCGTAATAACCCGTTTTTAGCATGATAAAAGCGAAACATAATATACATATCTATATTTTACAATATATATATATATATATAGAGAGAGAGAGAGATATTATATGTATATACATAAATATATATATATCTTACAATGTATATGTATATATATATATATATATATATATCTTACAATATATATATATATAATATATAATATATTTATATATATATATATATATATATATATATATATATATATATATATATATATATATATATATATATATACATAAAGTTGCTTTCTTCGCGAAAAATAACGAATTGATCCGCTTTTAATTGTTAAACTTTATTGGAAAAGATTTATAAAGCTGGCTATAAAATAAACTTTATAATATTTTACCATATTTGTCTATCGTTGCTATAGTCATATGTATATTTGAAAGTGACAAAATATGTCATTAAAATAGAAATAGATAAATAATACAAAGAATAACACATTACTTTCATAATTATAACGCAATAGCTACTCTTGAATATATATATATATATATATATATATATATATATATATATATATATATATATATAATGCATTTTTATGTAATTGTATTCATAGGTTATTGCAGCGTTTGTTGCTTTTACGCTTACTACTATTCCGATTGTTTCACTTCCCAAGTGATGAAGATGCAGAAGATTGCATCATTAGTAGCCATTAACTTTATAGGACGTATTTTTCGTTAATACATATTTTTTTATTAATTTTATACGTACATAAAATTAATTCATGGACACGTGTGTCTGGCTCACAGCCGTCATTGATTCTTGTCTAAGTTAGCCATGCTGATGACGGCTGTGAGTCAGAAACACTTGTCCATTGATTACTTTGATGAACGTATAAAATTTATTAATATATATATATATATTTTAATATGCGTGTTTGTGTGTTTATTAAATGTGTGTGTGAGATAAATAGGGGGAGAGAGAAATGTAAATTATTAACGGTTCTAGACCTTGCAGCGAACTAGTAGTTTGTATTCGATGCTAATTGGATATTGTATTAAAATGGCGGATCGGACAAAAATCACGCACGATGTGGCCCGCGGACTATGGTTTCCGACGCCGGATATATACATTTGCATGAATTATAATTTTAATTGGTGTCAACATACTATGTATATAAAACCTGATATATTTATTCTTTAACTGCAAACATTTCTAAGCAATAAAAAATAGACTTTTGAATCTTTTAGTCGATTGCTAATAGTTTATCAAAAAATGTTTTAAGTCTCTCTACAGTGAGGATGTGATATTTTTCATAAAATATTTAAGGTAATTTGCGGTGGACGATTGAATTGAAGCTTTCATTAATTATTCTCCCAATTTAATCTATCTCTATATAAAGTTAGTGTTTCACCGTAGATAAGTGTAACACGCGTCTGTTGATAATTATTTTACATATATACAGTTAGGTTGTCGTATATATTTGTATGGTCATCCAGAGACAGACTGTTTTTTTCTGTATCACAGCTTTTCAGCCAGGAATCGAACCTTCAGCTGATAGTCGGCAACTCTCATCACTGAGACACGGGACAGGCACTGGTAAATGTCCTTATATAAACATTGACTACCACTTTTAAAGTGCTCTATTTCTTTTACTTACAAATAACCTTGCATTACGCTATGTAGTTAAAGGCGGTATCATTTAACGACAGTGCTCAACCCAAGATGGGGAAGTATATAGTCATCCACAAACAGTCTGGTTCGCTGTATCCTAACCTTTCGGTGCGGCTAAACAAGCAGTTATTCCCAGTCAAGGATCGAACTTTTAACTATTTTATTGATAGTCGGAAGCTCTCACCAGTTAGCCATAGGGCAGGCGCTGGTAAATGATATCTACAATGTTTTTATATAAATATTGACACCCACTTTTACTGTGCTATATTTGTTTGTTTACAAAAAGCTGTATGTACAGATGCACTACTTAACCGATTATCAGAATATTATGAATTTTGGAACACAACTGCGATGCATACAGAGCCGAAATGTGGGCTACATTTAGTTTAATTTATGTTTATGCAAATAGGCTAAAGAGGGAATGGAGAACTTCGTAAAATTAAGATACCTACAATTTTTTGTTAACAATAAGTATGAAACATCAAGTATTAAATATTCCTCCAATTTCAATTTCTGTGGATTAGTTTAAATGGTTTAAGAGGGCATAAAATGTGTAAAACCTTCTATTTCAAATTTCAATTACATCAGGTTGGCATTGAATTGTTTCTATGTGCATTAGACACGAAGTCGGCAAGATTCCCTGAATTTCAATTTCTCCTTACGAACCCTTAAGCTTGAGCCATACATTTTACATATTTTCTAGAATGAAAACCATTTTAATGTGTGTTGATCAAATTAGAATAAGGATTCCAGACATAAGATTTAGTTTCATTGTATCTTATAAAGATGGTGCAAAACTGTTCTGTTTACGGAATGAATTTTACCCGTCCAGGGGCGGGTATTCATTCTAGTATATTTATAAAGCTGAGCAATTGCTCACAGTAACAGTGCATTATGAAAGGATCCGTGTTAATTCTGAAACAATAACAGTGCAAGAAAAGGAAAAAGACGATGAAAAAACTAGCAAATTTCTCACGGACACAAAGTATCACTATAATGATTAACGTTTTGTGGCTTGCTGTTTTTAAAATACTTAACATAATTAAGATGTCTAGTGGCAATTATTGCATTAACTAACGCATAAATAATTATCTTCACTGTTTAATGTCAAGAGAATTTCTTCTCTCCAACGTTTATACAACATTGTCTTAACACTTTCATTACGATTAAGATAATCTGTATCAGGGAATATTTAAAAAAACGATTTTAATTCAGCTGTGATTACAATTCCACAACTCCTTGTCCCATACGTTTTTTTTTCATTTCGCACTCTATTAATGCCATACAATAGGAACACCACAGCAGGGCGTTACCTCTGTCGACATCGAGAGAGTCTATCAGGTATATGTACGCAGTGTGATTATCTATGAAAGTAAAACCTGGTCAGTGAAGGTCCTGGAAATGCGTTTCACGTAGGGAAATGATCTGAAAATAATAAAATGGATGTGTTATGTGAGTCTTAAAGGACAGACAGATCTGATCTCAGAAGAAGATTAAGTCTGGACAGTACAGGAATGGGTGAGCAGAAAAAGAGACTGATGGATGAGAGTTATTGTGTTTGCACATATATAGAACTGTTGAGATAACGGGGTTGGTTCCCAGATGAAGACAAAGAGAAACATTGAAGGAAGTGATATAGATGGACTTTAGGGAAATATGGATAATAAAAATCTGAGCTGAGATAGGTCATTTGGAAGTCAATTTCTACAAACCGTCCAATACATTCCCGCATGTAAAACGAACGTTAAAGCGATGATAATTATCATCATCATCATCATCATATTCAGTATTAGTGTCGTGATAATGATGATAATAATAAGCATCATCATCATCATGAAACAAACACATCCACTTAATACAATGCTTAGTTATATATGATCTACGTCGTAAGGTAAACTAGTTTGCATATTGATTGGCAATAGCAAATTTTATTAATAAACTAATTTATTTTTTACAAATGGAATTATTTCTTTAAGTTTAATGCAACACATAATTATGTTTATGAAAACTGTTTTACTTCGTAAAGATATGCTTTAATTTGTGTTCAGAAGTTATTTTCCGCCATTTTTCTTCTGCCCACTAAACACACACAAACACTCACACATGCACAATCGTCCAACAAACATGCCAACCATTTCAATCTGTTGTGAATATTCTTTTAAATAAATGCATTACTTAGAAAGTTTTCAAAGCTATTTAGCACCACTACTACTACCAAACATTTTTCATTAGTTCAGATGTCCCCAATAACGTGTTGAATTCCTATTTAAACAAATATTCTCAGCTAATCATCATATATTAACATATTGAAAGTTGTGGGAACCATTTAGCTCTCTTAACCCAATCAACATTTGATTTTTCCCTCAAATCACTTTAAAAAAATCTTATTTATAAAAAATAAAAGTCACTATAACTGTGGTATTCCATCGGTACGATACTACACTTGAACTTTATATTAAAGAATTATCTTTCTTCAATCAAAACACCCCCGGGCTACACCATGTAAGCACAGCTAGTTGGTAGTAAAACACAGCCTGTCATTTCTAATATATTTTTAATTTAAAAAAGCGTTTTTATAAAACACTAGTATAAATAATCTACGGTGCAATGCGTGTCACTTGGGTTTATAAAAAACAGCAAAGGAGCACAAAATTGCTGCTAGATATTTCATATGGAAATTTTAAAGTATGTTACAAATTACCATTTGAACGAAGAGGAGTTGAGTGTTAGTAACACTTAAATCAAGTAGATTTTTTATTGTTAACTAGTGCATATTATCTCAATGTAATGAGAGGGTTAAGACAATGTAATTAAAACGTTGAACAGCAGCCATTACGTTGACATGAAACAGTGTTGTTAATTACTTACGCGTAAGTTAGTGCAATAATTAGCAAGGAAATCAAAATTGCGTATTTTAAAAACAGGAAGCCACAAAACGTCAATCGTCTTTCGTGATAATTTGTTTTCGTGAGAACACACGTTTATTTTATTAGTTTGGTTTTATCCATTGTCGTTTTCTTACGCTATTATTGTTCCAGAACCAACGGGGCTTCTTTTGCAATGTTTTTCTTTAATTAATTTATCAGCTGGCGTGAAATCCGTCGCTAAAAAACGTGTTGGTCGTACAGGAGAAAATCAAAAATTACTACAAGTTACTAATTATAGTGGGCGATGGGTTAAGCCGTCGAAAACTTAGTTAAAAAGACATGATTTGTGCTCCTAGATTGGAGGCCTGCGACCGGTATAGATTACATCTCTACACTGACGATTCTCGAAAGGATGAAACGTATAAGTATGTATAAAAAAAATATTTATAATTATATTATAAATATATATATGTGTGTGTGTGTGTGTGTGCGTATATATATATATATATATATATATATATATATATATATATATATATATATATATATATATATATACACTTACAATAGTTTTGGGGATATTTTATGTGAGAGAAATGTTGGTGGTTGTGTTTGAAAAGTTTTATGTTCTCGTTTGTAAAATGTTCGAAGTGAGAAAAAGTGTTGTGTAACATGTTCATATGTCTATCATTTTTTCTGTCTGTGTGTAGGCTTTTGACAGTGTGAAGGGATGTATGAGAACTTCAGTAGATAGTGTAGACAGTGTTAGTATATTTTCTTGCTCTGTTTTAGTTAGTGAGAGTATGTGCATGAGTCCAACAAGCTCTTTAGACATCGTGTATATTTAGCGTTTTCAGTATGTGAATATGCGTGTAGGTAAGTTAAGCGTAGACAGTTTCCTTTCCCCTTGTTTATTGGGGGAAAAGGGAAACCGGAGTGTATTATAGTGCCGCGTTTTATCTTGTCACTGCATACTTCTGTGTCTTTTCCCTCTGTGTCCGGGAATGTTGAAATTCAGTTATTTTAATGCTAGGCAAACGGGTTCCATATTTGAATTTGTTTTGGGTGCGAAAAGGAGTTTGACGTGTGGACGTATTTAAAAACACAGCGCGTGACTGCTAGTTTTGCAATTTTGTATTTTTTTACGTCCGGAGTTGATTTGGCCCAAGAAATGAAATTGCTTTTTGATAGTTTGTCTTGGGACCGTTACTTGTGTGTGTTTCGCGCACGCAGTTGGTCGATAAATATAGAGTATTTAAGAAAATGTCAATTATATAGAGATAAAGATATAAAAGATGCGTGTTGATGTTCTCCAAAGCGAAATGTAAAAGAACGTGCGACAAACTAAGTTGTCTTTTCTTTTTTCTTAATTTAAAATCCGATTTTATTATAAGAGATGGTAGATTTTTGCTTCCTTCCTCTGAACAAATAATTTAAATTAAGATATAAAAATTCAAAACGAGAAAAAGTTAATGATCGTTTAAAAGAATAATAAGATAAATAAAATCGAAACATAATATACATATCTATATTTTACAATATATATATATATATATATATAGAGAGAGAGAGAGAGAGAGAGAAAGAGAGATATTATATGTATATACATAAATATATATATATCTTACAATGTATATATATATATATATATATATATATATCTTACAATATATATATATATAATATATTTATATATATATACATAAAGTTGCTTTCTTCGCGAAAAATAACGAATTGATCCGCTTTTAATTGTTAAACTTTATTGGAAAAGATTTATAAAGCTGGCTATAAAATAAACTTTATAATATTTTACCATATTTGTCCTTCGTTGCTATAGTCATATGTATATTTGAAAGTGACAAAATATGTCATTAAAATAGAAATAGATAAATAATACAAATAATAACACATTACTTTCATAATTATAAGGCAATAGCTAATCTTGAATATATATATATATATATATATATATATATATATATATATATATATATATATATAATGCATTTTTATGTAATTGTATTCATAGGTTATTGCAGCGTTTGTTGCTTTTACGCTTACTACTATTCCGATTGTTTCACTTCCCAAGTGATGAAGATGCAGAAGATTGCATCATTAGTAGCCATTAACTTTATAGGACATATTTTTCGTTAATACATATTTTTTTATTAATTTTATACGTACATAAAATTAATTCATGGACACGTGTTTCTGGCTCACAGCCGTCATCGATTCTTGTCTAAGTTAGCCATGCTGATGACGGCTGTGAGTCAGAAACACTTGTCCATTGATTACTTTGATGAACGTATAAAATTTATTAATATATATATATATATTAATATGCGTGTTTGTGTGTTTATTAAATGTGTGTGTGAGATAAATAGGGGGAGAGAGAAATGTAAATTATTAACGGTTCTAGACCTTGCAGCGAACTAGTAGTTTGTATTCGATGCTAATTGGATATTGTATTAAAATGGCGGGTCGGACAAAAATCACGCACGATGTGGCCCGCGGACTATGGTTTCCGACGCCGGATATATACATTTGCATGAATTATAATTTTAATTGCTGTCAACATACTATGTATATAAAACCTGATATATTTATTCTTTAACTGCAAACATTTCTAAGCAATAAATAATAGACTTTTGAATCTTTTAGTCGATTGCTAATAGTTTATCAAAAAATGTTTTAAGTCTCTCTAAAGTGAGGATATGATATTTTTCATAAAATATTTAAGGTAATTTGCGGTGGACGATTGAATTGAAGCTTTCATTAATAATTCTCCCAATTTAATCTATCTCTATATAAAGTTAGTGTTTCACCGTAGATAAGTGAAACACGCGTTTGTGGATAATTATTTTACATATATACAGTTAGGTTGTCGTATATATTTGTATGGTCATCCAGAGACAGACTGTTTTTTTCTGTATCACAGCTTTTCAGCCAGGAATCGAACCTTCAGCTGATAGTCGGCAACTCTCATCACTGAGACACGGGACAGTCACTGGTAAATGTCCTTATATAAACATTGACTACCACTTTTAAAGTGCTCTATTTCTGTTACTTACAAATAACCTTGCATTACGCTATGTAGTTAAAGGCGGTATCATTTAACGACAGTGCTCAACGCAAGATGGGGAAGTATATAGTAATTCACAGACAGTCTGGTTCGCTGTATCCTAACCTTTCGGTGCGGCTTAACAAGCAGTTATTCCCAGTCAAGGATCGAACCTTTAACTATTTTATTGATAGTCGGAAGCGCTCACCAGTTAGCCATAGGGCAGGCGCTGGTAAATGATATCTACAATGTTTTTATATAAATATTGACACCCACTTTTACTGTGCTATATCTGTTTGTTTACAAAAAGCTGTATGTACAGATGCACTACTTAACCGATTATCAGAATATTATGAATTTTGGAACACAACTGCGATGCATACAGAGCCGAAATGTGGGCTACATTTAGTTTAATTTATGTTTATGCAAATAGGCTAAAGAGGGAATGGAGAACTTCGTAAAATTAAGATACCTACAATTTTTTGTTAACAATAAGTATGAAACATCAAGTATTAAATATTCCTCCAATTTCAATTTCTGTGGATTAGTTTTAATGGTTTAAGAGGGCATAAAATGTGTAAAACCTTCTATTTAAAATTTCAATTACATCAGGTTGGCATTGAATCGTTTCTATGTGCATTAGACACGAAGTCGGCAAGTTTCCCTGAATTTCAATTTCTCCTTACGAACCCTTAAGCTTGAGCCATACATTTTACATATTTTCTAGAATGAAAACCATTTTAATGTGTGTTGATCAAATTAGAATAAGGATTCCAGACATAAGATTTAGTTTCATTGTATCTTATAAAGATGGTGCAAAACTGTTCTGTTTACGGAATTAATTTTACCCGTCCAGGGGCGGGTATTCATTCTAGTATATTTATAAAGCTGAGCAATTGCTCACAGTAACAGTGCATTATGAAAGGATCCGTGTTAATTCTGAAACAATAACAGTGCAAGAAAAGGAAAAAGACGATGAAAAAACTAGCAAATTTCTCACGGACACAAAGTATCACTATAATGATTAACGTTTTGTGGCTTGCTGTTTTTAAAATACTTAACATAATTAAGATGTCTAGTGGCAATTATTGCATTAACTAACGCATAAATAATTATCTTCACTGTTTAATGTCAAGAGAATTTCTGCTCTCCAACGTTTATACAACATTGTCTTAACACTTTCATTACGATTAAGATAATCTGTATCAGGGAATATTTTAAAAAACGATTTTAATTCAGCTGTGATTACAATGCCACAACTCCTTGTCCCATACGTTTTTTTTTCATTTCGCACTCCATTAATGCCATACAATAGGAACACAACAGCAGGGTGTTACCTCTGTCGACATCGAGAGAGTCTATCAGGTATATGTACGCAGTGTGATTATCTATGAAAGTAAAACCTGGTCAGTGAAGGTCCTGGAAATGCGTTTCACGTAGGGAAATGATCTGAAAATAATAAAATGGATGTGTTATGTGAGTCTTAAAGGACAGACAGATCTGATCTCAGAAGAAGATTAAGTCTGGACAGTACAGGAATGGGTGAGCAGAAAAAGAGACTGATGGATGAGAGTTATTGTGTTTGCACATATTGAACTGTTGAGATAACGGGGTTGGTTCCCAGATGAAGACAAAGAGAAAAATTGAAGGAAGTGATATAGATGGACTTGAGGGAAATATGGATAATAAAAATCTGAGCTGAG
Organism: Sepiola atlantica; assembly: GCA_963556195.1. NCBI lineage: Eukaryota > Metazoa > Mollusca > Cephalopoda > Sepiida > Sepiolidae > Sepiola > Sepiola atlantica. The sequence continues at coordinate 101,782,624 of OY744523.1, forward strand.
ATAGGTCATTTGGAAGTCAATTTCTACAAACCGTCCAATACATTCCCGCATGTAAAACGAACGTTAAAGCGATGATAATCATCAACATCATCATCATCATATTCAGTATTAGTGTCGTGATAATGATGATAATAATAAGCAGCATCATCATCATGAAACAAACACATCCACTTAATACAATGCTTAGTTATATATGATCTACGTCGTAAGGTAAACTAGTTTGCATATTGATTGGCAATAGCAAATTTTATTAATAAACTAATTTATTTTTTACAAATGGAATTATTTCTTTAAGTTTAATGCAACACATACTTATGTTTATGAAAACTGTTTTACTTCGTAAAGATATGCTTTAATTTGTGTTCAGATGTTATTTTCCGCCATTTTTCTTCTGCCCACTAAACACACACAAACACTCACACATGCACAATCGTCCAACAAACATGCCAACCATTTCAATCTGTTGTGAATATTCTTTTAAATAAATGCATTACTTAGAAAGTTTTCAAAGCTATTTAGCACCACTACTACTACCAAACATTTTTCCTTAGTTCAGATATCCCCAATAACGTGTTGAATTCCTATTTAAACAAATATTCTCAGCTAATCATCATATATTAACATATTGAAAGTTGTGGGAACCATTTAGCTCTCTTAACCCAATCAACATTTGATTTTTCCCTCAAATCACTTTAAAAAAATCTTATTTATAAAAAATAAAAGTCACTATAACTGTGGTATTCCATCGGTACGATACTACACTTGAACTTTATATTAAAGAATTATCTTTCTTCAATCAAAACACCCCCGGGCTACACCATGTAAGCACAGCTAGTTGGTAGTAAAACACAGCCTGTCATTTCTAATATATTTTTAATTTAAAAAAGCGTTTTTATAAAACACTAGTATAAATAATCTACGGTGCAATGCGTGTCACTTGTGTTTATAAAAAACAGCAAAGGAGCACAAAATTGCTGCTAGATATTTCATATGGAAATTTTAAAGTATGTTACAAATTACCATTTGAACGAAGAGGAGTTGAGTGTTAGTAACACTTAAATCAAGTAGATTTTTTATTGTTAACTAGTGCATATTATCTCAATGTAATGAGAGGGTTAAGACAATGTAATTAAAACGTTGAACAGCAGCAATTACGTTGACATGAAACAGTGTCGTTAATTACTTACGCGTAAGTTAGTGCAATAATTAGCAAGGAAATCAAAATTGCGTATTTTAAAAACAGGAAGCCACAAAACGTCAATCGTCTTTCGTGATAATTTGTTTTCGTGAGAACACACGTTTATTTTATTAGTTTGGTTTTATCCATTGTCGTTTTCTTACGCTATTATTGTTCCAGAACCAACGGGGCTTCTTTTGCAATGTTTTTCTTTAATTAATTTATCAGCTGGCGTGAAATCCGTCGCTAAAAAACGTGTTGGTCGTACAGGAGAAAATCAAAAAGTACTACAAGTTACTAATTATAGTGGGCGGTGGGTTAAGCCGTCGAAAACTTAGTTAAAAAGACATGATTCGTGCTCCTAGATTGGAGGCCTGCGACCGGTATAGATTACATCTCTACACTGACGATTCTCGAAAGGATGAAACGTATAAGTATGTATAAAAAAAATATTTATAATTATATTATATATATATATATGTGTGTGTGTGTGTGTGTGCGTATATATATATATATATATATATATATATATATATATACACTTACAATAGTTTTGGGGATATTTTATGTGAGTGAAATGTTGGTGGTTGTGTTTGAAAAGTTTTATGTTCTCGTTTGTAAAATGTTCGAAGTGAGAAAAAGTGTTGTGTAACATGTTCATATGTCTATCATTTTTTCTGTCTGTGTGTAGGCTTTTGACAGTGTGAAGGGATGTATGAGAACTTCAGTAGATAGTGTAGACAGTGTTAGTATATTTTCTTGCTCTGTTTTAGTTAGTGAGAGTATGTGCATGAGTCCAACAAGCTCTTTAGACATCGTGTATATTTAGCGTTTTCAGTATGTGAATATGCGTGTAGGTAAGTTAAGCGTAGACAGTTTCCTTTCCCCTTTGTTTTTGGGGGAAAAGGGAAACCGGAGCGTATTATAGTGCCGCGTTTTATCTTGTCACTGAATACTTCTGTGTCTTTTCCCTCTGTGTCCGGGAATGTTGAAATTCAGTTATTTTAATGCTAGGCAAACGGGTTCCATATTTGAATTTGTTTTGGGTGCGAAAAGGAGTTTGACGTGTGGACGTATTTAAAAACACAGCGCGTGACTGCTAGTTTTGCAATTTTGTATTTTTTTACGTCCGGAGTTGATTTGGCCCAAGAAATGAAATTGCTTTTTTAGAGTTTGTCTTGGGACCGTTACTTGTGTGTGTTTCGCGCACGCAGTTGGTCGATAAATATAGAGTATTTAAGAAAATGTCAATTATATAGAGATAAAGATATAAAAGATGCGTGTTGATGTTCTCCAAAGCGAAATGTAAAAGAACGTGCGACAAACTAAGTTGTCTTTTCTTTTTTCTTAATTTAAAATCCGATTTTATTATAAGAGATGGTAGATTTTTGCTTCCTTCCTGTGAACAAATAATTTAAATTAAGATATAAAAATTCAAAACGAGAAAAAGTTAACGATCGTTTAAAAGAATAATAAGATAAATAAAATCGAAACATAATATACATATCTATATTTTACAATATATATATATATATATATATAGAGAGAGAGAGAGAGAGAGAGAAAGAGAGATATTATATGTATATACATAAATATATATATATCTTACAATGTCTATATATATATATATATATATATATATATATATATATATATATATCTTACAATATATATATATATAATATATTTATATATATATACATAAAGTTGCTTTCTTCGCGAAAAATAACGAATTGATCCGCTTTTAATTGTTAAACTTTATTGGAAAAGATTTATAAAGCTGGCTATAAAATAAACTTTATAATATTTTACCATATTTGTCCTTCGTTGCTATAGTCATATGTATATTTGAAAGTGACAAAATATGTCATTAAAATAGAAATAGATAAATAATACAAATAATAACACATTACTTTCATAATTATAAGGCAATAGCTAATCTTGAATATATATATATATATATATATATATATATATAATGCATTTTTATGTAATTGTATTCATAGGTTATTGTAGCGTTTGTTGCTTTTACGCTTACTACTATTCCGATTGTTTCACTTCCCAAGTGATGAAGATGCAGAAGATTGCATCATTAGTAGCCATTAACTTTATAGGAGTTATTTTTCGTTAATACATATTTTTTTATTAATTTTATACGTACATAAAATTAATTCATGGACACGTGTTTCTGGCTCACAGCCGTCATCGATTCTTGTCTAAGTTAGCCATGCTGATGACGGCTGTGAGTCAGAAACACTTGTCCATTGATTACTTTGATGAACGTATAAAATTTATTAATATATATATATATATTAATATGCGTGTTTGTGTGTTTATTAAATGTGTGTGTGAGATAAATAGGGGGAGAGAGAAATGTAAATTATTAACGGTTCTAGATCTTGCAGCGAACTAGTAGTTTGTATTCGATGCTAATTGGATATTGTATTAAAATGGCGGTTCGGACAAAAATCACGCACGATGTGGCCCGCGTACTATGGTTTCCGACGCCGGATATATACATTTGCATGAATTATAATTTTAATTGCTGTCAACATACTATGTATATAAAACCTGATATATTTATTCTTTAACTGCAAGCATTTCTAAGCAATAAATAATAGACTTTTGAATCTTTTAGTCGATTGCTAATAGTTTATCAAAAAATGTTTTAAGTCTCTCTAAAGTGAGGATATGATATTTTTCATAAAATATTTAAGGTAATTTGCGGTGGACGATTGAATTGAAGCTTTCATTAATAATTCTCCCAATTTAATCTATCTCTATATAAAGTTAGTGTTTCACCGTAGATAAGTGAAACACGCGTCTGTGGATAATTATTTTACATATATACAGTTAGGTTGTCGTATATATTTGTATGGTCATCCAGAGACAGACTGTTTTTTTCTGTATCACAGCTTTTCAGCCAGGAATCGAACCTTCAGCTGATAGTCGGCAACTCTCATCACTGAGACACGGGACAGGCACTGGTAAATGTCCTTATATAAACATTGACTACCACTTTTAAGGTGCTCTATTTCTTTTACTTACAAATAACCTTGCATTACGCTATGTAGTTAAAGGCGGTATCATTTAACGACAGTGCTCAACGCAAGATGGGGAAGTATATAGTAATTCACAAACAGTCTGGTTCGCTGTATCCTAACCTTTCGGTGCGGCTAAACAAGCAGTTATTCCCAGTCAAGGATCGAACCTTTAACTATTTTATTGATAGTCGGAAGCTCTCACCAGTTAGCCATAGGGCAGGCGCTGGTAAATGATATCTACAATGTTTTTATATAAATATTGACACCCACTTTTACTGTGCTATATTTGTTTGTTTACAAAAAGCTGTATGTACAGATGCACTACTTAACCGATTATCAGAATATTATGAATTTTGGAACACAACTGCGATGCATACAGAGCCGAAATGTGGGCTACATTTAGTTTAATTTATGTTTATGCAAATAGGCTAAAGAGGGAATGGAGAACTTCGTAAAATTAAGATACCTACAATTTTTTGTTAACAATAAGTATGAAACATCAAGTATTAAATATTCCTCCAATTTCAATTTCTGTGGATTAGTTTAAATGGTTTAAGAGGGCATAAAATGTGTAAAACCTTCTATTTAAAATTTCAATTACATCAGGTTGGCATTGAATTGTTTCTATGTGCATTAGACACGAAGTCGGCAAGATTCCCTGAATTTCAATTTCTCCTTACGAACCCTTAAGCTTGAGCCATACATTTTACATATTTTCTAGAATGAAAACCATTTTAATGTGTGTTGATCAAATTAGAATAAGGATTCCAGACATAAGATTTAGTTTCATTGTATCTTATAAAGATGGTGCAAAACTGTTCTGTTTACGGAATTAATTTTACCCGTCCAGGGGCGGGTATTCATTCTAGTATATTTATAAAGCTGAGCAATTGCTCACAGTAACAGTGCATTATGAAAGGATCCGTGTTAATTCTGAAACAATAACAGTGCTAGAAAAGGAAAAAGACGATGAAAAAACTAGCAAATTTCTCACGGACACAAAGTATCACTATAATGATTAACGTTTTGTGGCTTGCTGTTTTTAAAATACTTAACATAATTAAGATGTCTAGTGGCAATTATTGCATTAACGAACGCATAAATAATTATCTTCACTGTTTAATGTCAAGAGAATTTCTTCTCTCCAACGTTTATACAACATTGTCTTAACACTTTCATTACGATTAAGATAATCTGTATCAGGGAATATTTTAAAAAACGATTTTAATTCAGCTGTGATTACAATTCCACAACTCCTTGTCCCATACGTTTTTTTTTCATTTCGCACTCTATTAATGCCATACAATAGGAACACAACAGCAGGGTGTTACCTCTGTCGACATCGAGAGAGTCTATCAGGTATATGTACGCAGTGTGATTATCTATGAAAGTAAAACCTGGTCAGTGAAGGTCCTGGAAATGCGTTTCACGTAGGGAAATGATCTGAAAATAATAAAATGGATGTGTTATGTGAGTCTTAAAGGACAGACAGATCTGATCTCAGAAGAAGATTAAGTCTGGACAGTACAGGAATGGGTGAGCAGAAAAAGAGACTGATGGATGAGAGTTATTGTGTTTGCACATATTGAACTGTTGAGATAACGGGGTTGGTTCCCAGATGAAGACAAAGAGAAAAATTGAAGGAAGTGATATAGATGGACTTGAGGGAAATATGGATAATAAAAATCTGAGCTGAGATAGGTCATTTGGAAGTCAATTTCTACAAACCGTCCAATACATTCCCGCATGTAAAACGAACGTTAAAGCGATGATAATCATCAACATCATCATCATCATATTCAGTATTAGTGTCGTTATAATGATGATAATAATAAGCATCATCATCATCATGAAACAAACACATCCACTTAATACAATGCTTAGTTATATATGATCTACGTCGTAAGGTAAACTAGTTTGCATATTGATTAGCAATAGCAAATTTTATTAATAAACTAATTTATTTTTTACAAATGGAATTATTTCTTTAAGTTTAATGCAACACATACTTATGTTTATGAAAACTGTTTTACTTCGTAAAGATATGCTTTAATTTGTGTTCAGATGTTATTTTCCGCCATTTTTCTTCTGCCCACTAAACACACACAAACACTCACACATGCACAATCGTCCAACAAACATGCCAACCATTTCAATCTGTTGTGAATATTCTTTTAAATAAATGCATTACTTAGAAAGTTTTCAAAGCTATTTAGCACGACTACTACTACCAAACATTTTTTATTAGTTCAGATGTCCCCAATAACGTGTTGAATTCCTATTTAAACAAATATTCTCAGCTAATCATCATATATTAACATATTGAAAGTTGTGGGAACCATTTAGCTCTCTTAACCCAATCAACATTTGATTTTTCCCTCAAATCACTTTAAAAAAATCTTATTTATAAAAAATAAAAGTCACTATAACTGTGGTATTCCATCGGTACGATACTACACTTGAACTTTATATTAAAGAATTATCTTTCTTCAATCAAAACACCCCCGGGCTACACCATGTAAGCACAGCTAGTTGGTAGTAAAACACAGCCTGTCATTTCTAATATATTTTTAATTTAAAAAAGCGTTTTTATAAAACACTAGTATAAATAATCTACGGTGCAATGCGTGTCACTTGTGTTTATAAAAAACAGCAAAGGAGCACAAAATTGCTGCTAGATATTTCATATGGAAATTTTAAAGTATGTTACAAATTACCATTTGAACGAAGAGGAGTTGAGTGTTAGTAACACTTAAATCAAGTAGATTTTTTATTGTTAACTAGTGCATATTATCTCAATGTAATGAGAGGGTTAAGACAATGTAATTAAAACGTTGAACAGCAGCCATTACGTTGACATGAAACAGTGTCGTTAATTACTTACGCGTAAGTTAGTGCAATAATTAGCAAGGAAATCAAAATTGCGTATTTTAAAAACAGGAAGCCACAAAACGTCAATCGTCTTTCGTGATAATTTGTTTTCGTGAGAACACACGTTTATTTTATTAGTTTGGTTTTATCCATTGTCGTTTTCTTACGCTATTATTGTTCCAGAACCAACGGGGCTTCTTTTGCAATGTTTTTCTTTAATTAATTTATCAGCTGGCGTGAAATCCGTCGCTAAAAAACGTGTTGGTCGTACAGGAGAAAATCAAAAATTACTACAAGTTACTAATTATAGTGGGCGGTGGGTTAAGCCGTCGAAAACTTAGTTAAAAAGACATGATTCGTTCCCCTAGATTGGAGGCCTGCGACCGGTATAGATTACATCTCTACACTGACGATTCTCGAAAGGATGAAACGTATAAGTATGTATAAAAAAAATATTTATAATTATATTATATATATATATATATGTGTGTGTGTGTGTGTGCGTATATATATATATATATATATATATATATATACACTTACAATAGTTTTGGGGATATTTTATGTGAGAGAAATGTTGGTGGTTGTGTTTGAAAAGTTTTATGTTCTCGTTTGTAAAATGTTCGAAGTGAGAAAAAGTGTTGTGTAACATGTTCATATGTCTATCATTTTTTCTGTCTGTGTGTAGGCTTTTGACAGTGTGAAGGGATGTATGAGAACTTCAGTAGATAGTGTAGACAGTGTTAGTATATTTTCTTGCTCTGTTTTAGTTAGTGAGAGTATGTGCATGAGTCCAACAAGCTCTTTAGACATCGTGTATATTTAGCGTTTTCAGTATGTGAATATGCGTGTAGGTAAGTTAAGCGTAGACAGTTTCCTTTCCCCTTGTTTATTGGGGGAAAAGGGAAACCGGAGCGTATTATAGTGCCGCGTTTTATCTTGTCACTGCATACTTCTGTGTCTTTTCCCTCTGTGTCCGGGAATGTTGAAATTCAGTTATTTTAATGCTAGGCAAACGGGTTCCATATTTGAATTTGTTTTGGGTGCGAAAAGGAGTTTGACGTGTGGACGTATTTAAAAACACAGCGGGGTGACTGCTAGTTTTGCAATTTTGTATTTTTTTACGTCCGGAGTTGATTTGGCCCAAGAAATGAAATTGCTTTTTGATAGTTTGTCTTGGGACCGTTACTTGTGTGTGTTTCGCGCACGCAGTTGGTCGATAAATATAGAGTATTTAAGAAAATGTCAATTATATAGAGATAAAGATATAAAAGATGCGTGTTGATGTTCTCCAAAGCGAAATGTAAAAGAACGTGCGACAAACTAAGTTGTCTTTTCTTTTTTCTTAATTTAAAATCCGATTTTATTATAAGAGATGGTAGATTTTTGCTTCCTTCCTGTGAACTAATAATTTAAATTAAGATATAAAAATTCAAAACGAGAAAAAGTTAATGATCGTTTAAAAGAATAATAAGATAAATAAAATCGAAACATAATATACATATCTATATTTTACAATATATATATATATATATATATATATATATATATATATAGAGAGAGAGAGAGAGAGAAAGAGAGATATTATATGTATATACATAAATATATATATATCTTACAATGTATATATATATATATATATATCTTACAATATATATATATATAATATATTTATATATATATACATAAAGTTGCTTTCTTCGCGAAAAATAACGAATTGATCCGCTTTTAATTGTTAAACTTTATTGGAAAAGATTTATAAAGCTGGCTATAAAATAAACTTTATAATATTTTACCATATTTGTCCTTCGTTGCTATAGTCATATGTATATTTAAAAGTGACAAAATATGTCATTAAAATAGAAATAGATAAATAATACAAATAATAACACATTACTTTCATAATTATAAGGCAATAGCTAATCTTGAATATATATATATATATATATATATATATATATATATATATATATATATATATAATGCATTTTTATGTAATTGTATTCATAGGTTATTGCAGCGTTTGTTGCTTTTACGCTTACTACTATTCCGATTGTTTCACTTCCCAAGTGATGAAGATGCAGAAGATTGCATCATTAGTAGCCATTAACTTTATAGGACGTATTTTTCGTTAATACATATTTTTTTATTAATTTTATACGTACATAAAATTAATTCATGGACACGTGTTTCTGGCTCACAGCCGTCATCGATTCTTGTCTAAGTTAGCCATGCTGATGACGGCTGTGAGTCAGAAACACTTGTCCATTGATTACTTTGATGAACGTATAAAATTTATTAATATATATATATATATTAATATTCGTGTTTGTGTGTTTATTAAATGTGTGTGTGAGATAAATAGGGGGAGAGAGAAATGTAAATTATTAACGGTTCTAGACCTTGCAGCGAACTAGTAGTTTGTATTCGATGCTAATTGGATATTGTATTAAAATGGCGGGTCGGACAAAAATCACGCACGATGTGGCCCGCGGACTATGGTTTCCGACGCCGGATATATACATTTGCATGAATTATAATTTTAATTGCTGTCAACATACTATGTATATAAAACCTGATATATTTATTCTTTAACTGCAAGCATTTCTAAGCAATAAATAATAGACTTTTGAATCTTTTAGTCGATTGCTAATAGTTTATCAAAAAATGTTTTAAGTCTCTCTAAAGTGAGGATATGATATTTTTCATAAAATATTTAAGGTAATTTGCGGTGGACGATTGAATTGAAGCTTTCATTAATAATTCTCCCAATTTAATCTATCTCTATATAAAGTTAGTGTTTCACCTTAGATAAGTGAAACACGCGTCTATGGATAATTATTTTACATATATACAGTTAGTTTGTCGTATATATTTGTATGGTCATCCAGAGACAGACTGTTTTTTTCTGTATCACAGCTTTTCAGCCAGGAATCGAACCTTCAGCTGATAGTCGGCAACTCTCATCACTGAGACACGGGACAGTCACTGGTAAATGTCCTTATATAAACATTGACTGCTACTTTTAAAGTGCTCTATTTCTTTTACTTACAAATAACCTTGCATTACGCTATGTAGTTAAAGGCGGTATCATTTAACGACAGTGCTCAACGCAAGATGGGGAAGTATATAGTAATTCACAGACATTCTGGTTCGCTGTATCCTAACCTTTCGGTGCGGCTAAACAAGCAGTTATTCCCAGTCAAGGATCGAACCTTTAACTATTTTATTGATAGTCGGAAGCGCTCACCAGTTAGCCATAGGGCAGGCGCTGGTAAATGATATCTACAATGTTTTTATATAAATATTGACACCCACTTTTACTGTGCTATATTTGTTTGTTTACAAAAAGCTGTATGTACAGATGCACTACTTAACCGATTATCAGAATATTATGAATTTTGGAACACAACTGCGATGCATACAGAGCCGAAATGTGGGCTACATTTAGTTTAATTTATGTTTATGCAAATAGGCTAAAGAGGGAATGGAGAACTTCGTAAAATTAAGATACCTACAATTTTTTGTTAACAATAAGTATGAAACATCAAGTATTAAATATTCCTCCAATTTCAATTTCTGTGGATTAGTTTAAATGGTTTAAGAGGGCATAAAATGTGTAAAACCTTCTATTTAAAATTTCAATTACATCAGGTTGGCATTGAATCGTTTCTATGTGCATTAGACACGAAGTCGGCAAGTTTCCCTGAATTTCAATTTCTCCTTACGAACCCTTAAGCTTGAGCCATACATTTTACATATTTTCTAGAATGAAAACCATTTTAATGTGTGTTGATCAAATTAGAATAAGGATTCCAGACATAAGATTTAGTTTCATTGTATCTTATAAAGATGGTGCAAAACTGTTCTGTTTTCGGAATTAATTTTACCCGTCCAGGGGCGGGTATTCATTCTAGTGTATTTATAAAGCTGAGCAATTGCTCACAGTAACAGTGCATTATGAAAGGATCCGTGTTAATTCGTAAACAATAACAGTGCAAGAAAAGGAAAAAGACGATGAAAAAACTAGCAAATTTCTCACGGACACAAAGTATCACTATAATGATTAACGTTTTGTGGCTTGCTGTTTTTAAAATACTTAACATTATTAAGATGTCTAGTGGCATTTATTGCATTAACTAACGCATAAATAATTATCTTCACTGTTTAATGTCAAGAGAATTTCTTCTCTCCAACGTTTATACAACATTGTCTTAACACTTTCATTACGATTAAGATAATCTGTATCAGGGAATATTTTAAAAAACGATTTTAATTCAGCTGTGATTACAATTCCACAACTCCTTGTCCCATACGTTTTTTTTTCATTTCGCACTCTATTAATGCCATACAATAGGAACACAACAGCAGGGTGTTACCTCTGTCGACCAACGAGAGAGTCTATCAGGTATATGTACGCAGTGTGATTATCTATGAAAGTAAAACCTGGTCAGTGAAGGTCCTGGAAATGCGTTTCACGTAGGGAAATGATCTGAAAATAATAAAATGGATGTGTTATGTGAGTCTTAAAGGACAGACAGATCTGATCTCAGAAGAAGATTAAGTCTGGACAGTACAGGAATGGGTGAGCAGAAAAAGAGACTGATGGATGAGAGTTATTGTGTTTGCACATATATAGAACTGTTGAGATAACGGGGTTGGTTCCCAGATGAAGACAAAGAGAAACATTGAAGGATGTGATATAGATGGACTTGAGGGAAATATGGATAATAAAAATCTGAGCTGAGATAGGTCATTTGGAAGTCAATTTCAACAAACCGTCCAATACATTCCCGCATGTAAAACGAACGTTAAAGCGATGATAATTATCATCATCATCATCATCATATTCAGTATTAGTGTCGTGATAATGATGATAATAATAAGCATCATAATCATCATGAAACAAACACATCCACTTAATACAATGCTTAGTTATATATGATCTACGTCGTAAGGTAAACTAGTTTGCATATTGATTGGCAATAGCAAATTTTATTAATAAACTAATTTAATTTTTACAAATGGAATTATTGCTTTAAGTTTAATGCAACACATACTTATGTTTATGAAAACTATTTTACTTCGTAAAGATATGCTTTAATTTGTGTTCAGAAGTTATTTTCCGCCATTTTTCTTCTGCCCACTAAACACACACAAACACTCACACATGCACAATCGTCCAACAAACATGCCAACCATTTCAATCTGTTGTGAATATTCTTTTAAATAAATGCATTACTTAGAAAGTTTTCAAAGCTATTTAGCACCACTACTACTACCAAACATTTTTCATTAGTTCAGATGTCCCCAATAACGTGTTGAATTCCTATTTAAACAAATATTCTCAGCTAATCATCATATATTAACATATTGAAAGTTGTGGGAACCATTTAGCTCTCTTAACCCAATCAACATTTGATTTTTCCCTCAAATCACTTTAAAAAAATCTTATTTATAAAAAATAAAAGTCACTATAACTGTGGTATTCCATCGGTACGATACTACACTTGAACTTTATATTAAAGAATTATCTTTCTTCAATCAAAACACCCCCGGGCTACACCATGTAAGCACAGCTAGTTGGTAGTAAAACACAGCCTGTCATTTCTAATATATTTTTAATTTAAAAAAGCGTTTTTATAAAACACTAGTATAAATAATCTACGGTGCAATGCGTGTCACTTGTGTTTATAAAAAACAGCTAAGGAGCACAAAATTGCTGCTAGATATTTCATATGGAAAGTTTAAAGTATGTTACAAATTACCATTTGAACGAAGAGGAGTTGAGTGTTAGTAACACTTAAATCAAGTAGATTTTTTATTGTTAACTAGTGCATATTATCTCAATGTAATGAGAGGGTTAAGACAATGTAATTAAAACGTTGAACAGCAGCCATTACGTTGACATGAAACAGTGTCGTTAATTACTTACGCGTAAGTTAGTGCAATAATTAGCAAGGAAATCAAAATTGCGTATTTTAAAAACAGGAAGCCACAAAACGTCAATCGTCTTTCGTGATAATTTGTTTTCGTGAGAACACACGTTTATTTTATTTGTTTGGTTTTATCCATTGTCGTTTTCTTACGCTATTATTGTTCCAAAACCAACGGGGCTTCTTTTGCAATGTTTTTCTTTAATTAATTTATCAGCTGGCGTGAAATCCGTCGCTAAAAAACGTGTTGGTCGTACAGGAGAAAATCAAAAATTACTACAAGTTACTAATAGAAACCAATTATGTAAGAGTTTGTAAACATCATGTTTTTTATCCGTAACATTGAGCGCATTCCATTTTATACTCAATAGAAAGTCTGTAGCGTGGATTCTCGTATGGATAAGATACAGACGATTGTTGTTACATATTAAGACACACGCTGACCATTAAATTGTTAGGATGCTGAAAATGGACAAAAATGATTGTCATGAATTAAAGAATAAAAGTGTGCTTAATAAATATAACATATATATATATATATATATATATATATATATATATATATATATATATATATAGTCGTCCCTAAATCTAGGCTGGACACTTGTGAGTACTATTAACACAGCCGTAATCGTAGCTCTAATACATGTTTCTTCTGCAGTTGAATAATCTCCTGACGGGTGCTTTTCATTCGCTGATTTATCGGGTTGTTTATAGTGGGCGGTGGGTTAAGCCGTCGAAATCTTAGTTAAAAAGACATGATTCGTGCTCCCGGATTGGAGGCCTGCGACCGGTATAGATTACATCTCTACACTGACGATTCTCGAAAGGATGAAACGTATAAGTATGTATAAAAAAAATATTTATAATTATATTATATATATATATGTGTGTGTGTGTGCGTATATATATATATATATATATATATATATATATATATATATATATATATATATATATATATATATATATATATATATATATACACTTACAATAGTTTTGGGGATATTTTATGTGAGAGAAATGTTGGTGGTTGTGTTTGAAAAGTTTTATGTTCTCGTTTGTAAAATGTTCGAAGTGAGAAAAAGTGTTGTGTAACATGTTAATATGTCTATCATTTTTTCTGTCTGTGTGTAGGCTTTTGACAGTGTGAAGGGATGTATGAGAACTTCAGTAGATAGTGTAGACAGTGTTAGTATATTTTCTTTCTCTGTTTTAGTTAGTGAGAGTATGTGCATGAGTCCAACAAGCTCTTTAGACATCGTGTATATTTAGCGTTTTCAGTATGTGAATATGCGTGTAGGTAAGTTAAGCGTAGACAGTTTCCTTTCCCCTTGTTTATTGGGGGAAAAGGGAAACCGGAGCGTATTATAGTGCCGCGTTTTATCTTGTCACTGCATACTTCTGTGTCTTTTCCCTCTGTGTCCGGGAATGTTGAAATTCAGTTATTTTAATGCTAGGCAAACGGGTTCCATATGTGAATTTGTTTTGGGTGCGAAGAGGAGTTTGACGTGTGGACGTATTTAAAAACACAGCGCGTGACTGCTAGTTTTGCAATTTTGTATTTTTTTTACGTCCGGAGTTGATTTGGCCCAAGAAATGAAATTGCTTTTTGAGAGTTTGTCTTGGGACCGTTACTTGTGTGTTTTCGCGCACGCAGTTGGTCGATAAATATCGAGTATTTAGAAAAATGTCAATTATATAGAGATAAAGATATAAAAGATACGTGTTGATGTTCTCCAAAGCGAAATGTAAAAGAACGTGCGACAAACTAAGTTGTCTTTTCTTTTTTCTTAATTTAAAATCCGATTTTATTATAAGAGATGGTAGATTTTTGCTTCCTTCCTGTGAACAAATAATTTAAATTAAGATATAAAAATTCAAAACGAGAAAAAGTTAATGATCGTTTAAAAGAATAATATTAAAAGAGTAAGAAATATAAAATATTAACATCCTCCTCTAGCATAAAGACACACACACACACACACATATATATATATATATATATATATATATATATATATATATATATATATATATATATATATATATATATATATGTTGTGGGTAACCTACCTACCCTTTAATAATAACTAAATGGTAGCAACCGGCTACCATAAATACCGGTTTTGCCGCGAGAACATTCGAAGGCACATTTAGGCTCTACGTGTTGAGTGAGTTTATTGCGTCAAGTTAGTATTTTTCTTAAATCTGTTTTTGCCTGCTGTTGTTGATTATTGTTATCGTTTTTATTTTTTCACGTTGACTTTTATTGTTGAACTGTTTTCCCTTTTACGACGTTTTTTTTTTCTGCCACGTTTTTTTTTTTTTTTTTTTTTTTTTTTTTTCCTCTGTCAACTTTTTTTTTTGTTTGGTGTCTCTAGTTATTAACTAGATGGCGTCCAAAACGACTGAAAATTCGGAATGGTGCAAACCTCCAAAATGTCTATAAATGTCAATGATTTCGTGGAAGAAGCAAAAAAATACGAACACATGGTTACTGAACAAGGAATTGCCGTGGATTTACCAATGTTGGCAGAAATTAAAAAAAGAACAGTAACCATGTTTGTTGTCGAAAAAAAAATTAAAAAGTCCATCAGGGCCTCTCCTGAATTAATATGCAAGTTATTGGCAACTGCAGGATTCAAACCGCAAAGGTTAATCAAGTGTAAGGGATTTAACACTTGGAATGCTTTGTTTCCTAACGAAGAAATCTGTGCTAATCTCTCACTTAATCAAATTATCACGCAGGACTATGTTTTACGAACCGAGTACATGGGTAGAAGACGTTCTTCTATTTCTATCTTCAATGTGCCTTTTTATGTAAAAGGCGAACAAATTGGTGCATTCTTTCTTAGATTTGGCGAAATCACAGACGTCAATTTTGACGAATTTCCAGGTACATGGAACTTCGAAATACTTATCGACAAGAAAGCTTATGACAGCATCCCCTACTATTTACAAGTCGGGGAGGAAAAACTACCTATTATATTGGCCGGACGAAGACCTGTTTGTTTTTGTGAGCAACTAGGTCATTTAACTTTTGATTGCCCACAGAAAAAATCAACTCAGAAAACGACGCCCCCGATTAACAGACCATCCAAGGCTGGCACCCACCTCGATCCTCCAGCTACAATTGGTATACCTATTACATCTACATCTGATGACCCCGAAGACGAATTCCCTGCTCTACCTTCTGCAGAAAAAGACGAGGGATGGATTATTGTTCCGGGAAAAAAAACCCGGGTCGTGTATCTCTCGAAGAAATGAGAGAAATAGAAATGCTTAAAAACGACCCGGGAAAAGACAGTTACATTAAGGCAAAAGAACTTAAATCTAAATTAGATAAGAAAGTAGGAAAAAAAGAGAAAAAAGAAGAAAAAAATTCAGCCACGTCAGATAAAATCTCTACCCCCAATCCAAGTCCCCAGCCGATCACAAAACCAATAGTTTCTAAAAATTCTAATTCTCCCAAATTAATGCCCCCTCCAATCACTGGCCCAATTTTAGACAAACAGTACAAGCTTATCCCTCTAAGTCCGATTAAATCGTCTATAAAAATCACTTCACCTAAACCTTCTCCTTTTGTCTCCCCATTTAATACCCCCAAAAATACCCCACCTGCTTCACCCACAAAAAAAACCTCCCCTTCGCCTTTTCTAGCATCTCCTATGGGGCCTAGCCCCCCTTCCCCCTCCCCAATGGATGACATGCCTCCCCCTCCATCTATTACACAGAAGAGGCAGAGGAGCCCTTCTGTGGAAAGGAAAACTAAAAAAGCCACATTCCTTTCTGGGGAAGATATCTGCAAAGTAACATGCACCCAAATAGAAACAGTAAAGCATTACCACCTCTCCAATATAAATGAGCTCCTTAAATTCAATGAAGTCGGTGGTATAACCATTGAAGACCCTACTAATTTCCCCAATGCCCCTAGAGTCCTTACAGTGGTAAGGAAGAAACCAGAAGCGAAGGCTCTATGGCAGATGCTGGAAGAGGCGAACAACACTTTCAATTTCGCCGTTCCAATGGCCATCTTCAAAGATGAAGGTCTAGTCGTTTTAAGGAAAAAATGTTTTGGGAGAGTTCCCATAAGGTTATACCCCGCCCTGTATAGGATAGCGAAACTAACCTATCCTTTGGATGTTGGCGGCATCTCCCATGATGGTCAAATTAATGATCAGATGGGCAATCAATCTTTTGGGAGAGCCGTCGGCATCCTGACCACTGCTATGTTCGTTTCTGGAACCCAACTCTAAGGCACCCTCATGGCTCTCTTTCTAGCGAGTTTAAATGTCCAGGGCCTGAGGTCCGACGCTCGTAAATTTCGAGTCGCTACGGACCTTCAGCGCCTCGGAGTGGATATATGTTGTGTTCAGGAAACCCACTTGATTTCTGGGGACTATTTGGGTGCGCTGACTAAGGGTTTTCACGCTTATTCAGCGTACTTTAATTCTTCTGCTAGGGGGGTTTCCTGGCTGGTAAGCAAGTCTTTAGATGCATCGTGTGACCCTAGCTTCATGGATCCGGAAGGGAGACTTTGCGTTCTGGATATTACCATAAAGGAGAAGGCATTTCGGCTCATCGGGGTTTATGCACCCAATAGCCATTCTGAGCTCGGTTCTTTCTTTCGGCGAATCGAGCAGTTCTTGAATTCTACTTCTCGGACGGTCATTCTAGCGGGAGACTGGAACGCGGTCCTGGATCCCGATTTAGATCGTAATCGACCTAGGGGTACTAACATCGATCGGGATGATATGTTATTTCGGGACTTCCTCGATAAGTTCGATCTTATCGATAAGTACCGGAATGAATATCCCCCGTGATAGGGTATGGACTTGGACAAATAGGCGCGGCTCCGATTCGGTACAACTTTCGAGTTATATCGATCGGTTCTTAATTAGGAGAGTCGATGTAGGATTAGTTGAATGTCCAAGTTTTCATAATATAGTTTACTCAGACCATAGACTTGTTCGGGTCCGGGTAAACTTAGATAGACCTAAGCCTAGTTTAGCTGGGTACTGGAAGCTCAACACTTCGTTGTTCGATGTGAAGGGCTACCAGGAACAGCTATTACTAACCTTACAGCGGGAATTGACGGGGGCTGTAATTGGGAATAGGAAGTGGATTCATTTTAAGAAGGTTATTAGGTTCTTTACTGCCGATTTTAGCAGACGACTCAATCTATCAACTAGGGCAGCTAAAGTGGCACTAGAATCTAGATTAGATCGGGCGGTGGAGGTGGGGGATAGCTCTAGTGTTACTATAATTAAGGCCAAGCTGGCTTCTTTGGCTATCCAAGAACACCAGGCTTTAGTGATTAGGGCTAGGTCGTCATATCGCTCGTGTCTCATTGCCGGATGGGAGACTCGTGACCACAAACGAAGGTATTCTGGAGGCTTTTCGTTCTCATTTCCAGGATCTTTTTACTCGAGAACCCGGTTTGTCTTTAGCACAATTCGACCCCTATTTAGCCGACTTTTCTCGTCTTGAGGCGACCGAAGCGGCTAGGTGCGAAGGTTGCATAACAGAGGAAGAAGTCCGGGAAGCCTTAGGGCGGGTCGGCCTTAACAGGTCTCCGGGTATTGATGGTTTGCCCTACGAGGTGTATTTGAGGATGTCGCACATTTTTGTACCCTTGCTGACAGTTTTGTTTAACTCGTGGTTTAGGAACGGGTCTATTCCTCAGTACTTGACCATGGGTTTGGTGAAATTGTTACGCAAAAGCAAAAATGGTGGGGATGGGTTAGATAATTTCCGGCCCTTAACGATACTTAATGCGGAGTTAAAGATTTTGGCCAAGATCTTAGCCAATCGTCTGCAACTTGTGTTGCCTGGTCTAATTAGCCCCGAACAGACTTGTTCTGTGAAGGGCCGGACCATTCAGGATAACTTGCACTCGATACGCTTGATCATAGATAAAGTCGACACTGAAGCCGCGCTGATCAATTTAGATCAGTCCAAAGCATTCGATAGGGTGGACCATCGGTACTTGGAGGCTGTTTTGTCTGCGGCCGGTTTTGGCTCGCAATTCCGCTCCTGGATTCGCCTCTTGTATGCAAACCCCGGTGTTAGGGTTGAAGTGAATGACATGAGGTCTGGTGCCTTAAGATTGTCCAGATCTCTTCGTCAGGGGTGCCCTCTTTCACCGATGCTTTATGTGCTTGTTTTGGAACCTTTCCTTATCAGGCTAAGGGTGAATCCGGTCCTGCGTGGAATTACTTTAACAGGTTCTTGTACCATGTTGAAGTACTCCGCCTATGCCGACGACTTGACTGTGCTTGTAACGAGCAATGCCGAGATTAGTGTCGTCGACAGAGAAATCAGAATGTATGAAACGGTGACAGGGGCCAAAATCAACTGCGGTAAGTCTATTGGCTTGCGCATTGGTGATTGGAAGGGTGTTTCCTTGCAGGGACCCTTTAGCTGGACAGATGGGCCTTGCAAGCTACTCGGCGTCTGGTTTGGTCCTGATCTCCAGCTGGAGAAAGATTGGTCGGAAGTCCTGAAAGCGATTAGGGCAGCAGCTGGTATGTGGTCCCGCAGAAATCTTTCGTTAAAGGGGAGAGAGGAGGTGTGTACTTCTCACATTTATCCGATCATCCTATATCGTCTTTCAGTGCTCCCACTCCCGTCGGATACACTGCTGGAGATGCAGCGGGCTTTGTTCAAGTTTTTGTGGCTTGGTAAGGCCCCTATGGTCCGTCGCGAGATTTGTTACCTTCATCCTTCTGAGGGCGGTCTGGGTATGCCTAGCATCGAAATTCGATGCCACACTCTTAGGCTGTTTTATCTAGACCGAATGAGTACACAATCTGAGGGAAACGGTGTCTTTTGGAAGGAAGACACCAAGAAAGCCTTTCCGGCTTTGAGAAGTGTGCACTTGGATGAGGGGGAGGCACACAGGTTACCCCGAAACGAGTGCTCCTTCTATCGCGAATGTAGACATGCGTTGAAGTTCCTTTCAAGGGTGACAGAAAGCCTCTCTGACATCCTGCTGTTGTCTCGAAAGGCATTATATCAGGTAATGGTGAGGGGGACTGTCCGAAATGATAGGCCTGAGGGGCTCGCTTTGACGAGGGGGGAGCTTCGCTCAATCTGGCCTTGGGCGCCTGGGTCAAGGTGCCTTGACAATGACGAGGCATCACTGACCTGGCTGACGATTTGGAATGCACTCTGGGTAAGTAAGAGGCTTTATTCAGCACGCTTGAGTAATTCTCCGACTTGTGTCAGATGCGGCGTTGAGGACGAGACCATAAGTCACGTCTTCGTTTTTTGTCGCATCGTCGTGCCGCTGATTAAGCTTGTTGCAGGCTACATGGTTCGTATTTTTAACGTATCGTCTTTTGACCTGGAACCCATTAATGTATGCAGAGACTGGGCTCCGACAACCGATAGGCAAAAACGGTTTACGTTTTTGAGCTTACTAGCGAGTATGAGAGTTACGATTTGGAAGACTAGGTGCAAGACAGTCTACGGAGCTGAGACCTTCACTTCTCTCGACCTTATTGCGATTTTCAAATATTACCTGAAGGCTCGCATTAGGGCCGAGAGAGTCAAACTCTCTTCGGCAGATTTTGGTGAAAGGTGGGTGACTGGAGCACGACTGTGTAGAGTAGCTGGCTCTAGATTAGAGTGGTATCTGCAGAGAATATTGGGTTCAGGAAACGAACTATGCTTTAATTTTAAGTTAGATTTAGACTTATTTTAAGTTAGTTTCTGTTTAATTTTCTGTTGATGTTTTAGTTCAACAATTTAGCTAGTGTATGATTGATTCCATTACATGCCCCTTTTATTTTGTCCTCATCCCACTCCCCTTTTTATTTTCTGCCCCACTCCCCTTCCCTCTCCAATTAGGTGACTGAGTGCCAAATTTGCCGGAGATGCAGGTCACCCTTCGATATTTTCGAAGGAGGTGGTCAGAATAAAACGTTGGGGCTTGCATCAACCACCTTTTTTCGAGTTTTCGATTTCGACCGGCAAATCGGCATCTCGGCCACATTTCAATAACGGGGGGGCTTTTACTAATCTTTATTTCTTTCACATTGTATATATCATATTTTCAATTTTTAGTCCCCCCCCCCCCGTTGCATATTTCTTATATGGGTTTTAAGTAGGATTTCATGGTATGAATTCTTATGGTGAGTGGCGATGGATGTATAGTATGAATGCGGTATTATGGTAAATGATGGTCATGATTGAAACTAGCTAAGTTGAGTTTTTTAAGTTAGAGATGACCGATCCTTTCCCCACCCCCTTTTTGGCCTTGTGCCACATTTTGTGTATAATTTTACATAAATAAATATTAAGGCACATTTAGGCACTAGCACTGCCAACACTGACTTGTGTATAATTTCTCTGTTCAATACAATTCATTATTATTATCTCTAAACCTGTTGTTCTTTTATTTCATTGGTGGTACCCCTAAACGGGTCCACAACAACTGGCGGCGAGTGATTCGTAAAGGACTTCGTTGGAAACACCTTGGACCTTGCAACCTGTGAGTGATAAACCAGTGTCTACAACACGGTCAACCTTCGAAAAAAAAAAATTCCACCCGTTTGAAAAAAACCCAAAAAAACCTTGTGCTTTACAATTTTCGGGAAGATATTGGAAACATCGAATACATTCAATTTTGGGACGAGTCTGCCTTACAAGAAATAACCAGTTTAAACAATTACTGCAAGAAAAAATAGTAAGACAGATTTTACTATTTGTTCTTCGTATTTCAATACGGGATTTTACCTCATGCAACAAATTAAATTGGAATACCATGTGCTTATAAAACAAAGGTTTGAAAAAACAAAACTCCATACTAAAACTTTCCGTGTCTGATATAGTCAAACGTATTTTGCGAACAGACTTGCCACTGTAAAATCGTATAGTCGGAAAAAAAATCTGACAAGTAAAACCAAGTTACCTTATTGAATAACTAGTCAATTTTTTATATAACCATTACTTGCTATTTTGCATTTTCAGCCTACACTGAAAGACAAACGGACTTATTGGGGAAAAAAAGTTCCAGATGCGAACAAAAATACAAATAATTTGTTAAATTAATTACCCAATTAGCCGGATTAATAAAATCGTTTTTTTTTCTCAAGGAACTTTGAAAAAAAAAAATTAGCAAGTGCCGGTCGAATTCGAGACCCGAATGACGCAGTGATGAGAAGAGGTTGAGTTTGTTATTAAACAGTAAGCATTTGAAAAGAAAAAAATAGTGAAGGACTATTTGTGACTAATTCTTTTTGAAGAAAGTATTTCTTTAATAATGGAAGATTTCTCGAAACAGATATTGGAGATGATTAAATTTCAATCAGAACAACAGAAGGCAAACGATGAATAACATCATGCTCAACAGAAGGCAAACGATGAAAAACTTCAGTCTCTACAGAAGGATTTCAGTCGCAGCAAATAAGTTTGTTGAAGTATTTTGAGGAAAATAATTTAGCACAAAAGCGAGAAGATAGAAAATCTTTAGACGAACAATTGATTGGGATAAAAAAAATTACAATTAGAGCAACAGACTCAATCATAGAGAAAATTTGAACAGTTTACACAAGCAATGATAAATACGACGAATGACGACAGCGACGCGTTCAACCAAAATGCAATATGGTCAGCTATAGAAACCTTCAACTATGTGCCTGAAGAGGACCTAAACTTTGAATCATGGTACCGTCGATAACAGGATTTTTTCGACATTGATTGTAGCACATGGTCGGAAAAGAAAAAGGTTCGTTTAGTTCTTCGTAGACTAGGTACGGCAGAGCATACAAAATTTGTCGATTATTTTCTGCCGAATAAAACGGGCGAACTATCTTTCAATGAAACCATTAAAATGTTAATGGAACTATATTGCCCCAAAACAAGTTTATTCCACAAAAGGTGGAAATGTATGAACCTAACGCGAAAAGAAAACCAGGATTACTCAACGTTTGCTTCGATCGTCAATAAACATTGTGACAACTTTAAGTTATCATCCTTGACAGCGGACAATTTCAAAGTATTAATATTTGTTCAAGGGCTCGTCTCGCAAAACGATGCAGAGTTAAGACGTGCAATAAGCAAACTTGAAACCGAGCCAAATTTAACATTGCAACAACTGGCCGAAAGCTGTCAACGACATATTTCCGAGAAAAAGGAAGCTAAAGATATTAGAGGAAGCAGAAAATTTTAATATTAAAAATGTTCGTCGTTTTTCAAAAAATCCTACTCTTCGAAGGAAAAATTCAGGAATGATTTGCCTCAAAGGTCGGATGAAAAATTGCCAAACCACCCTTGTTGGGGTTGCGGGGACCTACATATGTACCAGAAGTGTCCTTTTAAACGAAAAAATTGTGACAAATGCAATAAAATGGGGCACAAAGCCTCACATTGCAGAAGTAACACTAGAAAAAAAAGTCACATAAAAACAACTAGAATTAATGGTGGCAACCTAAACATACGAAAGTATGTTACGGTAAAAATGAACAATCAAGATGTTAAACTACAGTTTGATTCAGGGTCTGACCTATCAATTATTAATATTAATACCTGGAAAAAGATCGGCAGACCGACTATGCTACGCACAGATGAAATGGCTCGATCGGTAACCGGTGACACTAAAAAATAAGACATTAAAATTACGCATGTTAATAATGAAAGATACAGGAAATTTGTTCGGTTCAGATTGGATTCAGCACTTCCAGCTCTGGGATTCGCCGATAAGCGCCTATTGTCAACGAATAGAGAATGTTTCTGTTGAAGCAGAAAAATTGAAGAAGGATTGGAAAGAGTCATTCCCCAAGGTGGTTTCTAATGAATTAGGACGCTGTACTAAAATGAAGGACAGTTTTGAACTAATTGAAAATAAGAATTCCTTTTTAAGAGAAAACGAAGTGTACCATTTGCCTCTCTTTAAAAAATTAATGCAGAAATAGACCGGTTGGTGGAGAAAGGTATTTTAACACCAGTTGACTACTCGGAATGGGCGGCCCCAACCGTCTACGTGAAGAAAAAATCTGGAGAGATCAGAGTGTGTGCCGATTTCTCAACCGGTTTGAACGATGCGCTGAAAGATTATCACTATCCTCTGCCGACTTCAGAAGTTTTCATAAAATTAAACTGTGAAAAACTGTTCTCAAAAATTGACTTGAGTGAAGCCTATCTGCAATAACCTGTAGAGGAAGATAGCTCTAAGCTTCTCTGTATTTCGACAGACAGGGGACTACTAAAGTTCAATCGTCTCCATTTTGGAATTAAAGTGGCCCCGTCGATTTTTCAGCAGGTAATCGACACGATGTTGAGCGGGCTCGATTTTTCGATCGGCTACCTTGACGATATCGTAATGAAAAGTACGAACGTCGGGGAGCACCGTGAGCACGTAAACAAAGTATTCGAAAGGATAAGCGATTTTGGTTTTACACTCAAGGAGTCAAAGCGTGAATTCTTTCTAGAAGACATCAAATACTTGGGACATGTCATTGATAAGAATGGAAGACGTCCCGACCCAGTAAGATCTATAGCCATCAAGAATATGCCCGAACCGAACAACGTTACCCAACTACAAAGCTTCCTGGGTCTCGCAAACTATTACGAATAATTCATTCCCAGTATGCACAAATTGCGAGCCTTCTTAAATCAGTTACTTAAGAAAGATAGTAAATGGGAATGGTCCGCCGACTGTCAATCTGCATTTGACAACCTAAAAACGAAGTTAACTTCAGAATTATTTCTTACTCATTTTAATCCAGAGCTAAAAACTATTGTTGCAAGTGACGCCAGCTCCTCAGGCATTGGCGCGTGCATTTTGCATAAAATGCCGGATGGCTCGATGAAACCCATCGCGCACGCTTCAAGAACTTTACTTCCTGCAGAGAAAAATTACTCTCAGATTGAAAAAGAAGCGTTGGGTATTGTGTTCGCAATGACCAAATTTCACAAGTATCTACACGGCCGTCATTTTATCCTACAAACAGATCATAAGCCACTTATCACCATCTTTGGATCAAAAAAAGGCTTGCCAACCTACACAGCAAACCGCCTACAGAGATGGGGTATAATTCTGTTAAGTTATGACTTTGAGGTGGAATTTTTGCCGTCAAAAAGACTAGGATACGCAGATGGTTTATCGCGGCTAATCCCAAAGTACACGGAACCGCTCGAGGATACAGTTATAGCATCACTTCGGTCTGAATATGACTATAGTAAAGTACTGTGTAACACAATAAAAGAGCTGCCAGTCACACTTGGCGATATACAAAAAGAGGCAAGAGAAGATAATTTTATTATCGAAATTAAAAATAAATTACAAACAGACGATGAGCAAACGGCAGAAGCTTTTTCAGTCTGTTGCGACACATTATTATACCGGGAGCGAGTAGTAATCCCAGCTACGCTAAAAAAAAATCCTGAAGGATTTCCATAAGGGGCATCCCGGAGCGACACGCCTGAAGAGCCTAATGAGATCTTATTTGTATTGGAAAAACATGGACAGGGACATAGAGACGAAGGTGAAGGCCTGTGCGGGCTGCGCGTCGGCAGCGAAAGCACCACCTATTCAGTACTGTCCATGGCCAAAGGCAGAACAACCATGGTCCCGGATTCACATAGATTTTGCGGGGCTATTGGAAGGCTTCTACTATTTAATTATAGTCGACAGCTACTCAAAATGGCCAGAAGTTGTTAGATGTAAAAACCCAACAACGGATGGCACGATATGCGCGTTGCATGAACTGTTTGCCCGATTCGGAGTGGTGGGCATTGTTGTATCGGACAACGGTACACAATTTACTTCACGAGAGTTCAAAGAATTTTGTGAAGACTTTCAAATTAAACATATCACCACTCCGACTTACCATCCGAGGTCAAACGGACAGGCAGAAAAATTTGTTGATACCTTGAAGAGAGCGTTGAAAAAATCGACGGGCACGCCGAGAGAAAAAGCACTCCAGCAGTTCCTTCAAGTTTATAGAATTACACCCAACGAGAACACACCAGCCCAGGTACCGCCGACGGAAGTAATGTTTGGAAGAAAAATAAAGTCGGTATTCGACAAACTTTTACCAAAACAGGTGAAACCGACCAACATTACGGCACCAAAGAAGAGTTACGAGGATGGAGAGAAGGTGTTCTTCCAGGAACACCATGGAAACAAAACCGTGTGGGAAGTGAGAAAGGTACAAAAAGGATTGCGGCGGATGGTGTACAATGTAGAGGGTCCTAGTGGCACCTGTAAAAAACACATTAACTAAATGCGTCGTCGCATGTCGGACGACCCAGGGGAAGGCCCATCGGATCAGAGTGAGACCATCATGGATTATCTATACGACGTATTTGAGCTGCCAACACCAAAAACCCCTCCGGAACAGACGTTCATCAAGAAAACGTAAATTAACCGGGAGTTTCGATGTGAATCCTAGGAAAAAGATATACCTTGAGATTCCGGGGGAATGAGTTTCGGAAGTGGGGTGTTGTGGGTGACCTACTTACCCTTTAATAATAACTAAATTGTAGCAACCGACTACCATAAATACCGGTTTTGCCGGGAGAACATTAGGGGGCACATTTAGGCACTAGCACTGCCAACACTGACTTGTGTATAATTTCTCTGTTCAATACAATTCATTATTATTATCTCTAAAACTGTTGTTCTTTTTGTTTTATTGTTGGTACCCCTAAACGGGTCCACAACAGTATATATATATATATATATATATATATATATATATATATATATATATATGAGAGAAGGAGAGAGAGATAAAGAAAGAGGGGCAGACAGATAGACAAGTAAAAGATGAGAATAAAGATTGTAAAAATACAAAATCTATTACGTCCTCAGTTGTTTAAAACGAGATTTATTATTTCATTATATAAATAAATAAATTAAATAAATAAATAAATCTCTTTCATTGGAAAACACGTTGTTTTGAACAACTGAGGACTTAATAGATTTTGTATTTTTACAATCTTTATACTCATTTTTTGCATGTCTATGTAATTGTATGTCGAGCATCAAATTTAAAAGTACACATTATCTCTTTTTTCCTGTTCTTTATGTATATGTATAATATATATATATATATATATATATATATATATATATATATATATGTTTGTGTGTGTGCGTACTTCTATCCCGTTATCCCAAAGTGAACCTGTAAAATACTTACCTTTATCGATCCTTATAACGAAATCATCCAAGTGGAGAATAGAAGCCTGAAAGTCCAAAAATTCCCTCCAACTTTCCCAGCCGCCTGACATGAATTCGGAAAGGCATTCTGCACGTTATAATAATAGGTCAACTGGGGATGTTTTTTTCTTTCCTTTCGGTGATTAATAATAATAATAATAATAATAATAATAATAACAGCAACAAAAATGCCAAGTGGTTGAAAAATATGAAAAAATAACTGCAGAGAATAGAAGGAACAGAAATGGAAATTATTAAAGAAACCATTAAGAGCACCCTAAGGAAAATGGCAAACTGGAAAGCACCAGGCCATGATGGAATACATGCACATTTGTTTTAAAACTTCACGACCCTACATAAAAGGCTAGTGCAGAAACTGAGAGGATGTATCCACAAAACAGACATACCAGTGTAGATGTCGTAGAAGAGAAAAATCAACATTACTATAATCTACTACTATAAACTAATTATATGACGGTTTGTAGATATTATGCTGTTTATTTGAAACATTGCAAGCATTCAATTGTGATGTTTTTAATAGGTGTGTAGCCTGTATCATATCTTGGATAAGATATAGTTTAATCTTAGAAATGTAGCTGGGTGAAGTTGATGGCCTGATCGCAAAGGTTAGAATTCGAGGCAAAGTTAGTTGCAAAATCTTTGGTATTTTGCGATGCTGATGAAATAACTTCTGACCCATACATCTCTTTAGTACCTTGTATGTCATTCTTACAAACTCCCAAACCAAGAATCTGATCAACATCTCTGGATTTAATAGGTTTGGTACAGAACTCTTTCGCTATTTTATAACAAATTTGCAGTGGTTGCGAGTAGTTGTAAATGCGCCTTTTGGTCTAGAGCATCTCTTCCGTTGATAGTTATTTAAATACTGGATTCTCTGATCAAGAGCAGCAGCCCTACATGTAATTATATTTCCAAAAATGTAAATATTTCGTTAGAAGAAATTAATTAATGGTAAAATAAAAAGGGGCCGAAATGAGCGAAAGAAAAGTGAAAGTAAAAGGATTCCCGGGCAGCGCCGGGTAGATACAGCTAGCTTTGTTCATCTCCTGCTCATCCGTTTGTTCATCTGCAATAGATCACGATAAAAAATATATTGGAATATATATATACTTATCTGTTCTCATGAATCGGCACGTACCTCTGAAAAATCGGATACTCAAAGAAAAAATACAATTAAATTCCAGTCGATTTTTCTAAAGATAGAATTGCAGAACTCATGCCTCATGTGTCAGCATGTACAAGATTTTAATTTGAGAAATGATAACTCGAGTGGCGAAAAGTTTCATTTACATCTACGTTTCATAATTTAATACTGAAAAAAAGCGTAAGAGGCAAGGTTCTTCGATATTGATTAAACGCTTCTCAATTGTTACGTTTTTATTGGCGGAGATTTGTCACGTGTTATAGAGGGCGAATTAGGATGTCTATAAAACAAGAATACTTGTCTTATGACGGGTAAAAGTAATTCCTAAAATATGACAGTTTTGCACCACTTGTATTTCTCCTTGCGAATATTAACAAATCAAAAGATAATGATACTAAACATTATGTCAAGAATCCTTATGTCTAATTTGATTAACATCCATTAGAATATTTTGATTCAAGAAAAAGTCTAAAATGTAATGCTTTAGGTTAAGCGGTCTTGATATAAAATTTAAATTGCGAGGAATCTTGTTAAATTAGTGTATTAATATATAAAATTTAATGCAACTCTAAAATACTTGAATTTAAAAACGGGAAGGTGGGTCTATATTATGCACTTTAAAACCTCTTTAAAGTAGTCCTTCACTTTACCGAAAGGTATCCACTCAGAGGTCTTCAACCTGTCGGGTACCCTTTTCATAAAAATAAATTAAACTAGATATTTCCCATATTACGACATCTTACGCCTATCAGTTGTGTTATAAACTTCATAAATATCGGTTAATTAGTTTAACATTGAATCTTGTAGATACAAATATATAAACATATCTGCATATTTTACTTGACATAAATAAAGATAAGAGATATTATTTTGGGGCAGTTAATTAGGTGTTCAAGTCCGCTCTCGTCTTAATGTAAAAAAAAAATACATCAGGACAAGTGAATTGAGAAAGGGAATCGATAAAGAACATCTTAACTTTTATTTGTCGTTATTTTTCCTCAAGCCACAGTTTCCAGCCTCAAGGTAGATTGCCTGGAAAATGAAAAATCCGACGAGAATATCTAAAATCGTCAGCGCACGGGAATGTTGTGTTCTGATTTCCATCAAAATATAGACACTCACTAATTTCATACAGATTATATTGCTTCATAGTTATTAAACCGTAGTCAATCTATTGTAAAGACTATATACAGATCCATATCTACTACTAATGGAAATTTAGAATCTGTCTATCTGAAGCCGAAACTGCACTTACTATCTTTCAGTACTCAATTCTGGGAAAGGTGGGTAATTTAGTATTGCCATAATTCTATCCTCCAAGGCATTACCTTCTTTTTTCTTTGTGCGGATAGTGTAGCATCTGTTCACTTACTATGTGATCATCCACCAATGTATTACCTCTTACTTTGTAGTTGGCAGTGTAGTATATGTTCGTTCATGAAATAATCCTAGCAGGCATGATTTTCTTTTTAAGGTGAAGGTCCAGTGTAGTATTTGTTGTGTGATCATAATATCACCCTCCCAGGTATTATCATCTCAAAATTTCTGGAGGGAGAAAGGGGAATGCAGTATCTGCTGTAATTATACTATTTTACTAGGTATTACCTCCTTTTGAGGGGAGCGCAGTGTAGTATCTCTCCTGTTGTCATGAGACCTTCCTCCCCGGCATTACCACCTTCTTTGGGAGCAGTGTAATATATCTTCGTTCGTCATATATACTAAAAAAATATGCAACTATTAAGCATATAATTTCTATTCTACATAATACTAAATATGATAATATTGATTGCGTGCTTGCTTGTTTTCAGACTTGATATTTGATGAGAGGTTAGCGAAGAAGATTAAGCTGTGGGAAGAGAAGATATTACATAGGCAAAGTTGTGAGGGGATAATAATTGGCGAATGACATAAGAAGTGGTAAAAGATAGAATAACGTAAATAATAAAATGGCGTAAATAAAGAAGAAAGTCTTTTTTTTTTTAAGAGTTTGATTGGACATATCCTCGCAATGGCCTCTATCAGAGACTATAGTTATTGATGTGGTTACAGGTGGTGAAAACATTACATCTGTTAACCCGTGTAACAATTTACTTTTATTTCTTTGTTCTAATATCTATCTATTTATCGAATGCACGGTGTAAAAGTGGATTTTAGAGAAAAAATAAAATAGGGAACATAGACGAACCACAAATATCAAAGACAAAATCACATAAAAACCTTTAATATTTCGCTTCTTTTATTGACCGAAGCTCCTATACAGTGTGTTAATTATCGGATTTGGTGTACAGGAAATGGCACCTAGCCGGAAGAAACACAATTCGAATCATCTAATATATCTATTATCATACAAAATCTTAGTTAATCATCGTTTGTTTTCTTAAGAATTATTTTTTATCTATTTAATTAAACAAAATACATGCTAAAATGTTACATATTTAAAATAACAACATTAAAATAAACAGGGATTTGTTAAATATGTATGTGGGCGTGTATCTGTGTCCTTGTAATGATAGCAGAAAACTTGCTGGTGGATGTCAAATTGAATTAAAAGGATGGTGGAGATCCGTATGTCTTTGTTCTTTGCTCTTTTTTCTTTTTTTCTCCCTTTTCTTTCATATTTTTTATTTCTCTTGTTTTCTTTTTGTTTTTGTTTGCTGTGTTAGCGTCGTTTCTCTCTTTTGTCTTATCTTTGTTTCACATATACAGTATTTTGTTTCCCTGTTAACATAGTCTTAGTTTCTCATCTCTCAAAATCGCGTTTGTATTTTCTCAAAGGAAAATAAACAAATTCTCAGGGTCAGTTAATTTTTTCTTCTGTTGCTGTTTGAAGTCTCTTCTTAAGGGGCGTGGATCAAATAGATGCGAATGTTTTTTTTAGTTATAATTTCTCCGCGATGGATAGGTCGGAGTTGGACTTCGACTTTGTGTTGGAATAGCTACGTTATTTTTTGTTGCAGTTTTCGGCTGGTTTTACATTCTGTCAAGGGTTAAAAGATTCAGCATGTACATCCCTATGTTTATGTTCGTGCTACATCAACTATGCCAAAATTGTAATTTTTTCGGGATATTTTATTTAAGGTATGATTAGCTAGCGAGGTAATACATGGAACTTACGTTGTTGTTATTTACGCCTTACTAGCGTTCACGTGATTTTCCGGTTGGTCATAGAGTACCGTACTTGGGCATGTTGGCATTTTTCTTTTTTTGTAGACGCTACTATTGTCTCTTCCAAGCGTTTATATTGAGTAGGGAAGAGCGAGCAGAGCATTCTGGTATGTATTCGGTGAGAGGTCTAAGTTATAGGTATGTACGCTATTTGAGGGAGTAGGGATTACATAGAGGACAAAATAGGTTCGATTACTACGTGTGTGTATATGACTAAGATTGTTTTTGTGTTTTGTTTTTTCTTCTAAGACAGACGAAAAAGATGGGAAGATGTTAGTAAGAGAGATGACAGGAGACGCAAAGGAGAGTAAGAGCTGGGAAATAATAAGAGGGGAGTGCAGATATATATTATGATATCACAGTGTATTCTGAAATAAGTCTATTGATTTTGTTTTAGTTATTCATAATATTAAGCTGTTGAACCTTTTTAACCTTTTTTCTTTATTATTCATCTATATATCTAATGAACAATGTATCAATGTTAGACCGACAGGGCATGGGTCGTGTAGTATATATATATATATATATATATATATATATATATATATTGAACAGGCTAAAATCATTAAATTCATATCAAATAAATATCGACGCATTCAACACCATTAAATAACGAAATTATTTCTACAATTCATCTCCGTTAATTATAAAACTCGTCATGGCGGAACAAAAATTAACACAATAACCTGGATAACCATCACATACCACATGTTCTATGAGTAAATATACACAAATAACTAAAAAAAATGGAATTAAAAAGACACTCACACATAAATAGATAAACTAGTTAGATATTATTTCCATCTATTTCTGACACTTACATATATACATATTGCATATGTAGACAATTTTTTTGTTCATAATTATGTTAATGATATTTAGTTAATTAATCATACACTAATAATTAAACAAATGGGAGTAAATAAATACATTTATACATAAATCAAGAAACTAATGAATTATTTCCTTGTTCTTTTTTTACATTTATTCAAATATTGCATATAGATACACTTTTATAATCATAAATATTTTAATAACTATTGATACATTAATAATACACAAATAATGAACTAAATAAAAATCAATTAATACATTCGCACATAAATAAATGTACGAGTTATATTATTTAAAACTTTCTTTTAGACATATTTCTACATGTTACACAATATATATTGAGGCACAAATAAAGTAATTTAATAAATAGGAATAAATAATACATTCACATTGAATAAACAAACTAATAGATGTTATTTCCCCCTTCTTTTATTTTA
Organism: Sepiola atlantica; assembly: GCA_963556195.1. Lineage (NCBI taxonomy): Eukaryota > Metazoa > Mollusca > Cephalopoda > Sepiida > Sepiolidae > Sepiola > Sepiola atlantica. The sequence goes on from OY744523.1 coordinate 101,815,432, forward strand.
CCACGAGTTTCGATTTTAATCAGGATTTGCGTTTCAAAATAAAAAATCTCTCCACGCGTTAACATTAAAATATATATATATATATATATATATATATATATATAATTATTTTTCTTTCTTGTTTCCTTTATAATCTGAAACATGACAATAAGTTCAAAATTCTGCCCCCTCCACCATATCAACTATCGGTTACGCTCGGTTTTGACACATTTTACCCAGACACTCTCCCTAAGCTAAAAATAGAAATAAAAGTGAATTACTCCCAGCTGTCACCCCATTTCCTCTTTTCCATTGAACTGTGTAAACTTCTGCTGATAAATGGTTAACCCAAGTCACCTGTGTTCATTTCTGCCTTTTTAATCCACAGCCATGCCGAAGATCGAACATTTTCAGGCGAATAATAAATAAAGACTGTATGATTTTTTCTGCATTTTTTCATCCTGAGGAAGTCTACAATAAAGACGAAACTGTGATGAATACATAAATAATATCGTGTTTGGTTTTCCTTTTTCAGTTTCCATATATATATATATATATATATATATATATATATATTCTTGAAGAATATTTGGCCTAGATTAATTGAAATAAATTCAAAGAATAGAACACTTTTGCAGAAACCTTGCATGTTCTTTTACGAATATCAGGATAAAGATATAATGATACTAAACCTGATGTGTATGAGAATGATTCTAATTTTGATCAAAATCCATTACGTGGTTTTTGATTCTAGAAAATTCCTCCAATTCACATCTTAAGTTTCTGGGGATTAAGGAAGAAATTGAAATTCAGGAAAACTTGCTCACGAATGATTTTGTATCACATTCAATATATTAAAATTTATAAATAGAGGATTGTGCCAATATTATACCCCCGAAAATACCATTAGAGTACTAAAAATAAACCGAGAATTGGGGTGAATTTATTAATTCATGTAAAATCCTAATCGTATAAATTTCACTAACATCGGAGTTATCGGGATTTTTTGTAAGGACCTCCAGCCCTTTTAAAAATCGTGGTCAAAAAACAAAACTTAACTGAATATAGCCCACATCTGAACCTTTTACGCCTAGCAGTTGTGTTCTACAATTCATAATGATCGGTTAGTTAGACTGGCAGTCAATCCTGTACATATTATTACATGAAGATATGAACATTTATATATATATATATATATATATATAAATTCCCGAAACAGTTTTTCATGCTTAACAACTGATAATCCCTTAAATAATATTAGAAGCAAACTAATATAATTACTGTAAAAAATAAATAAATGAGTGATTTTCCACTGAACGACTTGGAACTAAAAAGTTTTTTTGTTTTTTTTATAGTTTTAATGGTTGAGAAACTTCCGAGACTATATATATATATATATATATATATATATATATATATATATATATATATATATATATATATATAATATTTGTTTTGTTTATTATCCATGTACGTTACGTTTTTTCCTTTTTATAATCGGGACTCATCAGCATAGAGATATGACTATTCATTACTGCTCATGCGATTCGAAACCCCGGATTCCGAGTATTTTGCAACTCAAATCCCGACGCCCAGAACCACTCAGATAATGCTGAATAGCGAATAAAGAGTGATAATTTTAACACTTTATTCGGTGAGTTGATGTCATAAGAGCGTTCGACTTAATGAAAAGAATGATGCATTTATATATAGCGACGTGATGCTGTGTAAATACTACACTTACAGTGCCAATCTAGACGGGTTTTCTAGGAGCTACAAATAATAAATATTAGTTTTGTTTATTAACTATGTACGTATACGTTTCATCGTTTTTATAATCCGGACTCATCAGCATAGAGATATGACTATTAACTACTGGTCATGCGATTCGGAACCCCGGACTCCGTGTATTTTGCAACCAAAATCCCGACGCCCAGAACCACTCGGCCCATGCTGAATAGCGAATAAACAGTGATAATTCTAACACTTTATCTGGCGGCTCGACGTCATACAATATACTGATGATTTCTTAGTTTCCCTTTCACGGTATTAATCAGTTCACACACACACATAGATGTAAAATGTATAGATAGGTGTGTTAATATATTCATGGATACATAAATACATATATATACACACACACAGATATATATATATATATATATATATATATATATATATATATATATATATATGCCAGTGCGTGTATGCTGTTTCCCCATTTTCTATGTAAAGCGATAGCTGCAGGTGGCTATACAAGAATTCCAAGATATCAGTTGAGGTGACTGAAGCAAGAGGAATTTCAATTTTCAGAGAGTTCGGATGTCAGAACCTGGAAGTTAGTCAGGAAGTAGCTTATTACCCGGCTTCTGCTGAATAATGTCCGCCGGGTATGGGCAGACTGAATTAATTGTAGAAACTTAACACCTGTAAATGTAGATCAGTCAGACGCACACACATGGATGTACGTATAACATATTCAGGGGAATAGAGTGAACACACAGCTATACTTGAAAGTAGTACTAAGGATAGTTAATCATTTCAAAGTGGTGGGAGGGAAATATAAATAAATACTCGCAGTACGTCCATTTTTTACAAAAAATAAATATATTCTGGTGCACACACATAGTTAGGCGAATTTATATATGTATATATTTATATATGCAAGATTTACACTTCAATGTATATGTTTATATATTTTTATATGCAGAATTAACGCTTAGGCTAATTAACCGACTATTGTATTTTGCAATAAAGCTGCTGCGCGTAAAGGTTGGTAATGTGGGCAATATTTTGTCTAATTTAGATTTATGTGAAAGAGTCAGAGGTTGAAGCATGTCGTGAAAACTGTAATCCCTCTGCTTCATTTAATATTTTAACAATAGGTATCAGACATCAATGAAAAATACTAAAATTTCAGGGTTTTTTTAGTATTTAAAAATGTTTGTGGCAAAATATAGGCACAACTCCCTCATTTGAAAATTCAAATATTTCAGATTTGCCTAGTATTTAGATAAATGTTAAGCAACTTTTCCTGAATTTAAATTTCTTCTTAAGACCCCTTATGGGTAAGACTTAAATTTAAGACATTTTCGAATATAAAAGTCATTGTAATTAATTTTGATTAAAATCGCAATAAGGATTCTAATCATATGGTTTAATAGCATTATATATAAATTTTAATCTTTATAAGTGGTCATGTGAATAGTGTAAACCGTTCTGTTCGGAGTATATATATATATATATATATATATATATATATATATATATATATATATGTATTTTATAAATATTTTTCTTTAATAATGAAGTGGTTTTAACTTACTGACGACATCGTTCCGGGCTCTCTTACCCCCATCAGTGTATGAGTGGCAGTTGCAGGCGATCGCATGGGCTTAACTAATAGTGACTCAGGTCTAGAGTTCTAATCGTTCGACCGGCGGTACAGTTATATATAGCCACATTGATGATTGCTAGTGACCATTAAACATATGTGTCTGTAGATAATACATATTCATTTATAAAGAATAATTATATATATCAATTAAAAATATTTCTTTATGTTGATTTTGAGAGCATGATGGCAAAATGTTGATTATGTGATAATTTTGTATTTTCCTTAGTTATAAGTTACTTATAAATAATTAATCATGAATAATATATATGTATATATATATGTATATATATATATATATATATATATATATATATATATATATATATGGGAAAATGAAAAAGGAAAACCAAATATATATATATACATATATTATATATATATATATATATATATATATATATATATATATATATATATATATATATATATATTATATCAGTGGTTATATCTACCAAAAGTAAAAATAGTAACCATTCTTTACAATCATTCTAGTTTGTAAAAATATCTGATTTTGTTAGCATTACAACAATGGGCGAGTCTCGGTTTTAATAAGTCATACAAAATAAGACTGAATACTCAGGCGCCTTTCAGTCGACTCTTTTTCAAAGAAAGATATCGTCGTCGAAATGTGAATTTACGACTTAAACATTACATAGTGAAAACGACAATACTTGAAAGAATGAAAAAAAGATTAAAAATCTCTACCTCTCAATATGGTGGTAGGAGAATTAATGATTAAAACTCTTTGAATAATCCAATTTTTTGAATAAGCGTGTTCTATCTAAACAAAAGCGACCTATGTTGATGCTCGTAACAGCTTCTCTGATAATATGATAAAGACGACTTAGATTGAGTCTTGTGTTTCGGATAAAAGTAATCAAACGGTTAACGGTCCGTCCAAATTGGTTTCGAGCAAAGGTTCTTTAATGGCAGGTGTTTGTTAATGGTCGAATTAATTCCACATTTGCGAGGATGGATTGGTTTTTTGCCAGCCACCTGTGGTGCATCCACCAATAGTCCCGACGGGGTTGATCACGATGAATGTTTTACTCATCAAGAGCACACTCTTTTTGGTGAGGGGTATGAATTAACCACTATAAGCTGGTCTATGTATTTTTTGCTGTAGTTGGAGGTACGTAAATAAGCCGAGAATCTTCGGACTAAGATCAAACTGTAGTAAATGTCTTTGGTCAGAAAACGAGAAAAACCTTTATTTTTGTCTCATTCAGAGTTCCACATTTTCAGGAGCTGGATATTCCCCTGCATTAAAAATTGACGTTATTTTTTACTCTGCCCTTGTGAGGAGGAAAATGAATAGGAACAATGAAAACGATAAATAATTAAACTATGTCACGGTCAGTTTTTACATCGATATGAAATAGAGGAGGAGAATAATTTGACAATTATTCGCAGAACAGATACAACGCGAAACAGTCGACGAGAATCTTCAAACCTTTTATAATAGATCCTATTCATTGTAACTTCACCTAACTGGGTAGTTAGGTAGATCGATCCACTACTCACTGGTGAATAGTTTCAGTCTGTTCCCCCAATCCCCCTAACAAAATATCTACTTATTTGTTTACATTTAATTCTTTATAAATAAAACCCACAAATTTAATTATTTAAAAAAGGAAAAAGACAAATTGAACATATAGATATTTTTAATGACGGTGTACAATTCTTCCAGATGGACAAGTTACTTCCCCAGCTTTCTTACATGGATAATGAGAGCTGACGGTTTTCTCTTGTTTACGTTATAGTTTTCTAAGACAGCAACGGCTCGAAACCGATGGTATCATCTTGATTCTATCTGTTTTTCTGTAACACAATTAATAAATTTATTTATATATATATATATATATATAATTATTTATCAATATTTCATCCTTACGGGAATCGTCAATGTAGAGTAAAATTATACACACCAGAACACAAGTTATATTTCAAACTCAAATTACAACGTCTGTTGCCCCACGCCTGTTTTCAACAACTCATTAAATCAGCTAGAGATTAATTCTATTTAATGGCAGCTGTCGTAGAGAGTTCAACTTTTGTAATGGAACATTGCATTTAAGCCACATATATATATATATATATATATATATATATATATATTCTGGTACAGAAAAATTAGTACAACATTCGTACCGTCGGTTTCAAGCACGGAAGGTCTTACCCATCCGGCTCTCTTCAGCTTCTGTTGTCATCTGTTTTGGAAATGTGAGGTCACATGACACTCTCGTTGGGACGCGTTATTTGCTCAGTGTGTTGTGTGTGTTTGTTTAAATTTAAATTTAGTGTAATAAGACCGTTGAGATTTAAAACACGAGGGAATTCAAGATTAAAGGGAATAAAAAATAAAAAATATATGAGAATATATATAAAAAAATATATATAAAAAAATATATATATAAAAAAAATATATAAAAATAAATATATATAAAAAAATATATATATAAAAAAAAATATATATATATATATATAAAAAATATATATAAAAACATTTCAATACTAAGAATAAAAAAAGAGAGAGAGAATGAAAAAGAAGAATAAAAAAATATAGAGAATAAAAAAATATAGAGAACAAAACAAGAGAGAATGAAAACATAATGAATAAAAATAAATTAAAAAATTAAAAAATTTTTAAAAAAATTTAAAAAATAATAATAATAAAAAAATTAAATAAAAAATAAAAAATAAAAAATAAAAAATAAAAAAATAAAAAAATAATAATAATAAAATAATTTTTTAAAAAAGACTACGCACACAGAAACTCCTTCAGATACAAAAACAAGGCTAATACGGCACTCGCGACCCGAATATGGCAGCTTAAAGACGAAAATACACCCTTCACCATCAAATGGAAAATAACTGAGAGAAAACCATCCTTCTCTCCAGCCATAAACAGATGTCCTCTATGTGACGCTGAAAAATACCACATTTCAAAAGCCATCATCGATCCGAATACAGCCTGTTTAAATGTCTGAGATGAAATATTTAGCGGGTGTATCCACAAGAGACAAGCATTACTTATAAACTGGTCTGACCGATTCACATAATGTCTAACTACCCCCCTCTACTAATATAAACACAATAAAAACGAACAAACACCTCATCAACCTATATCCACATAAATTTCAAGAGCAAAAACTTCGACCTTCACAAAAATACAAAAATATTTAATTTATTTATCAGTCACTAGATTACTCTACAAATCCATTTAAACAAACTATATCCACATAAATTCCAAGAGCAAAAACTTCGACTTTCACAAAAATACAAAAATGCAAAAATATTTAATTTATTTATCAGCCACTAGATTAATCTACAAATCCATTTTAACAAACTCAAACATTTCATATTTCCAACTAAGTTACCTCCCTTAGATCCGAATTTCTTCATTAAAATCACTCCAATCTGGATGAAAGATTTTTAACACGTTAACGGTTTTTCCTTTTAGAACGCATACCTTCAAAAATATAACGGCTAATGATACAAACTCATAATTTGGCCCCCGGGAATTTCAGAGAAACCCTTTCATTATTTTTGTTTTTAATTTTTAATTTTTAATTTTTAATTTTTAATTTAATTTTTTCATTATTATTTTTTTTTTTTTTTTAATTTTTTTTTTTTTAATTTATTTTTATTCATTATGTTTTCATTCTCTCCTTTTTTATTCTCTATATTTTGTATTCTTTATATTTTTTTTATTCTTCTTTTTTATTCTCTCTCTTTTTTATTCTTAGTATTGAAATAATTTTATATATATTTTTATATATATATATATATATATATTTTTTATATATATTTTTTTATATATTTTCTTTATATATATATATTTTTTTTTATATATATTTTTTTATCTATATTTTAATATATTTTTTATTTTTTATTTCCTTTAATCTTGAATTCCCTCGTGTTTTAAATCACAACGGTCTTATTACACTAAATTTAAATTTAAACAAACACACACAACACACTGAGCAAATAACGCGTCCCAACGAGAGTGTCATGTGACCTCACATTTCCAAAACAGATGACAACAGAAGCTGAAGAGAGCCGGATGGGTAAGAACTTCCGTGCTTGAAACCGACGGTACGAATGTTGTACTAATTTTTCTGTACCAGAATAAATAAATATTATGCTCTTAATTTTTAACTTTAAATCTTAATTAATCGAGCACTCTGCTGGGATTTTTCCTACCATTTTACAAAGAAGTATATATATATATATATATATATATATATATTATGGGGAAGCTCTCTGTGAGTGTTTAAAAATACGGTCATTACTTGTAACATTAATAAATAAGGGTATTTTCGTTTTGAAAAATATTTTTAGCTTTTCATTGATATAATAAATTATTCCCTTTATAGTACACTATAAGCAATAAACAGTGTAGAGAAATCTATCTTTTGAAATTATCAGCGTTTATGTAAGGTTTGATGACAACCGCGGTCACTAATACATGGTATTGTTGGTGTCGCAAGATGATCGCATAATCTATTTCATCGCCATGGTAACGTTATGAAAAGCCACCATTTTGTTTCTGCCCTGCATAGGGAAACGCATAAAATTGCAGGTCTGTTAACGGCATTATTTGTGCTCTTTTCATAAGATCTTCCCTTAAAAGGATAGCATTCCAACACGGGGCTAGATGCTGTCACTGACAATAATTGTAAGGAACATTTCATTTACAAAGACATAATTACATTTCAAGTAGGTACTGACGACAGCAGTTCCATTAAAAATAGACTAGAATTAGGACTCTAATATTTCAGGGAATAAAGATCATTTTAAATCCAACATTATTATTGAAATAAATAACAATGGTAGGAACATAAAATTGCCTACAACGTATTATGCATATATAAATACATGATACGTTGTAGGCAATTGTATGTTCCTACGTAGGTTATCTCCCTCCATCTTTATTTAAAGATGATATCGCCCCATTAAATGCAAATAAAAAGTTGTTTTTTTATACAATCTCATCTTATATCGTTGTTGTGTCGCATGGGAAACTGAAAAAACTACGGTTTCTTAAACTTCGAGCTAGGATTAAGCGTAGTATCTCTTCAGTCCAAATATGGTACAATAATATCGAGAGGTCTGCATTCGCACCGGACGTCCATAGAATACACAGCAGCAATATACAACAGATAAATGCTACAATTGTGGAATTTCCACGGTTCTCACTTGTAATAATAATACTACGCTAAGATAGTTCGTGTTCGTACGTACGTTATCATTTTCCACATCCACGAAATGCAATGAAAAACAAGTCATTGGAAATGTATCGATGTTGTTCAGGTAAATGTTCTGACTTAACCCATTTTAAACTGTATTGTCCCGTTTCAAACTTTAAAATCCTACTTGTTGCATCTTTTTACTTCAATGTCAGTGTATGACGCATCTAAGTATAACAATTTTAAATAAATAGATAAATAAACAAGAAACATATTTGTTTTGTTTATTTAAATTTTTGCTTACAATTAAAAGCAGTTTTAAAGAATAAATAAATAATATATTCAACCGTAAATACATTTATGACTCCAATAGATATATCCGGCTTAACAGTATATCATACCGATAAATGGGAGGTGGTGGTAGTGAAATTATTACGACGCAGACTGACAATCTTGCTGTTGTTAGTTTGAATCCAGTTGGCTCCACTTATTGACGTTGGCAACAGGCCCCTTCTCTCGATACCTTATTCTTAAAAAAATAAGAGGAAAATGACAAGCTTGTCAGCAACAGGTACGATAGAATACATAGATTCTGGTGTTAACATTTAATGAGCCTACATGAAAGACTGATACATAACTTAAGAATGCGAATACGTGAAGACGCCGGGGTGAACGATTAACGGAAGAACGACTTTAATCCTTAAAGAAAGTGACAAATAAACGATACGAAGCAAATACAGACTTATAACTTGCATACCAACTATGTGGAAAATGTTAACGGCACAATTGAGTAAAGAGATCTATTAATCTGCGAGGAAAGAATTGTTGTAAAACGAAAAGAAGAACGAACAACATCCTATACATCAAACAAAAGATCTTGAAAGAAGTAAAAGACACAAAAGTTAACATGAGTAAGGCTTGAATCAATTTCAAAAGCCCTACTAGACAATCCCACAAGCATGGATAATTGGATGCTTAACCTTCCACAGAATATCTGACAAAATTACAAGTTTGTGACGAAAGCATTGGAAACATTGCGACTGGAACGGATAGATATAACATCACAGAGAGGCATCTTCCGAGAAGGCTCTATCTCCTCTACTATTCGAAATAACCACAATGCCACTCACTAAGAGATACTATACAGGATGCAGATTTACAGATATAAAAGAAAACCAAACTACTTCATGTATATGGATGATTTTAAGTATAATAAAGAGCTTGAAACACTTATATACACGACTAAAAATCCAATTATGAACTAAATAAAGTGCATTGCCCTGCATTAAGAAAGAAAACTTAATCCAACAGAAGGCATAGAATTACCCAATCAAGATTGGATGGTTCGCGAAATTTATGAAAATACCTGAGCAGAATAAGAAAGATCCTAAAAACAGAAGTAACAAGCCGCGCATGCGTGGTCCCCCTCTGTATGTGACTCGATGTAGCGAGTGTAACATGCAATAAATTTGGGCAATTTGGGACATTTTTGACCCCCCCCCTTTGACTCCCTGTGGGCGCGAACCAGAATTTTTCTGAGGTTAAGGATGCTCATTTTATATCCAGAACAATTGCCTCTACATTTTGGCCAAGTATCAGAAAAATTGAATGGATGGATCAAACGTTATGGGAGAAAAGGGTCATTTTTTGCCATTTTGTGGGGCTTTTGACCCCCTGGGGGCGCGAACCAGATTTTTTTCCAAGATCAGCGATGCTTATTTTCTATTAGGAACAATTACCTCCACATTTTGGCCAAGTTTCAGAGAAATTGAATGGATGGATGAAAAGTTGTGGGGCAAAAAATGTCATTTTTTGCCATTTCGGAGAATGTCACTTTCTAACCTGACCAAATTTACAACTTCATGCAAAATTTCAGAGAAATTCAATGGATGGTTGCGGAGAAAAATCCGGACGGACGGAAATGCCTCAAAACATAGGTCCTCCGATTTTATAAATCGGGAGACCAATTAAACGAATAGTTATACGAGTAAGATATTTCGGAACTTTTATTAATTGGATAAAAGAAGAGATCGAATACCTGAACAAAAAATAGGAAACTAATGATCATGCACCGAAGAATAATACTGACTGACTCTAGTAAAAAAAGGGAAAAGAACTGGTAAGTATTGAACCTTTCATCAACAATGCAACTACAGGATTCGTAAAATATATCAAGCAAAATACAAAGCGGCTGATTACTGCCCCCAAACGCACCAGCAATTTAAACAATATAGAGAGAAGTAAAACCGGAAACAAAAAGGCGAAAAAAGACAAACTAAAAAAGAAGTATTTATATGGACAATTCATAAGACTGGCCAAAGAAATAGCGCACGAAAACATGGACATGACTACGGAAAAGACACTTAAACAGGGAAACGGAATAACTACTGACAGCTGCACAAAACAACGTGATTTGAACGCATCTTGAAGGCCAAGTGAGACGATACCTAGAAAATGAACAAATCCAGACTCTGTTGAAAAATGGACGAAACAGTAAATCACATAACAAATGAACTTAGCAAACCATCCCAAAAGAAAATACAAAAAAAACAGTTTTATTGGAAATGCAATCAATTCGGGATTATGTGAATGGTTTTCACTTTGTACATGCAAACAATGAAGTCGATAATGGAAAATGAAAATTATAATATAGTCTGGAACACCGAAATACAAACGGGCAAACTCATCGAAACAAGCAGACGTGTTAGGACACTGATTAACGAAAAAAGTGCCAAATCGTACATTCAGCAGTTGCAAAATATATAAATAAATAGTTGACGTAAATCAAAATGCCGAAAATAATATGGAACATAAAGAAAACTATGATAACGCCATTAATTGTAAACGTTATCGGAACAGTTTAGAAAACCCTAGAAAACAACTGAGACAAAATGAACTCAAAAGAGAGCATTGATACCATGCAAAGCACGGCAGTGATTCAAACAGCGGAAATATATAGAACATTCCTCAAGTACGGAATCCAGCGTAAATAACCAGATATCAACTAATTACAGGTAAACTGAAACAGAATGACGTCATAGAAATGTAAAAAGAACATTACAGGAAATCAGAAGAAATAACTGCCATCGTAGATGGAGAAAAAACGGTAGCACCAACATCAGTTTGTGTCACAAAAAATGACAATAAAGGGCAAGGGAATATGGAAAGACAGAGTAGGGAGTTAACCTCCAGACCTAAGGAGAAACTAGTATAATTATCGTGAAGGGTCCAGGATGAAGAACCGAGGGATTAATTACTCGAAATAAGTAGGTGAATTAGAATAACCATAGAACTAAAAGCAAAAAAAAAATGGTAGGAAAAATGGAACATTTTAAGAAAACACCAAAGACAGCTAAAACGACTTAAGTTTGCCGAGATACAATAGATGTAAGATATATAATAACTATGATAGCAACATTAACACTAGTTTTTACCATATATCACGAAAAGTGAAAGAATATTTTTATTCTAATGAGTCACCATATTTCAAGATCCGAAGGTCACAATGAGATTTTCATTTGGCGATAAACACGATATTTGGGGGGGATTAGAAACGATGAATTAAATGGTAAGAATTTGATGATTTTAGTGGGTTGCTTGACAAAATTTTGTTAACATTAGACTTGAAATAGGCTATGTTGAACTCAGCTAGGAAGCAGCCCCACGGTACTGTATTCCACAGATAGGAAGATCTTGGAAATAAACTTTTGTCATGGTAGTTACGTTTGGTTTTAGGCACACACAGGAAGAAAGGAAAATTATTTACAGTTGTTGATGCTAAACAAGTTTTGTCTGTGAATAATTTACAGGGAAGAACCAGAGACTAGAGCTCAGTCGATCACTAACCTCAAAAATAACGATAGAGTAGCAAAAAACTAGTAACGTTGAAAACACAAAGGAGGGATAGAACCAGCTATATTACTAACATAACAATATTGTTCGATAGTTTTTGACCTTGAAGTAGTATTTACCTTTTTTCTATTTACATCAAGTGGCTTCGTGCCTTGTCTGGAGCGATTTCCATAGAATTAACTAAGTATCACTCAGATAACAAGAACATCTCCGATCGTTATCAGCGAAGAATCACGTGTAATAGTTGGTGTTAGGACTTTTAGAATATTACGATAACAATGGAATGATATGAAGAATATTCAAACATTTAGGAACCTTATATCTCTCAAATCAGCAACATTCACCAGTCCTTTTCAGTGAATAGACACAGATAAAGGTAAATATGAGAAATCGAAATAGGTTATAATAATACTAGTATATATTGTGTAAACGATCTACAAACACAGTAAAACGTATTAGCATATTGCCCAGGAAGAGTACACATGCAGCAAATATGAGATAGTATGTAAAGACAAGTGGTATGCTCATCAAACCGTGGCGGTGGCAAAAGATTGATATTCTACAATTGCCTGGGACAGGAAGATTTACCTATACATGAAGATGGAGCACAATCGACTCGATAATAATTCAGTGCATAACTATAGACAGGGTGTTGCAGACAAATCCGACACTTGAAAAAAAGAAAACAAAAAAGCGATGAAAACACAAACAGTTTATTTAGCAAAAGTTAGAGTTATATACTACATTACTTTTTCAATGTAAGCGCCGCCGGCGGAGACGAATATCTCAAGGCGGGCCCGAAATGAGTCACACACTTTTGCAACTATGTTCTTGTCTGTAGCGGCGAATACCTCAACTATGGCAGTCTTCAGAAAGTCGACAGTGCTGTGGGCGTTCTTGGCCTAGACCACGCCCCAGAAGAAATAGTCAAAGGCGTAACAGTCGGGTGGGGAGGGCGGCAACAAGTCGAGCGACAAGTGGTGAATAACATTGTTGAGCAGTCACGTCTGGGTCGTCTTGGCCTTATGTGCAGGAGTGGAATCCTGCTGGAAAACTTAAGTGCGTCGGCGGCGATATCGCCCACCCAGGGCTTCACCACTAAACTCAGCACCTCACGGTAGATATCGGTGGCGACTCTCAGGTTATCTGTAAAGAAGATACGAGGTGTGACGACCTCTCCCCCTCGCTGGAGATGACGCCAAGTACTATGACGGAGAAGAGACAATTCGTATACTTCACAACGGGAACCTTCTCGATGTCTTTGCAGAACCACTTATTGTTCTACCTGTTGCTAGTTTGGTCCTAGTAGAAAGTATTTTCTATTCATTTTCAGACACATGCTAGAGATCGTTCGGCTAAGCCGCTGCCTTGACATTCTTCGATTCCTTGAGGAGCCTTCTTGATGAGCATGCGGTGAGACCTCACGTATGAGGAGTAATTAATGCTCTTATTCATCGTTTAACAGATTGTCGACTTGTGGCAGCCCACCTTTGCGGCGATCTTAGTGTGGCTCTGGCTTCCGGATTTTGTTGTAACACCCTGCATCAAATAAAGGCAATACCTGAGTATTCTGTTATGGTAGCTTATCTCCTCGATGTTATCGGAGTGATGTTCAAACTTCGTCACATGATGCTGAAATAATACTAAGGTATTGCTTTTATTTGATTCAAACTCTATTCTTTGAAGTATAATGTTTTATCATTAAAATTTAGTTTTAAAAATAAGTAAAAAACAACATTTGAATCATCTTTAATAAACATTGCATCTCAAAACGTGGTCTCCAAAGGCATTTGTTTGTCTATTTTACATTACTTAAATTCCTTAAAATGTTTCAAAAACTTTCATTTTATTACCCACATAAGCGGCTACGCTCGTTTAAGTTCAAAATTGAAAAAAAGGACGTTGCCATTAAACCACCCTGCGACGAAGTTGGAACATCACTCCAATAACATCGGGAATATAAGCTACCATAACAGGATACTAAGATATTGTCTTTATTTTATTCAGACTTACTTTCTCTGAAGAAGAATGTTGTATCATTCGAAATTAATAAAAAAAAAAAAATTTTAAACAAAAAAAACATTTGAATTAATTTGAATAACTATTGCATCTAAAAACGTGGTTTCCAAAGGAATTTGTCTATTTTACATTACTCCTATACATATATATATATATATATATATATATATATATATAATAATACTTATAGGTAATTGAATGCCCGTACGCACGTTATTGGCCTACCACTTTTGTTAATGATTGGATTGGGCGATCGCCAAAAAGGTATTTATTTAAAAAATATTTAGCTGACAATTATTTTTATGGTAATAAAGAAAATAGTTTTTTTTTTAAGAATATAAATTAGAAATTTAAATTAATTAAATTAAAAGATTAAAACTTTCGTTTTATTTATTTAAAAGAAAATTCTTAACTGACAATTGTTTTTTTACGGTAAGAAGAAAGAGAATATTTATTGCTTCGAAAAGATGAAAATGGTTACAATTTTCAATCAAGAATAAAGAAATAATATTAAACTGACAATGTCAATTATCTTTATGGGAGAAGAAAAGGATAATTTTTGTTTAATATTATTAAACTTTACATACATGTATTATTTCAAACGAAATATAATTAATAGTAACTAAAGCAGATAGATGAAGACAGGAAGCGTGGAACTTCTACGGGGTCCCGCTAGTATATATGATATTGTCAAGACTGGTTTACTATCATTAGATGGGAGCTCATCAGTGCTAAGGACAGGTACAGGATTATAGATTATTAGGTTCTTCCATAACAAGTAATGAGTTTGATTTTCATTAATAAATGTCTGTAGGGTCGATGTGACATACGATGTAAAAGAGAATCCTATAACACATGATTTCACCCTGAGCTGATCTTAAAATAGAAACCTCAATGATTAAGAACTAACAAGGGATACAGGTGTTTAGCGCGTGCTGTAGATTAAATGTAACGAGAACGAAATGTGTAAGTGTTCCATTCCTGAGATTAGAAGTGAGGGGAAGTTGTACTATCAGAATAATCAAGAAGGTTTCAGGGCCACTAACTTTAAATGAGATGGGGAATTTGCAGGTTGTTCTGTACGTTGACAGCCGAAGTATCGAATTTTAACTGAACTTCAAGTAATTTTAACAGTAGATGTTCAAATTAACTTGTTCCGCACGAGGGCAAAATTAGACAGGGTTCGTTTTTTATGTGAGGGGTATCCAGCTCTTCAAGAAGAAAACTCTGGATGAGACAAAAATAAAAATTGCTCCAGCCAAGAAAGATTTTTCCTTCCCCAACCGATGACAGAACTAATATTACACTTGTATCCTAAGCCGAAAACTGTAGAAGTTAATAAAAATAAAAATAAATGAACTATTGCATTTTAAAAATGGTAAGTTCTTCCTAATTATTCTTCATCCATGCATATCACATTCCCCAAAGTTCCATCCTGTTCATGAATTAAAAATAAAAAAACTCGAATGCTTACGTTACACCAATTACGATAATAAGTACGAACATCCAGTAAAGTTTATCCAGATTATCTTGTACAGTAACTTTTATCAAAATCTACAATATGTCGGACATATTTCATATTATATGTGACCTGTACTCGAATAGCCGTATCCTATTACAGAAAAGTTTTTTTTTCCCAAAACACTGTTTGTGAAAGAAGTTCCATAAAACTCACAAAACTTGAATCTTCATTCCCTCATGAGAAGAGATTACGTTCAGGACTGGTCGAAGTAACGAAACTTAAAGCTTACAAGTGGAAGCAATCAAACGAAAAGACGTACAAAAGGTTAAGTCGTCTATTTAAATTCTTTAAATATATATATATATATATATATATATATATGTCTGATTGAAGACGATGGAATTTCCTCTTTTCCTTTTTTTATAACTGTCTCGACTCGGCGAGCAGGTTTTCGGATCTCTGGTAGAAATATATTCAGTATGGATCCGAGAGTTTTTTTTCGACTATCACTAGCGCTTTTGGTCTAAGCCAGAGGCGGGCAACCTCCGGCCGGTGGGCCACATCCGGCCCGCTAAGGCTTAGCGTCCGGCCCGCCACTCTGCTATGCTTTATTAATGCAATCCGGCCCGCGGACCTCCCAGTAAAACTCATATCATTTTGTGACATAGATGTAAAAGTAGGTTTCTATTTAAGATTTACAGTGGGATAAAAATGTATAAATGTCAGCGAGCGATGATGCATGTATATTTCATTTTTCTTTAACTATTAATTTCAAATCCTTGGCCTGAGATAAAAATAGAAAAAGAAAAAGAGAGAGGCAAAGAGGAAACGTGAGACGAGGAAAGGGCATGAAACAGAGAACCTATGTGAAGTGTGTCAAAACCCATGCTGGATCAACTTGCTATTTCCTCCGTCATTATTTTTATTATTCCAAATGGCTCTTCGTCGGCGCCTTTTATAACATCACATACAGAAGTCTCTTGAGAAAAAATATCAGATTTGTAGAGTGTTCAATGCAATTTTTGTACAATTTATTCATGTAAACAAAATATAGTAATTCTGAGATTTCGTTTTTCACTCCGGCCCGCGATCTCCTTCCAAAAGTCTCATCTGGCCCTCACTCTGAAAAGGTTGCCCGCCCCTGGTCTAAGCGATCATCTTCAGGAGTTTTTTTTTAATTATTTTACTACGTTGTTTTTTTTTTCTTCAAGTCGTTTTTAGTGTTCTGTTCGGTAGTTTTGGACAGAGAAATAAGAGTGTAATGGAATCTGTTATCTATTCTGTATTTTGTTGTTCTTGTTTTTATTAATTTGTTTTTATATGCGTGCATTTGTTGTTTTTTTTAATCGTAGGTTTAATTTCGGCAGCCTTGTAACTCTTGCCTCCTCTCCCAATTTTTAATTTGGTCCTCACATTCATTGAGAAATATTTCTGATAATCTGCTTAAAATTGATATTTTTCTTGGGTTGGTTGTTGTTTTCAGTGGGTGTTATGTAGATATTTTCAATCCTCTTATAGTATTCATCATCATTCAACTGGCAATCTATTTATCTCATTAACCCTTGTGGTTTTTGGCTTCGGTAAGTGGTGACTCATTAGTAATAATAGTAATAAAAGTTGCAATAGATGATTTTTAAGTTATATGAATATTTCTCGCGGTTGATGTCGCATGTTTAGCTATCTTTTGCAGAAAGGTTAATGTATGATGTTTAGGTCGCAAGAGACAAGGTGTTTTGTTGCTTGAAATGGGATTGTATTGTGTGTGTGTATATTGTCTAACGCAAATACCTTCTGAGTGATTACTTCATTTGTCGAATGAGTTTGTAATTACGCATTCAATGTAGCATTTAACAATGTTATCATTGTTAATAATACGATTCTCCATTAATAAACAATATTAGTTTTATCAATTTCGAAAATTGCGTTTACTAGTTAGATATACTGTTTTAAAATCGATGTATCAAATTACAAATTTTATATAATTCAATTTTTATTATATTGAAGAGTTTTTTACCAGAAACAAATACACTTTCAGACGTGAAAATGTATTTTTAAAGTTCAACAAATGTTAGTTCATGAAATATATTTTAAATTCATAACATAATCACTTTGACAAACCAATTCCTGTTAAGCGAAGTTGGGAGGTGACAATTTAAAAATGTCAGGCGATGTACGTAACAGGAGGGCGACACCTCCTTACAAAAAATTCAGTCCTTAAATTGTCTTTAGCAAGTACTTCAATATAACCTGCTAATACTAAACATGCGATGACACAATAGAGCAATACATCTCTGGGTGGAGTTCTGTTCTAAAACAAGTCAGGACTCTCTACAGACTATTCAGGCGAATGGGTGGATTTTAAATTGTTCCTGGATTGCCATATATGTAACATAGCTCCTTATCTTTATAAGGGGTCGCGGTATCAATATTTTAACGTGAGAGCATTGAATATAAACGTTGTAACGTAGTTCTTAAATTTCTGATGGAACTAAGTAAAAAGTGTCTTCCATAAAGTAGCTTTAACTTTTCGTAGTGTAATTTCAATTCAAATATTTATGTGTAACGTGGATATTTACTTCTTATATATATATATATATATATATATATATATGTGTGTTAGGTGGGGGGGGGGGGGAAATATGAATGTCTAATGTTCTTCAAATAATAACGTATGTCGTTGTTTCTTGTGATTATGTGTAAGCCATTAAATCCGTTGGGCTGATTCTTTTGTAACTTATCAAGATGCTACATTGCATCAAACTGAACATCTCTGCTTATTTTGGTAT
Source organism: Sepiola atlantica (assembly GCA_963556195.1). NCBI lineage: Eukaryota > Metazoa > Mollusca > Cephalopoda > Sepiida > Sepiolidae > Sepiola > Sepiola atlantica. The sequence continues at coordinate 101,834,119 of OY744523.1, forward strand.
CCGTCGGCGGCTGATCGTTTTAACATTCGGAAGATCCTTTTCTCCAGCAGGTAAGAGCACAAAGAATAACCAAAGGAACTAAAACATTACAGGTTGTTTCATTTCAATTGATTATGTATGACATCATATTACTCGCACGGAACCCAGTAGAAAAGTAAAGCATAGGAGGCTCTAACTTGTCGAAATAAAATACGATCCTCCCTAGTTTTCCGATCAGCTCACCGTATTTAACAAATATTTGGTTTACTCATTTATCTACCGAATTTCATCATGCTAACCTGTCAAAACAATTCACCCTTTAATTCCAGATGTGAACAACTTTCACCACTTATATTCCATTCGTAAACCTATGTGTTCCGTCACGTACCTATGCGTCAACAACAACCCTCATCGTAATCGATTCATGTCTTACCTATTGTCACATTAAATGTTGTTAATGTAGAGCTGACGAAATTTGTAGAATTACTTTGTCCGCGGTTTAGCGTGATAGATATTTTGGCTACTCATAACCTTAATAGTTGAGCCTTACCTGTTTCATGATGACATCCTTTTTGATATATGATGGCTTATGTTTCTATGAATATAACGACAGAAACATAGTTATACATCAAAGTTCTATATGCATGTGTCACTCCTCGGCAAGTCTAGTCATAAACTGGAATCGATATCAGATTTTCCAATCACCTTTATCCAGTCCGATAGATTCTACAATGAAGGGGATTCTGACAGCATTCAAGGTTCCTCGAATAATCTGTTAAACGAATTGTCAGCAACGTTATTTAAGTTGTTGGCAAATCTCGAGTTAAATACTGAAAGATATAACATTCGCAATATGTCGTTGTCTAACAAAATTCGTATCATCCAAGAAGAGATCACGTAAATACAAGCATTACAATATGCCTTGCCTGTTTCAGGTAATCATGCAACACAGAGAAACAAAAGAAAAGATGGCATCCTATTCATTATATATATATATATATATATATATATATATATATATATATATATATATATATACATATATATATATATCGTGTTACTTAAGTTATAACCACTCTATGACAACAATGGCGAACTCTGTTATGGGTTATAATTTATTCTGAACAATTTTGAAATCTGAACATGAAAAATTATTTCAAAACTTAATAATTGAAGGTTGTTTTAGAATCCATCATTTCTCCATTTACTAGTATGCAGTTATATATGGTGGAATACCCTTTTTATAACTTTTGTTTTTAATGAGAAGTAATAATTCACGAGCATACAGGTATGCATTTTCCCTTACTGAAATGATTACATAAAAAACTAAAATAACAAAAAATGTTGCTGTAATTATGTGTACCTACACGTACTTATTTAAGTATGAATTAATAATGACCCTACTCTATATTCAGAAATGCCATAACAAATTTAAATGTTGAAGCTTTTTGTTTAGTTTTATCAATTCAATTCATTTTATGGTTGAATAAGTTTAGAAAAACTATATTAACTGTTATTTTAGAGGGAAAAGGCCATCGAATTATACGAACTTTAAACACATCACTCAATAAGTTCCGAGCTTTACTAATAAAACCACTTTTAGGCAAAATGCCACTGTATTCATCAACATCGTCTTCCTCTGGGATGATGAAGTGATTCCAACGCTTCTTTAACAATGCGACGACTTTTTTGTAGAATAGTCGTATTTTGGCCTCAAAATACGCCTTCTTCATTAGATCAAAACCTCCTTTACTGGAGTATATTTAAGTCTGTAAATAGCCAGTAGCTGTTGGGCTCAGGAGCTGTAGAATATGCTAGGTAGGAAGGCTATTAAAAGTGTAGTTTTGCCATCGCTACGATCGGCTTTTGACACGGTGCATTGTCTTGGTGAAATGGAACCTTTTCTTAATTTGAAGACTTTTGGAGCGATTTAATTCTTCAAACGCACCAATAATGCTAAATAAGGTCAGTTTAATTTCGAGGAAATCGATGAATGAGTTACGCATCTCAAAATACGGACAGCAAAACAATGCGTGCTGATATTTGCGTCTTTTGTGGCTTTGAACGGCTTTCACCTGCTGCTGTCCATTAAGTGACTGTCAATTTGACTCTGGAGTAAGGTGATGAATCAATGCGTCTGTAAATTGTAACATATCGACGTAAAACCTCCTTTTGCTTGCGTTGAAATAGTTGCAAAAACGCTCTGAATCGTCGACGCGTTGTTGTTTTTGTGACTAAACGCTTTATCGACATAGAATACAACTTTCTGATAACTTTCTCTTTGACAAATATTAATTCAAAATGTGTGTCTGTACTACCGCGTTTAAACTGCTGTTTCCGACAGAGCAGAATCCGAATCACACATATCAAGCCAATACTTTGCTTGAACACTATTTTCCCATCAGAAAGCAATGCTTCATCAAAACACAGAATTCAGATTTTATCATTGTTTGGGGGATATTTTGACAACAAAAGAAGATTCCTGCTAGCCACATGGACTGACAACTATAATAATACATAACTCACCAATCACCCCCTAAAAACCAATGAACTACATAAAATTTAATAAATAAAATAAAAAATAAGAAAATAAATATACATATAAAATAGTCACCCTTCCCTGACCTTTCTAAAGTTATACGCTATTTTTTATGTACAACAGAACATTACCGGATATATTGTACATACTACAACCACAACTACATCATCCCTATTAATCCCAATACAATCTAACCCCATCTACTACAAATAAGAAATTAATCAGTAGATACCCTATCTCTTTAAACTTATATAACATGGTAAATACATGAATCCTCCTAATTAAACACCTAGAAATATAACCATCAAACCCCACAGAATTAAAGGAATCATAATAATAGATTCAAAAACCTTATTAGATAATGCCAACAAAATTAAATAAATACATAAACACAACACGAATGCATATGATAATGATTGTTAAGACATTAAATACGCCTAGATGAACCCTTTCAAGGACAAAATATATCGTCCATAAAAGTGTCGCCATTAAATAACAATGAATACACCCCCATATATATATATATATATATATATATATATATATATATATATATATATATATATATATAATTTATAAAAATACATTTCGGTAAAATACTAAATTATAAATAATTAACAAAATGAAAAATTAAAAACAGAATAAATAAATAAAAGATTTTAACGAATCCAACCTAGAGCCTAATCAATAAATTATGCCACTCAGTTACTCTAAATATAAACAAACTTTTGAAGCAGTAAAACAGACAACACCCATCATAAATAATGAAATCAATTTAATATAACTCAATTACGAATAAGACCCATATATTATGTTAACCCTGACACAGTTCTTATTTTTAAAAGGACACACCAACAACGCACCGTTTTTTAACGTTTTAACGGACGCTAGCTCACTTCATTTTCGTTTTAGACAGTTTTTTTAAATACGAAACATGTAAATAAAACACCAAACAAAATAAAACCTTTAAAACACAAAACTAAAATTAAAATAAATAATAAATCCGATACACAAATTTAAACACGGTATCACATTAAAAAGAGACTTCAATATTACAACTTTTAAACGAGATATTCAATAGACCCCCATTTGTATTTTACTTTTCATGACATCGGTCATCTCCTACGATCTACACACAACACCTTTAATAAAAAATAAAAATACTAAACTACCAAAGAATAACTAAATATAACACTAAGTAGAAAAAAAACTTTCTTAAAGCAAAAAACTATAAATAGTAAATAAGATAAAACTCAATTAATTCCCAACTACTACATTTTTAGAGACTTTCCAGGAATGCACCGTTTTTTAATCGATTTAACGCAATTTCTCATCATGATTTTACCTCATTCAGAACGTTAACGATTCCACTAGGCACAGAATTTTTTTAATGTAAAAAGTCAGCCCATCTAAATGAACGCGCGGTACGTTACTCAAATATGTAACATATAGTTTTCAAATAAATGATATATATATGCATATATATATATGTGCGTGTATGTGTGTGTGTATTATTTGTTTATGTTTAGAAGAAAATCTATGTTTGCAGAGTGTAGTCAGAATAAACATCGGACGAAACTGATAGTTTATTGCCTTACATTCATCAGATTGTTTTATTTTGTCTACGCTAGCCAAACATATATCTCCCATATATATATATATATATATATATATATATATATATATATATATATATATATATATACGTTGGAGAAACACAACGTGAATTAAAGAAAAGATGGAATGAACACAAAAGGGACATAAAAAACAACAACCCTCTCAGTGCACTTTTCTCCCATGCACTAGAACATGGTCATGCCTTCAAATTTGAACAAGCCGAAATCACAAAATACATCCACAACAAATCTCGGCGAAGATTGTTGGAAACTGCACTCATCACCGCCTCCAACACCATCAAACAACGAAATTGCTTCTTAAACCTATCACCCTTAATAAGCAAAATCACCCTTACTGAACAAAAACTCATACCAGATCATAGATAACATCTATTTTTATCTCTGACCTTAATGACACTCTCCCACTTACACACACCCATCCTCTTTCTCCATAAATCTTTACTTTTTCTAACTCATTCTTTTTTCCCCTCACATTTTTAACACAGCAATCAGTTGAAATTTTCTCACTTTTCAAGATATTTGAAATATTTCATACCCTATCACAACAAATCTCCCCTCTCCCCCTGACCCATTCCCCCTCTCAACCACTTCTTTCGTACCCTCACTCTTCCATACCTCCCACTATCAAATCCCCTAATTTTCTCAAATCCTCTCTAAGACCATGACTTTCACCCATCCACCAAAATCACAGGCCTCCCTCCATCTCTACCCACCCTCCATTTCTCTGCATACACCCCCACACATACATCCCCATTCACCATGAACCTATACATTCCAACTTATTTTTCCCCTTCAGTCTTGACCGCAGCCACCTGTTCAAATACCTCCTTCCTCCCTCTCCTCCACCTCTCCACTCCCTCACTCACTGCCATCCACATTATTCCCGCTCATCCCCCCACCTCTTTCTCTTACAACCAGCCTCAGTATCCTTGCTCACCCCCATCTTTCCACTCTTCCCCACTCATTTACATAAACATTCATTTTTCATTCCTCACTATTGACTCCACCAAGCACGGACGT
>OY744523.1:101844293-101889293 GCA_963556195.1 Sepiola atlantica
TATGTATTCGTAAACCGGTGGTCATTATGACATTATTTACAGTTGTGATCTGTTTTATGATGTCGTTAATGTAGGTGCATTTAAATATCTACACCAATTATAACAACCATGACGGTGGCGGTCATTGATCAATTGATGTTGTTTATGTTATAATAACATTTATACAGCAGGAATTTCGAACTGTACGGAATTTCGAACTGTACGCTTTATTTGATCAACAGGGCTAGCTTGCTCCTGTTCCAACAATAATGACAGGGTAGAAGTCTTAATCAATTCGTAATTGTATTTTAAATATCGCCTTCAAAACCTTTTAGAAGACTGTGACTTAGCAAATTTATTCGTATCGTCACGGTTTCGGAACGAGAACAATAATCAATAACTATTTCTGTTTCATTAATATTCTGAGGAAAAGTCAGAAACTATATTTCTTTCCTCCACCTAACTATGATTGAAATAGTAGGTGTTCGGATGAATTGGCAGTGAGACTTTGTATTTCTGTAATGTCAGTTTAACTTAACATATAAACACGTGCTAGAAATTGTTTGTTAATTGAAAATTCATCGTTTTTATGTAATTTCATCGGTTAAGATTTTCGTAAAATGTATCCCATTATTAAAGAAAATGTTAACGTACGTACATGAATTGTTACCCTATTATTATAATGTTCGTTTTATAAACAAGATATTATACACACTTTTGCAACTATTATAGTTTCTTTACTGCCCTACTAGTTTACCACTAAAGAAAAGAATTACACTACTCTACTTTTACTTATAACCCGGTCATTCAATGAATGCTACTGGGACTGTGTTACGTCTGTCGCTTGGTCGCATAATAAGAAAGTTGGTGTACTATGCGTTTATTATATACTGATTTTTCCGAATGATGATTAGATTCGGAGAATAACAGTTCTTACAAAGTGTGTTAGTTAATTTTCCACAATGACAGACTCCTCAATGGTTTTCGTTCCGAACCCGTGATGCAACGGATAAATGTGCTAAGTGACAGTCTTCTAGAAGGTTTCGAAAGCGATATTAAATTACAATTACCAATTATTTAAGATTTCTCCTCGGTCATTATTGACGGAACAGGAGCAAGCTAGCCCCGTGCATCAAATAAAGGGTACAGTTCGTAATTCCGTATAGATTCTCGAGTTTGACAAGTAGGTTAAATTCAGCCGAAACGTGGTTAGAATAACATCCAAGATGAGAACAGTAGTCCAAATAATTTTAATAATACAAATTATCAATCCTCATCTAAAGAAATTACGAAACATAAGTACGTTGGCATGGCGTCATTTCACCACGATCTATTTTAATGTAGTCGGGAATGTATAAAAATGAACGTGATCCCGCGCATTTTCTTGTAATCAATAACTATTTCTGTTTCATGAATATTCTGAGGAAAAGTCAGAAACTGTATTTCTCTTCTCCACTTAGCTATGATTGAAATAGTAGGTGTTCGGAAGCATTGCCAGAGAAACTAATCAAGGAAATTAAATTACTCGAATATTTCTCTGCTCAGATTTCTCTTGCCATTGTGCTTAAAAAATGTCAGCTAGAGAAAAAAGCGCTTGTTTAATCAGCAACTCTATGCTTCACTGTAAACATCACACCGCGCAGCATTCTTTTAGCACATCGTGAATAAGGTTGACCGTGGCCACGGATATCCTGTTCACTAAAAGATAAACCGCAGGATCAGAACAACCGTTCGCTTCCCGCTCTAACGGGCATTTTTGTCACACTTCCACCGTGCGATAACTTAGGAATATGTCAGAATATAACGAAAAGCGTTTCTTTATGTTCGCCTGAAGCCTGCCATGATGGTTTTCGCAACTGTTAGCGGTAGGCATGACGGTCCATCCGAGTTGCGACGTGTCGCCCTCCTCCTCGTCGTCGCTGAAGCAAACAGGTCACTTGCCATCAGAATCAAGATAGAAAAATGTATCTCTATCAAACACAAACTCTCTTGCCTGGACTCAACTTTCCTGATAGAAATTTGACCTTGTGTGTATATATTATATATATTTATGATCATCTATATAATACTAGCGTTAGTACGACCATTGTAACCTGTTATCACTAATTTACTATTTAGCAAATGTTGGTAAATGTATTTATTTATTTATTTTATTTTCAAATCTAGCATTTGCATATATTTTAAAAACTCTTTCTTTCTCGTTATATTACAACCTGAAATCATAATTTTTATTATCATTATTATTATTATTATTATTATTATTATTATTATTATTATTATTATTATAATTATTATTATTAGTTTTAACCTGCTCTTGAGCGGTGTAGGTACAATACATTGATTAACAATGTCCATCTTTACCTAGCTACTACCGCTTTATAGCTAGTGCAAGGGAAAATATTTGTGAGATTTCGTGGAAAATATACGTTACTTAGTATTTACATGAGATGTTGCATAATCACATAAAAAGGGGTGTGGTACAAAAGGGGGAATTGTCGTATAACACATGAAAATTACAAACGTTACTATAGAACTACAGACGGGAGCTTTACTATAATTATTAATGGTCACTGCTTCTCCCGACTGAGGCCGTTCTCCGAAACCACCTCAACAGTTGGGATTTCATCCTCTCCGAGTCGAAAATAATGCGAAAGTTTATGAGAGGATTAAGAGTGGTTCGATCTATTCTTTTAGTACTTCTGATAATACAATTTTCATAGACATTTTCATAGTCATTCTTTAAGCAAACATGTTTCTCGGTAATTTTAACACATTTCTAAGAGTCACTATTAAACATGGATTTTCAACAAATTTTGGAGAGTCATTTTTCAACAGGGACTTTAAACACACTTTCTTAAGAGTCATTTTAACAGATTTCTAAACACATTTTTCAAGAGTCATTTTAACAGATTTTCAAGAGTCACTTTGAAACACAGTTTCCAGATATTTTACATTATAAGAAAGTTACCTTTGTAGTTCTCGTTCGTCGCTGGCCTTCATCTTGTTGCTGGCTGTGATCGCCGTGTCGTACCTGTTTTTGTGGGCAAAATCTATCTTTAAGCAGAGGACAGAGACACTCGAAGTCGGATTTTCTGAGAGATTCCTTTTGTTATTTATTTCATGCTTTCATTGGAGTGGAGGGGGTTCCATTATGGTTCTTCATTTACATCTTCTTCGTACTGTGTGGGACGTTAGACGCTGTTAGTTATTTTTTAGTAGCTTTGGCCCATATCTCTTCGATTCACACCCACTCTTGCATTCGAGAGCTACCTCATCTGCGTGCGCTCGCCGCAAGCTTCCATGGTGATCTCTAAAAACTTAACACTCACACAAAAAGATAAATGATGTCACCTGATGTAGACGTGATATAGCCGTGCAAAAACATTTGTTCACACACTTTGTCTAACCTTTTGACCCTAGCATTTCCTATCCTCGAATTTGTTATGACTTTACAAAATGATTCACTAATGAATCATCGTTGTTTGTTCCCAAATCACAAGCACTCAAATTGTTCCGAACTCCATTTCTTTCACAATTCATACTAGCTAATCTACCCGGTTTAAAATACAGGGCACGTCATAATCCAACAGAGAGAGTAAGTAACTACTATGAGTGTATTCACGTATTGTTTTATTGGCATTAGAAATCATTTTTTTTAGAACAAAAATTCACTTTGAATAAATGCCGAATACCCTTTATGTCTACTTATCTGCGGATTATCAGACAAAAGAGGTCATTTAGTTAAAATACATTTATGTTATGTTTTCTTATGTAATTATGTTATGTTAATTTTGTTTAATTTATAACGCATCCAGTTAAAAATCCTTTAGACTTACGTGAGATTTGAATTCAGATATTGACATCGTAAGAACAACTTCTTTAGGAATCTGTACTCTGCCTATTCCTTTTTTGCCAACAAAGCATATGCTTCTATTTGCGTGTTAACTCAAAAACCACCATATTTTTAAATAATATATATATATATGTATATATATATTATTATTATTATTATTATTATTATTATTATTATTATTGACTAAGATTACAACTTGCCGGTATTTGAGAAAAAAAGAACAGGCGGTTGTCCCTGGAATCCGAATTACAGTAAGACAACCTAACCCCCAATAATTTCTATAACAAATCACTTAGCGTTATTGCAACAGCCGTTTCCGATTGAAACTTTTAAGGGCCTATGATTTTCTCTAGAATATGATTAACAGAAGACCTCTCTATGATTCCAGTACTCCGCGTATTCTTAAAGTGAAAGCCTGAATGGTGTTTTCTCTCTTCGGTCATGTAATCCTCTCAGACTCTTCATAAACACTGTCCGTGGTATCAACCGATTTTGATTCAACCGCAGTTGTTTTTATCTACCTGGCCGTAGCTGTTCATTATATTCATTTTATCATGTTTTATCTGATTTCTAGTTGTGTTTACGCAGTGATATTCTATTTCAACTGATCTATGTTTGGTCACTTTCACATGGATATGTCGGTTGGTTTCCGCAAGCTAAGATTTTACTTAATATTTCGGCTGTTCTCGGCAATACGATGTTTGCATGATGCCAATCGTCCATTTGATTATTGGTGTTACAGTAGTTTTCTTCATGCTCCATCTTCAATTCTATATATTTGCTTAATTCATTCGACTATTTTAGCTACACCCTGTGAAATCTACTGGTTGGCAGAGTTTTCATTTCCTTCTCGTTGATTATAAGCATATTCAATCTATTTACTTGAATGCGTTCGTCCGTTATTTACATGAAAACAGCTTAGCCTTATTCTGATCCGATGATAGAAAATAGCAACTGTCCCCAACCAAAATACATGTTGATGTATATTTACTAAGGGGATCTCGTAAGGTAACGCCCAGAGGCGACACTCGTTGTTGTTGTTGTTTATTGTTATTGTTGTTGGGGGTGTTGTTGCTCTTGTTTTTGTTGCACGAAAGACACAAAAGAAACGCATGCAGTTGTTATCCTTGGTTTTAATTTTGTTATTGTTTTAAGTAATAGTAAAAATAAACTACAGTTCTTATGAATTTATTGGTTGCATTAGTGTATGATACATGAACTGATGCCTCTAGTGCGTCGTCGTGTATGTGCTTGTGCGTACCTAGATTTCCTAACTAGTTTTATGTCACGGGTTCTTTCTTTTCTAGTTCGCTTGTTTTCCCCGTGTTTGCTATTTTCTCAATTCAATTTATTTATATTAAATCCTTTATCTACCTATCAAGTTATCTCATCTATATTCCTCTGTTCGAAATGCATTTATCATTCGCTTCGGCGAATGATTTTTACTTTTCCGTATATTTCGTAGCTTGGTGCAAAGTGTAGTATCTGTTCTGATACTACACTTCATCTTTTTTGTCCTCTGTCAGTGAAATAAAAATCATTGTAGACTGAAGCATTTTTTTTATATTTTTGTCTCAATCCAGAATGTCCTTATTGGGGAGCTGGATTTGTCTCACATATAAAAACGACCTTGTGTTTAAGTCTGCTTTCTTGGGGAGGAAAGTAAATAGGAACAAAAGACGTTTACTGGCATTCGCAGAAAGTTTGCATCATCTACAACTTTTAAATTTGTGTTTTCAAATTCTAATTGATGTATTCAATCGCCGGTTCTCAATCTGTCTCATCGATATTCATTAATACAAAGTGCGTTTTTATTTTTTACAGAGAAAGGTTTTCTTTAGATCTATTTTACGAATGTTGCAGGTGCTTTCAATTTTTACACAACTTTCGATAGATTGCTTTCGATATAGTTAAATGTATGTCTGATTTTATATGTCTATCTACTCATAATTCTACATTAGTAATTGGGTGTAAATACTCCCATATGCATCAATTATAATTGAAATCGCATCCACTTTATTCGTTAATAACAATCTACGTATTCTCACTGCGTAAGTTCATCATAGTTGTTCACTTATTCGTCTTCTTCAGCTCTACCCGTTGTCTCCAGGACGCACAGTGTAAATAATTTTTTTTTGCGTTCACTAAAACAATGTCATCCTTTCAATATGTTATCTGATTATCACACTGATTCTCAGATATTCTTATCTGGGCGTTGCCATACCACGTATTTGCTATTTCCAAATAATAGATTCTACCCGGTTTTCAATGAATTATTTCTCCTACATTACCATATTAAATTGTGTACTCACGCACTGTTTCCTTTGTTCTCAGTCATTGTATATTTATTTCACACCGATACGCGATCTTGTTTCTCCCTGTAAGTCCATCTTACACACCGGTAACAATCAGCCATCTTTTTATAAGCAATGACAGATCGACTATATTACAGTAAAACATTGATAATCTTGTTTGCTTGTATGTACCTTGTATATAATAGACGGTTGGAGGAATAGCAAATAAGATAAGAAGTGATTGAAGGAAGGAGATATAGAGAGGGGAAATAGTAGGGCAGAGTAAAAAAAAGAGCAGTAGTATCAACAACGTAAGAGAAGAGTAAGAAAATTACTTAAATAAATGAATGACGTAATAAATTGATCAGTGAGGTAACAGTAGTCTTCCTGCCAATCACCATAAAAACAATGGCTTCGATTGGACGGCAATTCTCAAATACCTATTTCTGGTGATTGCCATGCCACGTTTTTTTAATATTCCCAGGTAATAGATTCCACACGGTTGCCAATGAATAATCATTGCAACATTTCATGCCAAATTGTATATTCGAGTCGTGGCAGCTTCAGGAAATTACAAAGAATGTGTCAAACCGTTTCTCTTTTCTCGCCTCTATTTTATGATTGTTCCACACATGTACGTGATTCTGTTTTCTAAGTTAAACCAGCACAACCATATCCATAAAAAGGCTTTCATCAATATATCCCGTGTATCGTGTGTTCCATTTTCGGTAGGCTAACCTACAGCTCCTATATGTTTGTGGAAATATTATTAAATATTTTAAAACATATAATTTTAAATTTTAAATATAGTCTGTTAACGTCACCTACGATCGATGTCCTACTGCTAGGTGTGTTCTAAGTCGATTTTTTTATCTGCGCGATAAGTTTATATTCAGCCTGTGTTGTACGACTTCCGTTTACTTAGACATAAATAGATGTTAATTATCTTCCCTGTCCTAAGCGTTCAGACAGAAGTTAAAATATTGATTTGGTGCTGATGGGTTCGAATCGTGTGACCGGCAAAACAATCACCCTCCACAGTGATCGTTCCGGGTAGAAAAAGATTAAACATATGTGTCGGTAGATGGGGATTTAATTATATTTATCGTAATATTATATATATATATATATATATATATATATATGGGGGGTGAGTGTGTTTTGCACCTACGAATATTTTGCTTTGGAAATTGTCTAGTGTTTGTAAAATTATGGTTCATTGCATGACTTATAATAAACACTGTTTTAAAACAACTATAATACTTTACATTTTAAACATGGTTTTATTATATAAGCTCTTTTAAAAAACATATTTGTAAAAATGATTTAAATCGTCAAGCTTTATTCCCCTTTGATATTCAGCTAATGCCATTTGCAAATTAATGATTCCTATATGATCTAATTTTAAAGTATATATACATGTGTGTATATATATATATATGTATATATGTATACATATATATGGGTAGGTGTATATGTATCTGATTTAATATGTATATATATATATATATATATATATATATATATATATATATATATATATATATAATTATCTATAAACACATGTTTCGCCGTATCACTTCTTTTCAGCGTGAGTAGATATGATCAGTATTTCAAGCTGATTCGAAATTTGCTTGCACAGTAGTCACTTACGCCTGTGCCGTATCTTCCCATTATGAACGTAGACCAACGATTGACAACTGATACGTATGCATAGATGGTATGTTTTTATTTTCTAAAATAATCATTGGAATGACAGTAGTATCACTATTTAAACCGAAAAATAGTGGAATGAAGGGGTTCATACAATTCGTAAATAATATGTGTTATGTTCAACAAATTTGATAACACAGGTGAGTGGGTTTAATTTATTACCTTTCTATGTTGATTAAAGAATTGTAGCTTTGGTAATTAACTTGGTTTCTTAGATTGTTTAAATGTTAAGCTGTTTTCTTTTATGGCATAGCAATTTTTTGAGTTATTTATTGCTGAATCTCATTATTTTAGTAAAATGTTTTAATATCTTCAAAGAGTTATGTGTAGTGTTTGCTTTAAATGATTGTTCATTATGTGAATGTATGTAACATATATTCACACATCCGTTTCCTCCTAACTCACCACTTCTGAGTTCCAATTATTTTTCACTTTCCTCGATCATTTCTTTCCCGCACCACCTAAATTTAATCTTGTTTTTCAAGAATCTTCCTTCCACCATCTCACATTCCACAAACTACTCTACCCTACCCTTATATGCCTCACTACTTAGACGACCTCTCTTACGTCCTATTCATCTACACTTAATATGGACCACTTATTCCACATAACTAAATTCACTAGAAAATATTGCCAGCAACTAATATGCTGTAAACACCCTAAGCCGATTTTTTATATTTCGAGCTTATTATCACCAGATTTCAGCAGAAATGAGTTTTAAAAAATGTATTTTCATGTATCTGTTCATATATCTTATTTTCATGTATCTGTTCATATATCTTATTTTCATGTATCTGTTCATATATCTTATTTTCATGTATCTGTTCATATATCTTATGTTTCCCTCGATGCAGTTTTTAACAGTTACTGCTATAACATGGATGAAAGTATTTTTTTAAACAGAAACAAATATTTGTTTTTTCTTGCTTTATTGATTCTCTGTGGGTAAAGTTTTTCTCATACAAGTTTAAATTTCATGAAGCTGAAAACTCGATTGCCTAGTGATCAACTCCATATTTATTCGCCATTTCCTTTTCTTTCTGGCTTCCTTTAAAATGATATACTCTCCTTCAACCTCATCGTTTTCGTTTTCCTTCGTTCATTTCTCGTCTGAATTCAAACATATGTCAGATTCACAAGCACGCCAATCAATAATAATTCAAAAATTTCATTTTTTTCTCTGCAAACGCCTTAATGGGTAGTTTATTTCAAAACTGTGTTTGCCCACTAACGAGTCCGTATGCAGGTCTAGCGTCATAAAATGGAAAGTGAATGAGGGGCGAGGGAAAAATCTGCGGATAATTATCATTATATTCTATAGCCTCTCTGTGATGTCGGACTGATACAGTCTTAAGTTGCTTAACTGTATAACTCCATAATAATTACTGATGTGTATTCGTCGTGCTCTCTTAATCAATCAAACACACACACACACACACATACACACACACATATATATATATATATATATATATATATATATATATATATATATATATATATATATGAATGATATTTTATTTCATTTTGACTACTAAATTGATTTTGTTTCACGGGAGCAGTTTGAGGGACTCCCGATGATCAGGCCTCGAAATGAAATTTTATTTCGATGGCCTGAAGATATATATAGTTTTTTCCTTTTTATAATTATATATATATATATATATATATATATATATATATATATATATATATATATATATATATATATAGATTTAGATTTTTCACTTATAAAATAGATCATTCAGTGAAGACCGGGGTTGTTCCAACAAAAAACAAGCTCGATGATACTCGATTACAGAGTACAGAGCATTTATATGTGATTTTATGAAGGCTTACCAAAGCATTCCTTTCAAGACACCAATGATCACCATTAAAGATATTTTTTCTTACAAATACTATTTATTCAAATTAAATGTTTTTTCCTACACGTGTTTCACTACCAAGCAGTTACTTGCTTGGCAGATCATCAGGGAAATTAAATGTCTGGAATACTGGTTTCAACTGCCGACAAAACACAATGTGGCGTTATAATAGTTGAGGTCACTTAAGAAGAGAAGAGGAAAAAAAATAAAAATAAAAATAAAAGTCAAACTTAAAAAGCAAGGAAGAACAACGATAAAAAAGAAAGTCCTAGAAAAGTCTTAGAAAAGTAGCTTGTGCCTTATTTCTTCCACCAAGCCAACAAGCAAATAATCGGTCCCAAATACATTCAATAAAACCACAAAACCGGAACAATGTGCGATAATGCACTTTCACGTCGGCCGGTACAATGATGAATAAATCCCCCCCCCACAAGAAAACAAAAGAACTAAATCATTCAAGTACCGCTCACAAGTTACCATTCCAATCCAATGATAGTATGGGAATTCTAAATCCAACTTCTCACAAAGAAAAGTCAACACAAATGTTCGTCCGAGTTCAAAGAGTCTTATTTCAATTGTTGATTTATTACCCTTCGAAATAAACACACGACGAGTTGAATGTCAATCCCGCAGAAAACTCCCTTCCATTAAGAAAAAATCTTAATATAGAAACTATTTCTTCAAAATACTGTTTCTAAAAATATTTATTATTAAACCTATTCCTTATAGAAATTAATTATCTAGTGTCTGGGACGTCATTTTACATTTTGGGAAAACATCCTTCATTTAATTAACTGCCGAATTATTATCGTTTTGTTGTTTAACGAAGCGAAAAAAGCCCATCCCGCAGAATTTGTTTTTAAAAAATTATTCATATATCAAAAATAAACTGTTATTATAAAAAGGCCTTCTACAAAAATCTAGTTATTATTTTAAATCATTTAAAATATTTCCTTAACGGCTGTGCCTGTTTGCAACTCTCTGTGGAGAATATTATTCTATATTCCATAAATAAATGTTACTACGGAATATCGTTATCAGAAATCTATTTTCTATTTTGAAAAAAAAAACATTTTTTTTTTTTTTTTTTTTTTAATGGACCGGTTTATTTTTTTGTCAACTTTACGGGAAAATATCACTCTTACTCGTTAAAAGACAGGAGACTTTATTATTACTAATTTAAAATCCCGTACAAAATACTTTTTATAAAAATCCAATTGTTTCTATTTTTAGAAATTAAGTCCGTGTCGGCATGCATGTTTTTAAAATTATTTTTTCCTTAATTACTTTTCCCCATTCCTGCCACCAAATTGTTTTATTTATTTTAATCTAATTAAAAACTTATTTAATTTAACCTAATTTAATTAAATAGTGATAGCATCCAGGTTGCTATTTCTTATATTTCACTTAAAATTACTTGAAATCCCCAATGCATTTCGTATAATATATCTATTTCTGAGAATAAATTGTGATTTTTTATTTATTATTCCACTATCTTTTTATATGTAACACAATTTCCCCCCCTCTATTCCGCTGAATAAGTATTTACTATAGTTGACTATCACTGGGCCTTATTCCGATAGAATATTCCTACCTTATCACCCCCAACCTAAGTCTCGAGTATCCGCTAATAATTGAATCAAGACATATCTTAGCATAAGTACGTGTTACTAATTCTCATCCTCCATATTATACACTAATTATTGCCCCAGATTGCCTCAGGAAGTGTCCATCCTGCCTATCTCTGCTGTAAGTTTATACTTCCCCCAATTCCCCTCCTATCCAGGTTTTAGGCTTGATAACAGGTAACGGTTTCTATGCAGACAGCATTGTAGTATTTCCTGCCTAGCGTTCAGTAAATTATCTCTAGATGTCATGATGTGGTACGACTCCAATGCACATAGGTTCCATCTCTTCTTTTTGTTCGGTTTATATTTGTTAGCCCTCCCTAAAATTGACCATTTCAGTTCGAAAGGGTCTTGCCTAGCAATGAGGTTTCCCACAAAACGGCCAACAGAAGTGTTAGGCCTATCTATGTCTTCCCTTTGGCCTCCCCTGAAGGAACTCATGTGGTTTCTGAATCTATCTTTGAACTCACCCCCTGTTGAACCGATATATGATTTCCTACTACTCTCTGTTATCACATCGCATTTGTAGACAATGCTTGAAACTCTACAGTTCCCCCCCAGTGGACAGATGTTAGAAGCTCTGCAGTTACAGTTGTGTGCTGGGCCGTTGCTGGATGTTCTACTACTATGGTTATTTACAATGGAGGTTCTCACTGAACTGGTGTTACTGGGATCAACACCAGAAGAGAACATGGCTTCCCTTGTTTTAGTTATCTTAGAATTATTATATCCTATGATGGATGTGGCTATATTTCTACAGGTTGAATAAGACAGTTTTACAGTATTTTTGTTAATGATTCCCCCCAATCTGCTATCCCTTGGAAAGTTTTTTCCACTATGCTATAAAAAATCTTTGGGATATTAGTCTTAATATGCTGGCTATAGGGGGGGTTGAACCATGTAGTGGTCCTTCTCCTATTTTTCTTCCTACCTTCCCCCCCGGTTTGGGTAGCATGTGAGTTCAATTCGTTACTTCCAACTTCACGAATATTATCATCAACCGGTTCCCACCCAACCTGGTTTACATTACCGTGGGATACACCAGGTCTCCTATATCTAGCCTTGCCCATTGCCCTATTATATGAAACCATTGATCGAGAGGCAATCGGTCTCCCGTTTAGTCCCCCATTCCCAACCGAAGGAGGCACAAGGTAATTAATTTTTTCCTTGTATCCTGATCTGTTTAAAGCTTCATTGTAGAATTGCTTACTGCTGTCGAATATTTGTTGATTCTTGGACAGCTTAGATATCCTACTCGATATTGCAGGAATAATGGCTCTTTTCACCATCGGTGGGTGATTCGATTTAGCGTCGATATAGTAGAGTGTGTGGTTGGGCTTGTGATAAGGTTCATATGTGTTGTTGCATAGATCAAGCGTAATATCCAAAAAATTGACCCTCCGGTAGTTTATATCCATAGTTACGCTAAGTTGTATTGAGCTGAAGAATATATTGAGTTTTTTCTTCTTAGTTTCAAGATTCCTTATACTTGTGTTGACAAAGAATAAAGCGTCGTCCCTATATAGACCGCCCGCCAGTTCAGGTATTTTCATACAAATTTCTCTGAGGATATATATCCCTACCACGTCAGTAACCTGCGCTGAGTCCGGTGACCCCATAGTAATATCGAAATTGTTTTCCCTATCCTTTCTAGTCCATAACTTATCATTGTAGGATATTAGCGTCCTTCTGGCTAGTCTAATTATATCCATTTCTAAGTTTGTAATGTTGGATTCATTTCTAGCCATGGTAAGCGCCTTTTCAAGTAAAGTAGAGGATATGGAGGGATAGTATGAATCTATATCAAACATTATAAATTTACTTTGATTAGTAATGTGTAATTCTTTATAGCAACTTAGCACTTCTTCTGATGAGGTCCACAGATTCAATTGAGTTCTGCGTTTAATTCCTGGCAATATTCTGTCTAGTATTTTTTGGCTGATTACACCCATGTCTGAAATACACGGCGAGATCAGTCTAATGGATGGGTTATTACTAAAATCTGGCTTATGATGCTTAAGAGTGAAACGAGGGCATTTAGGGGTATATATCTCAACATTACCTTCCATACCAATCTCAGAGCAGATCTTAAGAGCGGCCAAGTTAATATCCTGTAACACCCCGTTCCCTACGGTCTTGTAGTTTTTATTCAGTTCCTTCAGGATTAGGTTGTTGTATGTTTCCATATTCATGGAGTATGTGTTTAAAGTTTTATCCGCCGGAACTGTGATGTTAGAGTTATTCCTAATCCGTTTCTGTGTCCTATGGATATGTTCAATGGTAGGATTCCAATATTGTGATCTGTTTTTGGTTTTGATGTTTTTAACCATATTATGCATATCCGCTTCGAAGCTTTCTAATGCAGGGATGTGAGGTGGGTTCTTATGAGTTCCTATTTTATAGAATTTTCTATAGGAGGCTTTTGGTAAATTATCCTCAGTGTCAGATGCATACTCAGGGGGTTCAGAGACGCCAGAAGGTGGATTCACGTTGCTCAACTCTCTAGTCGATCCCAGGTTGTGGTGAATTACCCGCCATCGGACTCTCTTCAAGAATGCATGGACCGCCTGGACCATGTCCATTATGTATGCTTTGTGGTTTGGTATGGAAATGTTTTTGGGTGAGAAAGTTATCTCCTCTTTGGCAAACATCCTGGTCACTCCGGTATTAAATAGCAGCTCACTTTGGGGAGCAGAATATAGATTTAGATTTTTCACTTATAAAATAGATCATTCAGTGAAGACCGGGGTTGTTCCAATAAAAAACAAGCTCGATGATACTCGATTACAGAGTACAGAGCATTTATATGTGATTTTATGAAGGCTTACCAAAGCATTCCTTTCAAGACACCAATGATCACCATTAAAGATATTTTTTCTTACAAATACTATTTATTCAAATTAAATGTTTTTTCCTACACGTGTTTCACTACCAAGCAGTTACTTGCTTGGCAGATCATCAGGGAAATTAAATGTCTGGAATACTGGTTTCAACTGCCGACAAAACACAATGTGGCGTTGTAATAGTTGAGGTCACTTAAGAAGAGAAGAGGAAAAAAAATAAAAATAAAAATAAAAATAAAAGTCAAACTTAAAAAGCAAGGAAGAACAACGATAAAAAAAGAAAGTCCTAGAAAAGTCTTCGAAAAGTAGCTTGTGCATTATTTCTTCCACCAAGCCAACAAGCAAATAATCAGTCCCAAATACATTCAATAAAACCACAAAACCGGAACAATGTGCGATAATGCACTTTCACGTCGGCCGGTACAATGATGAATAAATCCCCCCCCCCCACAAGAAAACAAAAGAACTAAATCATTCAAGTACCGCTCACAAGTTACCATTCCAATCCAATGATAGTATGGGAATTCTAAATCCAACTTCTCACAAAGAAAAGTCAACACAAATGTTCGTCCGAGTTCAAAGAGTCTTATTTCAATTGTTGATTTATTACCCTTCGAAATAAACACACGACGAGTTGAATGTCAATCCCGCAGAAAACTCCCTTCCATTAAGAAAAAATCTTAATATAGAAACTATTTCTTCAAAATACTGTTTCTAAAAATATTTATTATTAAACCTATTCCTTATAGAAATTAATTATCTAGTGTCTGGGACGTCATTTTACATTTTGGGAAAATATCCTTCATTTAATTAACTGCCGAATTATTATCGTTTTGTTGTTTAACGAAGCGAAAAAAGCCCATCCCGCAGAATTTGTTTTTAAAAAATTATTCATATATCAAAAATAAACTGTTATTATAAAAAGGCCTTCTACAAAAATCTAGTTATTATTTTAAATCATTTAAAATATTTCCTTAACGGCTGGTAACTTGTGAGCGGTATCTTGAATGATTTAGTTCTTTTGTTTTCTAGCGGGGGGGGGGGGATTTATTCATCATTGTACCGGCCGACGTGAAAGTGCATTATCGCACATTGTTCCGGTTTTGTGGTTTTATTGAATGTATTTGGGACCGATTATTTGCTTGTTGGCTTGGTGGAAGAAATAATGCACAAGCTACTTTTCTAAGACTTTTCTAGGACTTTCTTTTTTTATCGTGGTTCTTCCTTGCTTTTTAAGTTTGACTTTTATTTTTATTTTTATTTTTTTTCCTCTTCTCTTCTTAAGTGACCTCAACTATTACAACGCCACATTGTGTTTTGTCGGCAGTTGAAACCAGTATTCCAGACATTTAATTTCCCTGATGATCTGCCAAGCAAGTAACTGCTTGGTAGTGAAACACGTGTAGGAAAAAACATTTAATTTGAATAAATAGTATTTGTAAGAAAAAATATCTTTAATGGTGATCATTGGTGTCTTGAAGGGAATGCTTTGGTAAGCCTTCATAAAATCACATATATATATATATATAAGTGTGTGTGTGTGTGTTTAGAGGTACATTTTTTATACATTTTAAATAATTGACGGAATAATCTTTAAGGCTCTTTCAACTATCATTTCGTTAGGGGAAAATCGATAGTTTAAAAGAAATAAACAATATTAGTGACGTAAATAAAGAGCATAAATGAGAAGCTAAATTTAATTCAATATTCGTTTAAACACGATTAAAACTACAGAGTTGAAAGGCACTTACAGATTATTCCATCTATTTTGTTCACATGTTGAAGTGAGTTTTAAGAGTCACAACGTAACAGTTGTTGGTGTGTCTGCTGCTGTTGTGATTGTTGTTGATGCTTGCCATATTTATAATTGAACGTATTCAAATATTTTTCCGGGGACGCACTACCTAAATGCTTAGGGAGAAAAATAGTTCCCTTCACCAGTCTGATGCTCTCATATGTGGTGCGTATATATATATATATATATAAGTAATTGACAGCATCTTTGAAGCACACATGAAAATTTACTTTGCGTTAAATGTTGACAAAAGAAACACATGGGGCAATTCAAATGATAAAAAGCATTTGTTTAATTTAGTTTTGCAAGCTTTCGTTGTAAACAACTTTGTCTGGCGAGATTGTCTTATAGATTTTCTTACTTTCCTTCTTCCTTCTCATTTCGATGGTATTAACCCCGAGAGGTCGAATCACGGTAGAGGCAGAAAAACACGTCAAGTTGTAAGAGACGTTAGAATAAGTAGAGTCCGGTCGATGTTTGGCACTACTTGGTAGTATGGTATCATGACAACAGTACAGATACTACACTACCTGAAAACTATTCAAAAATGGGAAGGTAATGCCTGGGAGAATTGTATAATGACAACAGAACAGATACTACACTTCCTCCTAACACTTCTATAAAGAGGAAGAGGCAATGCCTGGTAAGATGGTATTCTCACAATAGAACAGGTACTACACTACCTTCACACCCTTTTAAAAAAGAGGAAGTAATGTCTGGGAGTATGGTATCATGACAACAGAACAGATAATACTCAATCAACACCTCTCAAATGAGGAGGAGGTAATGCTTGGGAGGATGATATCATAGAACAGAACAATTACTATACTACCTCCACCCTCTCAAAAAAGGAGAAGGTAATGCCTAGAAAGATAGTATTATGAAAACAGAACAGACACTATACTATCTCCACAACTCTAAAAAGGAGGAGGTAATGCTTAGGAAGATGGTATAATGACAACAGAACAGATTTTACACTACATTTACACCCTTTAAAAAGGAGGAGCCAAGACCTGGGAGCATAGTAAAATGATAAAAGAACAGATACAACACAACCTCTACACCCTTCAAAAAAGGAGACGGTAATATTTTGGAGGATAGTATCATGACAACAGAACAGATACTACACTCTCCTTAACACCACTCAAAAAAGAGGACGTAATAGGTTGTAAAATTGTATCATGACAACAGAACATATACAACACTACATCCACACCTCTCAAAAAAAGGCAATACCTGAGAGTATTGTATCATGACAACATAACAGATACAACACTATCTCCACACTTCTTAAAAAAGGAGGAAGTAATACCTGTGAGGATGGTATCATGACAACAGAACAGATACTACACTAACTCCACACCTCTCGAAAAAGGAGGAGGTAATGCCTGGGAGGATGGTATCCTGACAACAGAACATGTACTACATTACCTCTACACCTCTTGGAAAAAGAGGAGGTAATACCTGGGAGGGTAATATTATCACAACAAACCAGATACTATACTATCTCAACACCTCTAAAAAAAGGAAGAGATAATGCATGGGAGAGTTGTATAATGACAACAGAGCAGATACTACACTACACTCTGCCGCTGAATTGAGCATTTAACGATAGTACATTAGTCTGAAATAGTGTATACTATACTATTTCATAATAACTACAATAGTCTTAAATAGTATAGTTTGGGCGTCAGACAGACATGTTCATACTCTCCATTATTAAAAGAAATAGATGTTGGACCTATTTTGCATTCTGTGAAGAAAAGAATAAAAATGAAAAAAAAAAAAAATGTCCTCGCATAAAGATAGTCATCAGAAAATATTATCGAAAAAATTGTATTTTGATATTATTTATATATTAGTATAAATACGACTTTCAAAAGCGCATTATTACCTATTGACGATGCTATGATATTTTACTATTTTTATTCTCTAATATATATATATATATATATATATATATATATATATATATATATATATATATATATATATAAAAATAGAGAGAGAGAGATAATTTATTTATTTATTCATTCATTTATTTATAGAAAATTTCTGCTGCGTTTATTGTCATTATCAAACTTGTTTAGTTGTGTATAAAGATCCTCGTAGATTATTGAAGTTGTTGCAGGAAAATCTCTGGCATGTCATGACCTATCAAGTGACGAAGTCATGGTAATCTAAAGATCAATAATATATTCAAAATAATATATTATAAAAGAATGGCACGGTGGCTAATTGGTTAACGACGCGAACTGAACACCGGGGTGTGTCGGGTTCAAATTCGGTTCGTTCCACAGAAATACTGTCTTCAACACGCACACATGGTCCTTTGTATAACCGCCTGTAGAGGAGGTAAATAGAATCTTCAGAATGATCGCTTCACACGTGTTAACAAATAAAGTACGAATAACAGAAAACGGGTAGAAAAAAAAAAATATATATATATATAGTATTGTGATGTATATCATTCGATATAGAATAATAACAAAACGGTAGAATTAACATAACTTATGATTTATTTTGTTTTTAAAACGTATTGATTTCATTTTCATTGTAAACTTATAAATAATATTATATATCTATCTCTATCTCTCTCTCTCTATATATATATATACATATATATATATATATATATATATATATATGTATATTTGTAATTTAATAATAGTTAAATGTTTATATCAAAAGACAAGCGCATGTTTCGTCTTACAGAGATTAATAAGTGGGGCTATATAAAACTGACATGCCGACCGAACAATTCGAACATTAGACAATATAACCTTTATAACACGACATCTATATCAATCTAACCAACGTTTCAATTCTCCGGGTGAATCATAACATTAAAGCTTTAAATCGAAACAATAAACCATCCCAAGCAGAGTACCCTCATTTTAAGGGGGACAATATATCAAATTTGATAATTTAATATTTATCTCTATTAACCAGCGCTTGTTTCGTCTTTTCAAGACTCAGCAGTATGTCGATATACTTATATATATATATATATATATATATATATATATATATATATATGTATATATATATATATATATATATATATATATATATATATATATATATATATATATATATATATATATATATATGGGGGGTGTATACAGTGATTGCAACTTCTTTACAAAGGAAAAGCATGGGGTGATAAATATTCATTTTAGTAGGATTCTTCTTCAATTGGAGATTTTTTTAATTCAAAAGAAAAAAAAACAACTGGCCAAAACAAACCAAGTTAAATCGTTTTGGAGACGTTTGTCTTCGTCTTTTTAAATATATTTTCAAGCATAGGGAATAAATATTCATTTGAGTAGGATTTTTCGATTGGAGACTTGTTTTTACTTTAATAAAAAGATTTTTTTAGATGATCAATCTAGGAGACGGAAATTTTTATATAAAACCTGCGCTCTACATCGTCTCTCATTTATCTTGCTTCGGCTTGTCACTGAAACTATACGTTGTAGAAAGAGAGCGTGCTGTGCATTTCGTACATGCGCACGGCATGCCCATCTAAATGTGCAGAGATCTCTACAAGACCCACGGCGATAGAGAAATGACGAAGTGTGCGGCTATTCATACCAGAAAGACTTGTAAAAATAAGTCGTGTCAGCTGAGCCACCTGTGTGCCCACAACCGGGCATTGCACTCTTGTAAAGGTATCCTATTTCTGTAAAGTAGGGGCAATCATCATGCATAGTGATTGACTCTTCTTTACAAAAGAAGAACATCCATACTAAATTTAAATATCTTTTTTGTGGGAACAGTATTGCTTTCTTTCTACAAATCTTGCAGCAGATATGACACATGAGATAACTGGTTTCAGTTTGTACATGTCCTACTGCCGTTTTATACTCGCATAGTCTGTTTCCTCCATGTAATCAAATGTGGTTCAGAAGAGCACGTTTCGATATACACGCTTTGCAATAGGAATCCCGTATATTGTCGGGATAAAAAGTGTCTGGGGTGTGCAATACTGATCGCCTTGGCAAATTCGTTTAAAGAAGGCCTACTCTACTCGCCTTGCCTCAAATCTTCCAAAGTTGTCATAGACTTGTTTTCGCCTAACTGATCGCTCCGAAACTATCATATCCCAGTCCTACACATTCAGATACAGGAATTTCAGACTTTGAATACATCCTTAACACGTTTAGTGGGCGTGTGTGTCGAACGTTTACCAAGATTAAGTAATCCATATAACAGTGGTTTAGTAAGTCTGCAATCTTCCAGTCTAACCAGGTACCCAGACCAGTGCATGTGTCTACGTATAACATGGACTTTTGTGTCGGATATACTAGCTTATTTTAGAAAAGTAGTATCTGGTGTTAATGGTTGTATATTAACGTTTAGAATCCTATCCGGGTATCAATGATCCGGCAGTACGTGCTTCCGGTCTCTGAAAGAATTTATGAATATAGACAAAAGGCGGTGTCCGTCTGAGAGAAGAGGTCCATTATTATCTGTATTTCCTCATCTGTGTGAGCAAGGAAGTCCGCATCATCGGCATAGAGAAGCTCTCACATAGATAGGTCTTGGACTTTGCGTTAAATAGAGGGAGATTAAAGATCCCGCCTATGGTTCGATAATGTATGAGAACACAAACATTAATAAAGTCCTTAAAAACATTAGGATGGTCATTGATCAATATATAGACAACAACAATGATACATTAATGTCAGCCTGTTTTACAGAGATATCGATAGCTATTGGTTCAGACAATGTAACACCGAAGTGGAAGCGTTCTCTCCTGTCCTATTGAAGTTGTTTAAACAGTGCAACGAATCCTAATGTATATCCATTATTTACTTATGATAGTTCTGCTCTATTAACAGTATCGTCAGGTCCACAAAAACCTGATTTTATTTAGACAAAATATGAAACGATACAACAAATATGTTTAGGAAAAACAATGCACATAACGATTTAACATTTTGTCTTAGGCATGAAGCTAGATCACACACACCTGATGCCATCCGTTGTTTGATGCATTTTTCAATGCGCGTTTAAAAGTAAAAATAAAATCAAATAACTCAGATGTTAATAGTTATTGATATATTTTCCTATGATATTTCCAGATAAATATCTTTATGAAACAGAATTGAGGACAGTTTTTTGTCTTTCTTTCTCTTTCCTCCATATCTGTTACGGAATATCCGATTTAGGATGTAGTATCAAGTCTGCGTTCAAA
This sequence comes from Sepiola atlantica, assembly GCA_963556195.1. Taxonomy (NCBI): domain Eukaryota; kingdom Metazoa; phylum Mollusca; class Cephalopoda; order Sepiida; family Sepiolidae; genus Sepiola; species Sepiola atlantica. The sequence continues at coordinate 101,865,467 of OY744523.1, forward strand.
TATTACGTTATTGATTCGTCGTTTAAACAAATTGAAAACTGATTCGGCTATTCATATAAATAATAACATGTTATGTTTAAAAAGAATTGAGTCAATACGTGATGAATTTGAAATCCTTTGCAACGCACACTGTAAAGTAAAAATAAAATACAATAACTCAGAGGGTAATATTTATTAGTAGATTTCCCGATGATATTTCGAGATAAACCTCTTTATCAAATAGAATCTTTGACGGAATGTTTTTTGGTTACGAGATATTCAGTTTTACAAGAGAATACATTATGTCTATGATATGATACTTGTCTGCTTTCCACGACGAATTAAACCGGCCAGAGTTTAACTTAAAAACGCGGATTTGATACCACGTATGAAATCGAATATTCTGTAACAGCAGATGCAGAGGTAAGAACTGGAAAAGAGAAATAATTTTATTTGATAAAGAGATTTATTTCGAAATATCATCGGAAAATATAAAACCTATAAACGTTATCGTATTTCATTCTTATTATAGGATGTGATTTCAAACATGAGTTATTGCTATTTAACGAAATTAAACTAACAAAACATAGCATTTTATTATTTCTATTCTCGAACATATGACATGTTCGAGTATGCAAGATGTTTTATATCGCTGGAAACTGAATTGAAGTGTTAAGATAAATACAATCATTATTATTTATCATTGAGATAGTAATATATGTTATTATTTATTCAGTTGTATGGGAATGCTGCAAAGAATTGCCGCTGCATTTCCTTTCATTGTCAATCTTTGTAAGCTCTGTGTTACAGATCTTCGCAGATTATTGGAGGTGCAACAGAAATATCTCTTGCATCTCATGTCCCATCAAGTGATAAGGTCATAAATATCTTCAGATCAATAGCATCTTCATAATGATCTCTTCACACGTCTTAAAACGAATAAAAAAACGGAAGCAAATATATTATGGTTTTGTATATCATTCGATAATAAAATAAAACAGTAACCGTTTACAAAACGTTTAAATTTATACGATTACCTTAGTTTTTGAAACCAATTTTCTAAATTCTTCTCGTGAACTTTTTAATGATATTATATATATATATATATATATATATATATAGAGAGAGAGAGAGAGAGATATTCTACTGACCATTGGAAATCAATCCTAAACTATAATTTTCATTAGTGCTTTCAATCACTTTATTTCCATATTTCGATAAAAGTTTATTTCTCTTCTTTTATTTTACACTCAAAAATATTTTTTAAATTTCATATTCATTTTTACACGTGTCCCAAGGAAACTCTAGACAAATGTATTTTTGTCTAAACTTGTCTATCATCATAGAGTAGTAGTATATACTTCGTAGAATTGTTAAAACATATATCAAAAACACAGGAGAAAAATATGGTGAATTTCCAGACTGAATCCTGATAAAAGTTTTGTAAGTTGAAATAAAAAATCTCACATGAGGAAAGGTGACAAATTCAAAAATGGAATATATATATATATATATATATATATATATATGCAATGATCCGACTCGTAGATCACTCTTAATTACTTGGTGGATAGTAGTAATTCTACTATTTACAGTTGAAATTCCCCTTTATTTTACTAATTAGTTTCCAGTGGCCTTCGGGTAAGATCTTCGACTACGAATCAGTGGCGATTTGTGTTCGGAGTTCGCGCCCGGTGACCGGTGAGAACTAGTTCCTAGACTGAAGATTGCGTTAGCATGAAACATCGATGTCTCTAGGTATATTTTAAATATTTAATATTTATAAAAAATATTATTGTTTATATATATATATATATATATATATATATATATATTGTGTTCTGTGATGCCATCCAGCGTTGCTAAATTTAAATCGTTAACGACTTCCTAGAACAATGAGAAAAACGTTCGCTGTGCGTTTTTCCGCCGTCTTTTTAGAAAGTCTCTTCTTTCTCCAGCTTTTTTGCTCATTTGCTTTTGACACCTGAGGACGATTCGACGAAGAATCGAAAACCTTCGTGAAACCTATGGAACATTTATTACAAAAAAGACCATCCGAAAAATTAGAAAAATAAAAAAGGTATAATTAACAGACGAATTAGGTTTTTTTTAACAATGTTTGAATATCTCTCTCTCTCTCTCTCTCTCTATATATATATATATATATATATATATATATATATATATATATATATATGTAATTTACGTGATTTTAATATCAACGACTTTCTATTATTCTGTTATCTTTTTTTACTTTTTCCTGTTTTTTTAAAATATCTCATTAAGAGACGCTCGCAAACCTTGTATGTTTTGATTAAACACTTTGTAACAATTTGCAAAATTAAGAGAACTTTGTCGAGCCGATACATTTTCCGGAGCTTACATATTTTTAACGTACTGGTTCACACTGAGTCTAATCTTTTCATACCTTTGTCCATGATTTGACTAAGACGTTTTAATTTCCTTTTCCTTTCGTAGACTGTAGGCGTAAACTACTTGATGTATCCTACATAAACTTTTTTTTATTTTCTTGTCAATCTTATCTAATTACATGAAAAAAACTTCAAGCAGAAAAAACTTCAAGCAGAAAAAAAACTTCTGAATAATTTTCTTTTAATTATTCCGAATAACTTTCATTCAATTCTTTCTTTAATTTTTCTACCACAGCATTTAAGGTTCTTATACTTTTACAGAAATAATGCATGGGTACATCTACAAATTGGATCTTTTCCACCTAATCGGTGCTAAAAAATGTTACTTGAATTGTTCATCACAAATATTTTTTCTTTTTTTTCTTTTAGTGTAACTGTAGTTATTAGTTCGCCCTCGAATTGTATTGGTTTTCCAATGACTCTTTTGACTACTTTTTCCTCCTCAATAAATTCGGTTTCCTAATTTTCTTTCATGTCTGAAGATATATATTTGACAAGTTGGAGGCTGATTAAAGTTACATTTTAATATTTCTATTTAATATTCTTACTTGCACAAACTTCTTAATAGTTTCCACTTCGTCACATTTAGCGATTCTAATAAAACTTTTGAACTTGATTTTTTACTCTACTGTGCGTACTTTTGTGTCCCATGCGATCGCACTTAAAGCACTTTTTCGTTTTATATGGACAATGGTTGTACCAATGCCACTGTCCGCAACGGAAATACGGTGTAGGGGGCAGATTACTTTTCTTTTGATTATCAAATCAGCTCGTGAAGTAATTTTTTCTAGTTGCGGATTTTTTCTGATATGTGACACTCCACTTTGTTCAATATCTTTGAAATCTTGACGGACGCTAATCAACCATTAGGTGTTCTCTGCAATATACTGGAGTTGTAAATCTTGTTAATTTTCCAGTTTATTAAAAACCGTTCTTTTGATTTCCGTATCTGTATTTGATACAAATCCTGACGCAAACATAAGGCATTTGAAATCGTAAGCATTTAACTCTGACAACTTGCAATCATCGCAGCTCTTGTTAACGTCACGCAATAGTCGTGCAGTCTTCGTCGCTTTTCTCTTGTGGGGTTCATTCATTTCCACTTTTTATGAAAAAGAGACGATTTAAGGCTAAAAATATAATTTACGAATTTAGTATTTTCAACCATACTTAATTTCCTAAATAGCAAATTAACTTTAAAATATGTCTAATTCTCACAGTCCGTATTATAAATGTCCTCGTATTGTCAAATACGAAGCAAACGTAACCTCGTTGTCAGGATCGTAGTTAAAATTATCAATTTGATAATTCGAATAGTTTTTTCGGTTTATGTTGGGTATAGAGAAATATTTTCTCAAATCCTTTCATTTATGCCAGCTTTTCCTTCTGTTACTCTTTCTTCAATTCTATTTTTCCGCCGTCATTTTTTTTAATATTGAGTTTATTCTTTCTGCAATGGTATTTTTCTGCATCCATTTTAATTTTGATATGATGCTTGTAGTTGCTGATCTTGCTGCTTGTTCTTTCTGCAATTGTAGTTGTGGATCTTACTACTTGTTCTTTCTACAATTGCAGTTGCCGATCTTGCTACTTTATCTCTCTGCAATTGTAGTTGCTGATCTTGTTATTTCTGCAATTGTAGTTGCTGATCTGGCTGATGCCTGCATATTTCTAAAATTGCATTTTTGAAATCCTTTATTTTTTCCGTCACTTCTATTTAACTTAATTTTTCGTATATATATATATATATATATATATATATATATATATATATATATATATATATATATATATATATATATATATATGATGGACTCTCCCGTCGATATTTCGACGTATGAGTGCCCCACCAGGGGCTGCCCACGCATGAATTTGAAATTGCAAGGGTTGCGCAATCACTAACAACCTCTCTCCTGAGTCGGCATTGCTTGATTCCAATTGCAAGTATAGTACAAGACGACTGGAAACAATGCCGAGATAAGCAGAGAGCACATACAGCACCTGGTATTCCCAAATGGTCACCGATTTAGTACTGGCCAGGCTCAACGCCGCGTAATATATATATATATATATATATATATATATATATATATATATATATATATATATATATATATATATAAGCTTGTACAAGACTTATTTACGTGTTTCTATTTAACGAAAACAGATCGACAAACTTTTATCTTGGATTATTTTTATCCTTAGTGGTTGAACGACTTGAATTTCCAAACCTCGATTAGAAACTGTTCCGTCTTACTCAGAAAACGACAATTAATCGTCAATCCTTTTCGCGTTTGCGAGAAACCAGGCAAATAAAATGTTACTGTTTTATTTTATTTTATGTTATATTCCGATGATGCATATATAGTATATCCGTGTATAGTGCATCTAGCCTAAAACTATTCACTTAATATCGACGAAATATGACAACAGAGAGAAGCTTTCAAAAAGATAGAAGATGAAGAGGTTATTTGAGGTGAATGTAGTTTAAAACCTTAGAGAACGTTGTGTACTACGATTAATTTTGTACAATATAGAATTACAAATGAGATCAGTGGGTGGCAAGAGGTCAAATAGATAATTTTCTAAAGAAAGAAAAAGATGGGTGATTAGAATACATACGATTCCGAAGATAAAAAGAAAAGAATATTCTTAATATCCATTCGATCTGCTCCTTTAATGATGGAAATCCTACAAAGTGACACCCCTTTCCCAACAACAAAAGGCAAAAACGTGCCCAATATTCAATTGGCCTCATTTCTTAAGTTTCTGAAAAAATAAATGAAATTGTGGTGATTACTAGTTTATTATATTTAAAACACCATATTAAAAATGTCAGTCTTTGGACTCTTTCTTCATTCTAGAATATGAGCATGTGTTCGAGATGAGTTTTGTACATTTCCTGAGACGCTATAGACATTTGTCTATGACATCCTCATAAACCGAACGAACTATGACTCTGATCTCCTACCTACTGACTTCCTTCAGTTCTATGATAGTTCTAGGTCTCCGTGCATAGGTCATTCTCTTTAAGGTAGCACCAGATAAAATAATCTGCGAGATAAGGTCGATGCTGTGAGTGCACAATCAAAACCAGTCTTGAAACTTATAACACAGCCTCCTAAGTGCTATTTCAGTCAATCCAGGTTTGAAGTGTGAGAGCTTGCTCAATCTTACTGCAACCAGAACTTTACAATTAGCGACAGATAGAGGGTCTGCAGCTAATTCTTGCACACAATATTTCGGACTCTGTTGAACTCACTCTCTCACGCTGTCCATCAGTTCAGATGTACACTTCTGGGAGCGTTTTGAATGGTTTGCGCGATTATCACCAGCCGCAGTGAGGTTTCCACTGACTATAGTTCTCGAAGTGATGCACCCAGTCCTAAATACTCCTCTTGATATTTTTTTGTTCACATTTGAACTTACAAATGAAAGCGCCCAGCACTTTTTTGAAGTAATGTGTGTAATAATGTTTGACGCAGTATGTTCTTTGATGAAGCTCTTTTGAGATCAAGTTGTGTTAATAGATGCTGCTTTCGCCATATTTTGTAAAATGTGGCATATTGATTAATTAATGAAAGATACATAATAAAAAGAATGCACGTGGATTCTTTTGTTATTTAAAACCTAAGCGTGACAGAATAGCGGACTGACCAACGGACGGATAAAGCTGCTTATAGCGATCATTAGAAGCATCAAAAATAAGATGCGTCTATTAAATAAACGCGTTTAGCGATCGAAATGGTATTCAAACTTAAGCGTGACAGACCAACGAATATGCAATGCATAACTAAAGCGTAACAGACAAAAAGTTGGTTTCCAAAATGTAATAGTGACACACAGATAAAAATGATACGCCAAAATAAAATGCGACAAACAAACAAAGCCTCTTACAGAAATTATTTACCACACTGGAAAATAAGATTCGTCAATTTAAACTACGCGTTTTGTCATAAAAATGCTACTTCAAATTCAAACATAACAGCCAATGAACATATAATTTGAAAGTTTAGCGTGACAGACAGAACGACAGACATATAATCTTATTGATACACTAAGATGCATCTTAAATATAAATGCTTCTATTTAATCTATGCGTTTTACGGATGAAAGATTATTTCAAATTCGAGCGTGACAGATCGAAAAACCGACAACATTTCCTAGGGAATTCATCTAATGCATGTAACATCATATACGCCTATTATAATTGCACTGTTTGCATTCAAAATGCTATTATAAATTTGAGTGTGACAGATCGACAAAAATTCTATTTTGAACAAATGTGAAAAATAAAGCGCTAGACAGATTAATATACGTGTTTAACTTTATTTTAAAATAAAAACGCCCACTACATATTTTAAAATAAGATACATCTACTACGTGTTTAGCAATGTAAACACTAGTTTAAAATAAGCGTGCTATACAAGCGTAAATGTTATTTCAAACTTGAGCGTGAACGACCGATAGAGCCTCTTTTATAGATATTTGGACGCATTTTAAGTAAGATGTGCCTATTTAATATGTGTGTTTTGTGATAAAAATACTATTCCAAACTCAAGCGTAACAGACGGGCCGACCAATTGACAGACAGAGTATATTATACAAATACGTGGACGCATCTAAAAGTATCCGTGTTTACTTTCCTCCTCATGAGGGCAAAGTTCGACTCATGGTTATTTTTTTATGTTTGGATATCCAGCTGCCTAAAAAGGGGCACATCTTATGGAACAAACATTTTAATGTTCACAGAAGGATTTATCATCTGACTGATAACAAAAGAGATGCTACACTTTGATCCTAGTCCGAACTTGTCGTATTAAACAAAATATTTAGAAAACAGAATTCCGTTAAAACTATTAATAAATTTATCATTCGGGAATAAATTATCAGGTTGGAAAGAAAGCAATGTCGTATTTTCTACTTCATCACGTTGCAGCCTCCTAAGTTGTATTCAGTTCTGGATTTTTTTGGTTAATTGGTGTCTTAATATATTGCTTTGCCTTTCAGTTGGAACATTTTTGGTGTATTGGTGTCTTTATATTATTCTTTGCCTTTCAGATATAGTAATTTGTTGGAAATATTAAGTTTAACAGTCTAAGCCGTCGAAAAATGCATAATAGTGATAGGCATCTGAGACATTGCATGCTCTATGAATTCAAAAAAGGAAACTCAGCTGCAGAAACTACAACGAATATTGGAACTGTCTATGGGATAAATGTTCTGAATAATAGAAAATGTCAACGGTGGTTTGCAAAAGGATTTTCTGGAGACGTTACCCTATCAGATCGGCGACGTTAGGGAAGGCCAAAATCGACTGATAAAGACGCCATTAAAGACGATGTGGAGGCCAATCCAAAGTTAACCAGCAGAGAATTAACTCAACAATTCAATACAACCCATACCAAAATTATTTCATGCCTTCACGAGTTAGGAAAAGTTTAAAAACTTGGACTCTGGGTTCCCCACGATTTGACTGACGCTCAACAAAATCAAAGATTGATTGTTCGCACATCTTTGTTTTCCAGGAATCATCGATAACCATTTTTAAAAGAATTGTGACTGGAGATGAAAAATGGGTTCTTTACAAGAATACCCAACGCAAAAGACAATGGTTAGACCAAAACCAAAGTCCACAGCCTGTTCCAAAACAAGGATAACATCCAAAGACGGTAATGCTGTCTTCATGGTGGGACATGAGAATGCTGATTCATTATGAGTTACTAGAGCCTAATCAGACAATCACAGCAATAAAATGTTGTTCGCAGCTGGATTATCTAAGAATTGCTATATCAAAAAAAAACGATCAGCATTACTCAATAGGAAGGGTGTAATGCTTCAGCATGATAACGCGAAACCTCACACAGCAAAATATAATCAGTTTCCATTGGGAAGTTTTGCCTCATCCGCTTTATTCACCTTACATTGCTCCATCCGACTACCATCTTTCCCGGTCGTTGCAGCATCACTTCAACAATAACATTTATAAAAATATCGACTAGCTCAAAAATGACGTAGATGTGTATTTCTCTAAAAAGTCAGAGATTTTTTGAAGAAGGCATTAAGAAGCTAGTTGATCGTTAGACAGAAAACATAGAAAATGAAGGAATTAATGTAAAGATTAAAAATGCCCAAATGTGAATGTTTGAGATGAAATAAATGTGTTTGACAAAAACAACATTACTTTCTTTTCAACCTGATATTTTATCTTTCGGGTTGGTTTTCTCTTTTAGTCGTTGTTATTTTCACTACGTTTAAGCTATTGAAGTATCTGGGGGGGGGGTCAAGTTCATTTGTAGATGTCCGTACTATAGATCTGGCGAATATATATAGAGGCATTGATAAAAAACGTAAACTCGTGTGAATTAGTATTGGTTTCCCAGTACTTTCTATAGTAAAGTACTTATAGGAGGGAATACGTTAAGGTTGTCAATATCCATAATTAAAGTGACGCTTGATTAAGGCATCGAAAGTAATGTTTTCGAATTTATTAGATGAGGATACATAATTTGCATTATTTAGATTAATCAGACTACAATTATCATGTCGGTTGTTATATTCACAACTATGTAACTATCTGATCACATGAGTATTGCGGAGTTGCGAAAACTCACTTGCATAGCATCAATATCCTCTGTCATACAATGTAAAGTCTTGAAATTATTTGGTCACGTTTAGCGTTCTTGTGTAAGGCTTTGCAAAATATGCGTGGAAGGCATCATATTAGGAAGCCGGTCGAAAGGTAGACAAAAGAAAAGATGGATGGGCAACGTTTGAGAATGAAAGAACATGAACATAAAGCAACCGAACATTTTGATATAGCAATTCTTAGATTGTGGGTCTTGGGGAACACTCAGTTATGTTAGTGCGTATTCTGCAGCTAGCGGAGAATATGTTTAATAATGCAACCTCCGACATTTTTAAGGTGAAAATATAACCATCAGCATTATTATCAAATACTTTTTCTGTAGCGCAAATGTTTGAAATGAAAATTGATTATTCTTATCATGTTGATTATTCGGACTACTATTCTCATATTGGTGTATGTATATTCAAAACGATGTTGCATTTATTTATAGAGTAATGGTAAAAGAATCAAGCATCGTTTTGACGTTGCAAATTAATTTTTCGAAACTGAAAATATTAAATATTTAACTTTCTATTTAATTAATAATGTGTTATATGTATCTTGTTGATTAAACTAAATAGCATCAAATTAAAAACAACAACAACAGAGAGAGGCCAGTACCCTATGATACGTTCATTGTAAAATGGGCACTGACTTTGTAGTCGGTGTAATAATTTGCGTCAAGTCAAACCGAACCGTGGTATTTGAAAGCAATTAATTAAACACCTTTTTTGAAGTAATTTAATAATGGGTGTTGTTTAATAAAATTATGTTTCATAAACAATGAATTAATAAAAAATAACCGAACCACGTGTAGACATTAGTTTTCGCCAAGCATGATATTTTCAAATTGAATTTATTTTGTTGCAAACTGTAAGGTGCACACACATGTAATATGTTCCGATATCATCCATATAATAAGCATCTAAATAAATAAATCAGAATGTTCTTTCATTCATCACTCCTATATTACCATCAAAAGGACTTACTATTATTTAAATCAATAATACGCCATAATATTTTGAAATACTCTATATATGCATAACCATTGTTAAAGAGTGTACTATCAATTAATGTTTGTTTTATTCATTTGTAATTTTATTGTCCTATTTCCTATCTAAATAAAATAGTGTTTTCGATATTAACTGTAATTACTTAAAGCGATTTAATTAGAAAAAAAGAATATATAGTAATACTATCGCTTACCAGGTGATAAATCATGGCTGTTCTGTTGATTTATCGGCTACTCGGATGTTAATCACGGCACCAATGTGATACTATCCTGGGGATGAAGGAAGATAAACTTAGTGTGTGCGCGCCGTGGGGACGTCTTTTGAAGGGGTTTTAACGTCCTTGTACGGCACCACATCAGCTCCTTGAGAAACGATAGGCACATCCTCTTAAATAATGGGGTTAATCCCGTCCGTAGGCTTGACAATTATTTGGTCGGGTGTTAAACGTCATTAATTCTCTTCAAGGAATTAATTATCTGAGCTGGGACTATCGGCTGGTTAAATTGAACGCCTGTAAAAAAAGAGCGAACATATATCGTTTTATATATACAAATATATATTCTATTTATTTTTACTGAAGAAACATAAAGTCGAGAGTCGGCTGAGCTGGGTGCCGTACGGCCGTCGCGCACAAAGTCGAAAATCAAACTGGAAATTATATCTTGCTGTGATAAAAACGAGTAAGAGAGAGAGGGGGGAGAGAGATGTTAAGTGTCACAGGAGATAGAAAGTAACATGAATACATATCAAGCAGAAAGTAACAGAGAAGGACCACAGCAACTGATGATATCAGATCAACAGTCTCAGGTAACAGGTGGGTTGACCTTTAGACCCATCCAATACCCCTGTTAACCTGGATTGTTTATACACTGCCGGTGATTTTCTAAACAACTTCCCACTCTGGCGCAGGCTGATATTTAAAGCGTTGTGGTGTCACACCACCGCCATTACAACAATAACAGTTTCGATTTTACTCATCTTCCCGCGAGTACAAAAAATTCCAGGTGCAAGACTTATAAATGTGAGGAATTCCAGCTCCCCCAAAATAACGTTTATCATTGTACAACAATATTACAAAACAATTATATATATATATATAGAGAGAGAGAGAAAGAGAAAGACAGACAGACAGACAGAGAAAGATAAAGGAGGAGATGACTGTCAATTCCTTTGATTTTAATTTGCTACTGATAACACAGATGGTTTCCTCCTAAAAGATATTCTGAACAGAATAAAGTATATTTGCAAAGGATGAGTTACAATTCTTTATTCTGAACAACATAGTGCAACGTTAGATCAGCAAACGGTCGAACTAACGGAATACTAAAAAGTATGTATATAACAGATGTTAAATTTTCCGAAATAAATAATTGAAAATAAAAAGTAACTAAATAAACGCTAAACAAACATGTAATTTATTTTCTTATTTGTAATAAAAAAAAATGTTGGTATGCAGTTTAAAAGTGAAATAATTAAGCAAGGTAACGTCAACTAATAACTGGTAAGTTGGTGAACACAGTATACTCTGATATGGGGTAAATTTTAATTCAAAACTGGATATTGATATTGTGTAGCATCCCATGAAATTTATAAGCTGTCAGGGAGTTTGTATGTTTTTGCACCTCCGTTTGAACACACATAGTAATATTATGTAACTAATGTTTCGTAAAAAATAATCGCAATAATATATTTATTAGTGTTTACTATTGTTAGTTCCTTTTGCTGGATAAAGCAAAGATAGTAATTATTGTAATGTGAATTTGCTGTTGACAACAAAGATCGTTTCTTCTTGAAAGTTATTGAGATACGATTCTTTATACTGAACAATCTGGAGCAACGTTATAAAAAATGGTTATTCAGAATCAAATATGTATATTGTAGGACAGATGCTATCGATTATAAACTCCGAGAATCAAACTGGCTTCTCCTTTCATGCATAGCCACCGATCAGTCTCGAGAGAAAATTGATACCCCTTGTAAGAGTATTTATTTACTCCTCTCCAGGAGTTAGGCACAAGGCCAGTTTTATCTTACTCCCACAAGTAAAATGTGACCCAAGGTCGGGTCGGGAAAGTGGGGTTTGAAAAGCCAGCGCCTGAGAGGTGAGCACTCTGGCCATTAAAAATTGCCTGGGCAGCCCCGTCGGCATTCCCCGGTAGGGGCACCTCAGGCAGTAAGCAATAAACTTACTCCTCCCAAAGAGGGGAGGCGAAGCCTGGGAGGGTGGACCTCATAGAATTGCACAGGTCAGACCCATAGATCGGCGTAAATCAAGCCCCGAAGGCCAAGACAATACCAGTCTATGGGGTGCAGTATCCATCGGAACAGATACTACACTTTGATCTTAGCCAAAAGGTCAACGCGAGATATTGGTAATAGAGGGTTGCGCAATCACCAACGACACCTCTCATAAGTCAGCACTGTTTGATTCCAGTGGCAGGACAACTGGAAGCAATGCCGATATAAGCGGAGAGCACATACGGCACATGGTATTACCAAATAGTCACCCATATAGTACTGACCAGACCCAACGTCGCTTAACTTCGGTGATGTAACGAGAACCGGTGTGTCAACGTGATTGTGCCGTATATTCCTTCTCTTTATTTATTAGATAATACGTAGTGATTGATGTTGTATTTCATTCAACTAAGACTTTATTTCATTGTTTTTAATGGATTATAGTGCACAGATTTAAAATAAAGTGTGATGTAAACTTCCTGCCAGTACGAATAAAAATAATGCTTTAATGATTCATCCAAGGACCTGCCAACTCTAGCAACTTCGGAATTTCTGGATTAATAAATATCACTAACTAAGGTATACAAAGTAAACCTGATTGTGTGTCCGACCGGAAATGAGGGTAACCGAACGGAGAGTTACTCCAATCGTTGTCTTAATGAGCAGGACACTCGTTATCTCTCGTCATTTCAGGCCGCAAAATGCAATGCATTAATGCGCTATTTGTCACGGAACTTATTGGAAATAATTATTTATTTTATGCTTGTATGGAAACGCAATATTAGTTAAGCGGACAGTACGGAATATTTACTTGTAACATCAGTGGAAATTCCACGGTTAGTACAAGAAAATATGGTTGAATCTTATAAATTTATTTCCTTAAATATTTAATAGTTGTTAATTAAATTCTTTAAAAAAACGCATATAGGTGCACAAGCTAATACAACCTACACGTAATTTAATCGTTAACGGAAAATAAACTTTTCAAACACACGGATATTCTATGGTATTCCCTGCATTGTTTTTTTTCCTTCTGTTACGGTCATCTAACATGTAAATCTCACTCTCCTATCTCTCCATCAACTGATAAAACACCCTTTTATACAAACTTTCCCCATGTATTTACATGCTTAATTTATTCTGTGTACGTCCTTTATCTCCTATTGATTAAATAATGTTGTCTGCTACTGAATAAGGCGAGCGTGACAGTGTGTGTGTTGATGTATCTGTCGAAAGCTAGTACGTGTTTATATATAAATGGTATTGGTTACGTGTATCACTATATGGACTTTACACCTTCAGCAAGAACGTGCACACAACGTTATTATCAGAAAGCCGGGATTTATTCTATAACCATCCAGTATCCAATTTTCAATTTTAACATTGTCTAACGAAAACTGCTATTTAGCTGTTTAGCGAATGGCCATCTCTATATATGAAATGACAGATTCTCTTTAAGCTCCTTTGATCAGCATCTCATTCGGAGACAATCGTAGGTACCAAGGAAAATAATAACCCCGAAACAAACTGGTAAATATTAAATACTAATAAATGTGGAAATTTACAAAAAGTGTTTGAAATAAATCTATTTGCCGATTTGCCGGTTTAATTATCGTGAATCATAATACTCTTGGAGACGTTGAAAACCAGTAGATCCCGTTCAAGAAATGACAGGAAAAACCTGTGAGTACTCTTAGTAAAAATAATAATAATAATAATAATAATAATAATAATAATAATAATAATAATAACAGCAATAATGACAATAATAACAACAGCAAAAACAATAACAACAACAAAAACAACAATAATAATAATAATAATAATAATAATAATAATAATAATCATAATAATAATAATAATAATAATAAGTACAAACAGAATAGGACCTTTGAAAACAATGAAAGCCAGTTTTACAAAAACGTAAACGGAGAAAGAACAACACAAACAAAACATTTCTGGGCAAGATATGGGAAAAGGCTCAAGATCACAACAAAAATGTTAAATGGCTGAAAGACATGAAAGATAAACTTCTAGAAATTGAATAAGGAACGGAAACAGAAATTTATGAAGAAACTATTAAGACAACACTAAAGAAAATGGCAAACTGGAAAGCACCAAGTCACGATGGAATACATGCGTACTGGTTCAAAAAATTCACGACCCTACATGAAAGGCTAGCACAGAAACTGAGAGTATGTATCCATAAAACAGACGTACCAGAGTGGATGACCAAAGGAAGGAAAACGCTCATACAAAAAGACACCAAGAAGGGAACGACCCCAAGCAATTACAGACCAATAACCTTTTTACCGACAATGTGGAAAATCCTAACGGCACAACTGAGAGAGCAAATTTACTATTCCCTGAACAGTCGTGGACTACTTCCCGAGGAACAAAAAGGATACCAGAAAGAGAAAAGAGGGACGCATGACCTTTTATACATAGATCAAAAGATCCTGAAAGAAGTTAAAAGCAAGAAAAAGAACATATCTAGGGCATGGATTGACTACAAGAAAGCGTACGATAGAATCCCTCAAGCATGCATAATTGAATGTTTAAAAATGTACAAGATACCCGACAGGATTATTAATCTCATCAAGAAAGCAATGGAAACATGGAGATTAGAACTGATAGCTGGAGGGCAATACTTGACGGAGATAAAAGTACAGAAAGGCATTTTCCAATGAGACTCCCTATCAGCACTACTGTTTATCATAGCCATGATGCCACTGAACTACATACACAGGAAATGTGATGCCGGATACAAGTTCACAGGCAGAGAACAACGAATAAACCATCTCATGTACATGGACGACCTGAAGCTATTTGCAAAAAGCAAAAAGGAACTTGAAAAGCTGATAAATACGACCAGAACCTCAGTCAGGACATTCAAATAGAATTCGGAATCGAAAGTGTGCATTGCTAGGGATTAAAAAAGGAAAGCTGGAGACGACTGAGGGCATGGAACTACCCAACCAAGAGAAGATGAGCGCGCTAGATGAACAAGACAGCTATAAATATTTGAGAGTTTTGGAAGCAGACACAATCAAATCAACAGAAATGAAAGAGAAGATTGGAAAAGAATACCTGAGAAGAACAAGAAAGCTCTTAGAAACAAAATTATATAGCAGAAAGCTAATCAAAGGAATAAATACCTGGGCAGTATCACTAATAAGATATTCTGGACCATTCATAAGCTGGACTAAAGAAGAACTCAGGCACCTTGATCAGAGGACTAGAAAATTAATGCACTACATCCAAAAGACGATACAGACAGACTCTACGTGAAGAGAAACGAAGGGGGAAGAGGACTGGTAAGTATAGAAGACTGTGTGGACGACACTAAAAAAGAGCTAGAGAAATACATAAACCAGAACACAGAAAGGCTGATCACCGTCACAAGAGATACCGTCCCAACGAACAATGCAGGAAACATCAAAACTAGACACAAACACTCAAACAAAGAAAAATGGGAAGAAAAACAACTACATGGACGCTTCATAAGACTCACAAAGGAAGAAACAAACGCAAATAAGTGGACATGGCTAAGAAAAGGAGACTTGAACAGAGAAACGGAATCTTTACTGATGGCTGCACAGAACAATGCGATTAGGACAAACTACATTAAAGCTAAAATAGATCTAACCCAGGAAAAAAATAAATGCAGATTGTGTGGACAAAGAGACGAAACAATAAATCATATAATAAGTGAATGTAGCAAACTTGCCAAAAAAGAATACAAGAACAGACATGACTGTGTAGGGAAAGTAATACACTGGGAACTGTGCTAACAATTGAATCTCGAATATGCAGACAGATGGTACAAAGATAAACCAGAAACAGTACTGGAAAACGAAAAACACAAAATCCTCTGGGATATGAATATACAAACAGATAAACTCATACAAGCATGGAGACCTGATGTTATTATAATAGACAAAAAGGAAAAATCTTGTAAAATCGTACACTTCGCTGTTCCAGCAGACAACAGAGTCTAATACCAATAATCATAAGAGCACTAGGAACAATCCCCAAAAAACTGGAGAAAAGACTGGGAGAAATTGGAATCAAAGGGACCATCGAAACCATACAAAGGGCGGCAATGATCAAAACAGCTGCAATCGTAAGGAAAATCCTCGAATGCGGAAACAAACACGCATAAGCTACAACGGCTAACCAGTCACAAGAAATTTACAACAGAGAGAAAACAAAACCACACGAAGAACCAAGGAACAGTAACTGCAAGAAACAGCACTTCATAATTCCCCCCCCCCAATAAATTACACCGGCCTCAGCAATCACTACACAAAAATGAACCAAAGAAACAGAAATCACAAGAAACACTATAAGCTCCTCCCTCTCCACCCTAAAAAAAATAAAATAAAAAGAATTTTAAAAAAAAATTTTAAATAAGGAAAGTGAAAAGGAAAAAATTAAGGAATTTCTTTTTTTAATTATTTTATTTATTTATTGAATATATATATATATATATATATATATATATATATATATATATAATTTTTTTAAATGGTGCCGGCCTAGGCTGACACCAGACAAAATATTTGTAGAGGGTAGAGGAGGATGAGAAGACCGAGGAGGGACAGCACAAACCAGACCTTCACTAGAAAAGTTCGGAGAATGCTGGGACCTTGAGGAGGCTTATTGCCACCCAAATCCCAGAGACGACCAATTGTTCTTACCACCGAGAAATCAATGATAAGAGGCTGTTGCGATACCGTATCGTTATCAAAAAGAGGTGAAGAATACTGGAAATCTGGGAAGGCTTTATGTCCCTCAGACTCCAGGAAATACAACTGGTTGTTGTCGGTGAGCAATCACTGACAATGATCTGTGTGAGAACTCCTAGTGAGTACTTATAATAATGCATAATACCAATAATCGTAGGAGCACTAGGAACAATCCTCAAAAAACTGGAAAAAACATTGTGAGAAATTGGAATCAAAGGGATCATTGAAACCATACAAAGAACGACAATTATCAAAACAGCTGCAATCTTAAGGGAAATCCTCGAATGCGGAAACTAACCCGTGTAAGCTACGAAGTGTAACTAGTCACGTGGAATTTACGAGAGGAAGAAAAAAACACGCAAAGAACACCACATTACACCGGCCTCAGCTAACACCACACAAATATGAAATTATTAACATAAATTGCAAAAAATACCATAAGCTCTACTCCCCCGCTCTCCCCTCGTCTCTTCCCCTCCCCTTCTCTCTCCTCCCAACCCTGTTTCCAGTCATACTAATAACAACAGCAAATATTCGTTTTGAGGTTTACCAATTTTGTAAGACTAAAGACGCATGTAAATCTCATGTAACCGTAATGATGTCAAAATGAGAGTCAATACTACTGTTCAAACAACACCATAATAACATTGATAAATATCTAACACCCAACGTTTTTCCCAGCTGTACGAAATTTCACGGCTTTTAATCCGATTTTTTTAAGTCAGTTGGTCTTAAATATGCGAACTAGTTTCAACTATTAAATTCTGTCATTTTGAATACAATTTATTTTCTCTCTTGCAAACGGTCATCTGACACGCGAAGCATCTATTACGATTTAAAGATTGTAAGTGTTCGTTTTTGTCTCTCTGACTACATTTTTTAAAGTTGCTTTTCACATCTTTACAGTAGACAGTAAAACTATATATCATACCAGTCCCCTATTGGGGATCTCTGCAATTACGATTCTCTGTGTAATAGACAAAAACCAAGAAGTAGAACACTCTCTTTTCGACACGAATTCCTGTTTGCTATATCACTTCATTGAACACGTTTGCTAAATGTCTAAGCTTCTAATTCTAGTGAAATTTTCCTATTTTTGCGCTAAGTGTATGTTTTTTGTTAATTTATAAAATAATTTTTAATAACACAATTTTACTAACTGTTACATTTATTTACAAACAACAATAACACTCCATTCGATGCTTGTTTTACGCAGTTTTTCCAAAGTTTTAATATTTAACTACAAAATAAATTAAATAGAAAATGTACTTGTAAAATGTTTTTGTTTAAATGTAATATCCTTTTAATTTGAACGTTACTTAAAAGTTTTATATTTTGAATTATGAATTGCATTTAAAATCAAAATATTGCTGTTTGAAAATGTAACTGCGATTTGAGATAATACTTTCTGCAGTTTTAAATGTTTCATTCTATTTAAAATCAAAGTGGTTGCCATCTTAAAATGTAAATTGTTTTAATATTAATGGATTTGCTATTTAAAAAAATTAATTGTATTCAATGGCAATCATAAAAATTATCTCATAATGTTTTACATTTTAATTAACATTTAAACGCAGAGCAAAGCTGAATCTGGAGGGTTGAGTTATTCATATCATCTTCAGAGGATGAGGAAAATCATTTTTAATGAGTTGCAATGATATCGGTCATTTCTTAGAGCAAATCTAAATTTGATACATCCGATTTTCTGACGGTACTGGCGCCATTGTTTTGTTTTTTTTGTATCGGAACATCAATCTTTGACGCAATAATAAAGTATCTTGTTTTTATGTTACTTTGTTGTTATTTTATTTTTTATATAATTTTGCAAAATTTTTAAAACAAAAACAAACGTATTTTTCCCCGTTTATTTTGAGTAATAATTCCGTTGGCTTTTTGTTGCTCATATCTGAAAGAGTTTATTTGCAGAGAACATACATAAAAACAAAACATATACACAAACACGTTGATTACGGAAATGAGGATGGCACTTCTTCCCATACCGTGAATGTGTTTAATTCTGATGTCTAAATAAACATGTTGTAGCTTTCAAGCTGGGTCTAATAAAAACAAGGTGCATATTTAATATTGTTTTATTTGTGTAACGCATTGGACACGAGGAATTTTTTTACTGAAAGTCTGTGAAGTTCCCTAACTGGTTATGCGTGACGTTGCTTTTTATAATTATGTGCTATAGAGCCAATATCTTAGTTGATGGTGCCACGTGACATCAGACTGAAAAAAAAAAACACTTGCATGTTTGTCTTTTGTTTTTGAAGTCTCCCAGCATTTTCCGAATTATCTTCTGCCGTAGGTTTGTTCAGAAATGATGACTTGAAACACAAAAAAAGAATTTTACATGACTGAATTTTATTGCACACATTATCTTAAACTGGTATTAGATACTTTTGTACCGTAGGTGTCCTGTCTGGCCCCACCAGGGGAGCAACGTACTAAACGTCTTCGCGATTCAGTGCAAAACTTTAGATCGCTGATCGTATTCATCAAATTGGCTTTAGTTTACACGCATTCCTTCTGAATTACAAAAGCGCATCCAGAATAACATTCCAATTTGTAACATCAACTTATTATTATTTGTACTCACTAGGAGTTCTCACACGGATCATCGTCAATGATTGCTCACCGACAACAACCAGTGGTATTTCCTGGAGTCTGGGTGACAACAAGCCTCCCCAGATTTCCAGTATTCTTCACTTCTTTTCGATAACAATGCGGTATCGCAACAGCCGCTTACCATTGATTTCTCGCTTGGCAATTGGTCTTCTCTGGGATTTGGGTGGCAATAAGCCTCCCCAAGGTCCCAGCATGCTCCGAACTTTTCTAGTGAAGGTCTGGTTTGTGCTGTCCCTCCTCGGTCTTTTCAACCTCCTCTACCCTATACAAATATTTTGTCTGGTGTCAGCCTAGATCGGCACCATTTTTATAAAAAAAAAATTGTAATTGTTTTTGTTTTTTTTAATTAATTTTTAATTTTAATTTTTTTTTTTTTTCGAGGGGGGGAGGGAGAGAAGGAGGGAGCTCATAGTGTTTCTTGTAATTTCTGTTCCTTGGTTCATTTTTGTGTGGTGATAGCTGAGGCCTGTGTAATTATTTGGGAGGGGGGAGATTATGAAGTGATGTTTCTTGCAGTTTCTGTTACTTGGTTCGTGTTGTGGTGTTCTTCGTGTGGTTTTGTTTTCTCTCTGTTGTAAATTCCTTGTGACTGGTTACCCTTTGTAGCTTATGCGGGTTGGTTTCCGCATTCGAGGATTTTCCTTAAGATCATTGTTTTCGTTTGTATGGTTTCGATGGTCCCTTTGATTCCAATTTCTCCCAGTCTTTTCTCCAAGTTTTTTGGGGTTGTTCCTATTGCTCCTACGATTATTAGTATTATACTAACTTTCTTCATGCTCTATATTCCTTTCAGTTCTCTGGCTAGTTATGTGTATTTACTTCGATTTTCCATGTCTTTGATCTTCACTCTGTTGTCTGCTGGAACGGCGAAGTCTACGATTTTAAAAGATTTTTCCTTCTTAGCGATTATAATAACATCAGGTCTCTTTACTTGTATGAGTTTATCTGTGTGTATATCCATATCCCAGAGGAATTTGTGTTTTTCTTTTTCCAGTACTGTCTCTGGTTTATGTTTGTACCATTTGTCTGCGTATTCGAAATTCAATTGTTTGCACAGTTCCCAGTGTATTACTTTCCAAGCACAGTCATGTCTATTGTTGTATTCTGTTTGTGCAAGTTTGCTACATTCACTTATTATATGATTTACTGTTTCGTCTCTTTGTCCACATAGTCTGCATTTACATTTATTATTATTATTATTATTATTATTATTCCTGTTGTTGTTACTACTACTACTACTACTTTCTGTAACCATGTTGAGGTAATCTCGTTACATTTAGATACAAGACCGTACGATTGATCTTACTACGCGTATATGTATAGTTTAAGGCCAATTAACGAGGGTGAGAGGAAATAAGTATCAGTAGCCGGGAATACTTGATCCGTTCGCTCGCTTTTTGTGTTTTGCCAATGTTTGCTCAGATACCTTAGTTTTATTAACAAGGTACATACACGCTTATGTTGTGTATAGATGTCTATTGATTGTTACTCATTCAGATTTTCTTATGATATCTGGTCACCTGACGTATTACTCATCCTTAAATTCAGCTGTCTGTTCCTCGTTTTACTTGACGTCGTGTAAAGGATACGTCATTCGGACAAACATAATCTGGTATAAAGACATTCATTTGTTTACAATACAAAGCCACACTGTTGATCTTCAAATTGTGCACGTTTTTATAACTGTATTTTTAGAGGTTTAAGAGGGGCAATAAAGTATTAACTTCCTATTCTACTTGCGGGGCGTATATAAACGAGATTGACTTCTTTCTCTGACTTAGCCAACGAATCAAGCTAGACTGTGTTCAGTGACGAAAGTATTTAAGTAGTTGCCGTGATATCTATCAACTCTTTAACTAAATCGAAATGTAATACATTATTCTGTTTATTTCTCCGAGAATTCAACAACAAATTAGAAGACGTACAACTATATTCATATTAGATTGTTACATACGTAAAATATCGGCAAACAAGTCACAAACACAACATATCTTTTCACAAAATATATAAGTATTTATTATTAGCCGTTCTTTAGAATTTGCAAAGTTCTATTGTATATCTTAACACTCATAATTTGGTGCCTTTACGGCTTGATAAATGGATGAAAGAAAGATAGTGTCGGAAATAGAATAAACTAAGTCCGTCTTTTAGTCTTTCGAGTTCTGACGTTTCTCTCCCTTCCTTCATTTCATATCTATATAAACAAGGCTCAAACACGCTTAGCGTGATACGGAATGCACCCTGATATGGTTATTCTTCCAAGAATTGACTTATGATATAGCGTTTTTTTTTTAGGTCAGCTCTGTTTTACTCAAATTGAACGTCTTCAAGTTAAGAGCGCCGAAAGAGAGTGAGAAGGAAATTAATGTCAAAGGTCACGTAGATTGTAATCGTCTTCCTGCATTTCGCGTTCTGGCGTTGACTAGCTTGCGTGCATTTATTTCTTCTTGTAATAAACAAATTTCACCCACTAATAGTGTCGTTATGAATGTTTCTTGATGCGTTTCTTATCCCATGATTTATTTAGGATATATTGTCGCCTGACGTTTTACCTATCCTAAGGGTAAGCTTTGTCTTTCCCAACTAATTTTACCTATCATAAATTCGTGTTTCATAACGACGGCTGTTGTTTGAATGGAATAATTTGAGTGACACCTTAAAGGTAAGAGGCGAACCTAGAACGGAAGTCGACGAAAACACATCAGCTGGTCCTCGGCCTTTTGGCTAAGATCAAAGTGTAGTATCTGTTCCGATGGATACTGCACGCCTGTCCTGTGCAGTTCTAGGAGGTCCACCCTCCCAGGCTTCGCCTCCCCTCTTTGGGGAGGAGTAAGTTTATTGCTTACTGTCTGAGGCGCCCCTACCGGGGAATGCCGACGGGGCTGCCCAGGCAATTTTTAAATGGCCAGAGTGCTCACCTCTCGAGACCTGGCTTTTAACCCCACTTACTCGACCCAAGCTGTGGTCACATCTTACTTGTAAGATAAAACTGGCCTTGTGCCTAACTCCGCGAGGAGTAAATAAACATCACTTCCTGGCGATGGTTTTTTGCCTATTTCTGCCGATACTTCAAGGAGGAAAGACGTGTTCAGGAAGCTGTCTCTAATGTGAAGGGCTCACGATGTAACTAGATGTAGCGAGACGAATTATCCGTCTATCTATCTGTCTGTCATTCTCTTTCTCTTTCACGCCATTTACCCGCCTATCTGATTTTTCTGTGACTCTTCTCTTTGTAATAGATTTTTATTAAACCTACACCTCGGCGTCCAAGTGGATTTATCAGCTGGCGAATATAACCTGTGTTCTTGACGACGACGATATGTGTGTATAATGGTATATACACGCCTCAGTAATTGAAAATATAACATTCAGATCAATCTTGTCTGACACAAGGCAATTCAAAATGTTGCATTATAAGGCAATACTATTAAGCTTGTACCATTGTCAGTGTGTTTCCTTTGTTTGGAAAGCTTTTCTAAGGACATAAGATGGCCGATAATGTCAGAACTTCCTATTTTACTAGATCAACGATGGCGCCAAGTTCCTTTTACACTCTCATTAGAAAACGGATCAAGGCAGACGGTGTAGAATTAAGTTATTTATTTCATCTTGAAAAGATGATGAAAACCATTTAATTCACTTTAAGTTTGTTGACCAAATATAGTACGGCGACCTTGCCGACAGCATTGTCGCCATCTTTTGTCTGAAATGTCAAATATTGAATAGCAACAGGAAATTATTAGATATACAGCTACATTTGTGTCAGGAGCGAGGGGCAAAAATTGTTTATTTTTAGTTTTTGGTATTTGCTTCTCCATCTTAAGGTGCCATATTCTCTTCTGTTAATCTGTATGCTTAAAACCGCATGTGGTATCATCAAATGTGCCAACATTGCAATTAATCTCATTATAACTTAGATGTCTGCCGGCCAGGAATATTATTCACCAACAAGTCTCATTCTATACAAGTAAAGATGTTATAATTATGACGGCATCCCCTTCATTTTATTCATATACTTTCACCAAAGTGAACATTATATATATATATATATATATATATATATATATATATATATATATCAGACATTAATATATATATATATCAGACATTAATATATATATATATATATCAGACATTAATGTATATATTTATATC